>ULGR01000001.1:3141356-3601900 GCA_900519005.1 Yarrowia phangngaensis | reverse complement strand
TTTATGTGTCTTAAAGGGAAAAAACTAAGCTTTTTGAAACCCTGTATAAGTGAAACCTAGGAACTATAAATCATCTCGCTGAAAGCTATCATTGTAAGTTCATGAGGATGAATGATTTTCTCAATAACTGTGTGTATGACAATAAAGATTTCCCCTCATTTTTCATGCGTTTCAAGAAAAAAAAACATTCACCTTTTTCTACTCATTTGACAGGTCATTAAGTGCTGCCTTGCCCTACAATGCCAAAGGGCGAAACAAACTAAAAAAAAAATAAAAAAATAAATAAATAAATAAATAAAATAACAATTCTCGAGTAATCTGCTCTCAACTACAAAGATTGAGAAAAAATTGACCTCCTCATAATTTACATCTCGTAATACACATCAAGGTGTGAATATTGGTATGTTGAAAAGTGGATGGCATGCAATTATTAAGCCCCAATTCTTTATGCATCAGACTAGTCAACGCTGCCTTGAAAGTAAGCAGCTGGCTAAAAGGTACCCCAAAGGGAGGAGGGGTCTTACTCTTGGTCAACAGTAGGAACAATAAGATGGAGACCATGGTAATCAGCAAAAAGACGGAGACACAGCCTCGTCAGTAGTCATTGAATATTATGAGTGGTATAATTCTGAATTATGTCATTATAACATGCATCAACTACCAAAATTAATCCAAGCTCATTGTTGCCGTTTCTATCATAATAATCCAAAATATTAGGCTCACTGTAAGATCAATTTTGAGTTTCAAATGATAATCTTAAAGTTCAGCTGCAATCAGCCTCATTTGACAAATATTTTGGGTATTACTAATATATGACCTTAGTTAGTTTTTTTGTAGCACTGAGATGCCTTGCGTGTGGAGTTTGAGAGATACATGTAGGCCCCTAAACCCGCTGATTGCTAATCCAATTAAACAAGCCCTTTCTTTATTGTTTAGAAAAAGTTCATAACTACATTAAGATACTCCAAGTTGCAGATTCTAACTTTAATCTTAACCCTCATTGGTATTGATTACCATTATGTCTGATCTTGAATAAAACAGCGCGTTCCATTTATATGTAACCTCATGCCTAAGTGAATCGCCTTAATATTATACTGCGTCCATCGGTAACATGTGAGTACTCAAGTCAAAAAACACATCTTCAGCTCTAACAAAGGGATCTTGAATACCAAGCAACTCACAGCAATGGATTACAACAAAAATGGAGACAGGTGACCAAGATGTCAGTGATGCATCCTTTCAGACTGTTAAGGATGTTTCTGAGTAAACTGGTGGTGTTTCTTGTGTCGTGCATTATTGTTGGTTTGTTGTTGGATTTCTCCAGATCACCACAGTATGCGACAGTCGTTGATTCTGGTGTAAAGAAAACAGTAGCGTTCACCGATATCCTATTCCGTAAGAATGAGTTTTATTTCAATCCCGAATTGGCTCAACGGATAGTCATGAATTCTCCTAACAATTACACGTTCGAATGGAAGGATTGGGTGGATCTGACAGAAGTGGTGGGATACTATCGAGCTATGAACCAAGTAACATGCGGAATTTGGGATAAGGACTGTTTGGAAATGTTCACGGTAGATCGAGCACCCAGAAAGAAGTTCCATAAACAGGTTTTTTCCAGAATTGGCAAAGTATATTTGGCTGCGACTATGCCTAAACCCAGGCGACTATTGTTTTTGACTAACGATAAAGGTACAATGGTGGTGAGCACATCAAGAACTTTTGGAGAACTTCAGAGAGACAAGTAACTCCAATAGGCGCGGCTAAATCGTACCTTCAATTCACTTTACATTCTGGCATACGAGTTTTGGAGCTTCGTCGTGAAATGTTTGAATGGGATTTCGAAGAAGAGATTCATAGGGGAAGAAAAATTTCTCTACCTTTGATTTATCGCTCGAATGAGTGTCTCATAGTGAGTTTCTGGCGGACCAATGGCAATCGATTGAACAGTCCAGGCTGGGCTCCACTACGACTGGCGTTACTTCAGGAACGTGACTCTGTGGAAGTCAAGCAGGTGATTATCGGAAAGCTCATTCTAGACCAAACCAAGTCAGACACCTTAACTCTGGAGAGTAAGACAATGACAATTATTTCGTTGCATCGAGCACAATTCTGTGTCGCGCCATATCCATAGCCTGCTGGTATACCTTAATGCAACGTTGAGAGCCGGTGTTTACAGGTTCGTCCGTAGCGATCCGTAAGGCGTTGTTGTCCTTCGCCGAATTAAAGTCGTAAACGTTGCTGAGGAAGAAGGGAGTATCGCCAGTAGCGTCGTTGCCATTTGAGTTGAGAACCTGAGCCAGTAATGGCAGGACTCATACAAAAGAATCCTCCCGAGGACCATCAGTTACCGGGCCCACATACTGAACAATGTAGTTCTTTAGCCCGGTGATCAGTATACACCGTGACCAGTGTGGCTTCGCAGTATGGACGTATAACTTCGAAAGCATGCACGAGTGCGAGAGCTGCTACCTCAGTAACTGTGTAGTTACGTTCAGGCCCCGTGAGCCCACGGCCTGCAAACTGTCCCACCCGAGGTCTACCATTAGGGTGAATCTGTACCTGTGCAGAGCCGATACTGTCAAAAGATGTGATAGAAAACATTCTGGGTTCCAAGTCTGGATTGAAAAGAGCCATAGTCGGTGATGAAGAGACGCGATGTTTGAGCTTCAAAGGCGGTTTAACACCCCGAAGGCCAATTAAACATTTGGTCTTTCCTCAGGAGATCATTGTGTTGCCTAGCAAGTTGAGAAAAGTTTGGGACATGTGCTCTGAGATAGTTACAAATTCGCATGAAGGAACGTACATCTGATAATGTCTTGGAAGTAGGAAAACGAGCGACAGATTCCACTCTAGCCAGATCCGGACATTCCCTTCAGGGGTAACGATGAATCCAAGGACCTTAGTCTCTTCCTGGGAAATTGACATCTTGGACCGCTTAGCTTGCAGTCAAATGTCATTCATACATTAGAATCCCCTGTCAAGATGATCCATATGTTTCTCCCAAGTCTCAGAGCCTCAGAGTAAACAATGATGTCATCAAGATACACGAAAGCAAAGTCGTCAATCAGGTCACCAAAGACTGAATCTATAACTTTCTGGAAGTGAGCAGGCTCTTGTACAATAGTCATTGGCATACACTTCCACATAAAATTTTTAAATTGAGTCTTCATAACTGTAAGTTGTTGAGCTCTTTCGGAAACGGGGATCTGGTAATAGTCCCAATTGTACGGTGTATTCGGGCGATCTCTGGGCGAGGATGGTATGTTTTGGCAGTTCTGTCATTTCTAGCACGCAAGTCGACTACGAGTCGACGTTCGTACGTGTTGCCTGGCTTTGGTAACGAGAAAGCAACAGAACCTTCAGGGTGTGGCGCCTTAGCGATCACGCCCTCCTTCTCGAGGTTGTTAAGAAGTTCCTGGAAGTCTTTGTTGGCTTTGCCAAAACAGTGTCGAATACCAAGTTTCGGTAGCGAGGTCACTTCAGGAAGAGGCTCGATGTCGAATTCAGGCAGATTGGCCAACTTCGGGTATAGCTGAGAGCCGAGGTCAAAAACTTGTGCCGATTTAGTTAGCAGCGTATTTACAATCGCGTCCCCATTGGCTGGGGCGTTCCTGCCAATGGAAATGATCTTATCTGATTCACCATTCGAAGCCAAGAATGGTACCACTTCCAACACTTCGCCAGCCTTACCATGTAGCAAAATGTTGTTTGCGAAGGGGGCAATGGTAATGCCTCGTTTGGTGGAAGCTTCGATACTGAAGTACACCTCCAAAAACTTGAACTCCCAATCCTCATATGTTTGCGTTGCAACACTCAGTATGATTTTCCCGACTACTCGTAGCATAGTGGGTCTGACAATGTTCAGTTGACCGGAAGCTGACACTATGAGATGTGATAGCTTAGCCGCTTAAGTAATTCCAGTCCTATTGTAGAAAATGAAGCACCGAAATCCAGTAGTGCCAATATAGGTATTGTACACTTGGCAACACAGATTGGTAGTATGGGGTGTGTTGCTTTCCCCTTTGGTTGAGAAGTTAATTCGTGAATCGATTAGTTCGTAGAGTTTTTAGCGCTATGTACCTTTTTATATGATCTAATATTCGGGGTCCTCTTCTAGCCTCGTGTCTGGCCCACGAGAATCGACGTAGTACGTTTTCTGGGATCGTGGTTATCCCTGATTCTATCAGCAAACTCATTGAGTTTCTCTGCTAGTCGCTGATATGTGTCAAACGACGCCTTGCAATTCAGCACACAATCATCGCTTTCCTCTTGTGGAAAGATATCATCTACCGATATTTCAGCGCTGTACGGTAGGTTTCCATCCTGAAGCGTGCAGTACTGGCTCCAAACCTTGTAAACTGCTTCTAAGAAAATCGACGGTAAACGAACCCAGTGGCTGCCTAGAGATCATGTGCAAGGTAAGGTAATGTAGCGCCGACGAAAGTGACAACGCAGCAGCCGGAGCAGTCCATGTCTCAAAGAACGAATAAACTTCCCGGTGTGTTAACTTCTCCTCTATTAACTTCTCCTCTATGAAACTCGCCTCTACTTCAAGCAGGCTATAGTCTCAGTGGCAATTTGTTACGTCTTCAAAACCAATGTATAGCTGAATCGATTAAATCCAGCCCAAGAGAGGAGCTACTTTCAACTCATTGCTATGTTGTTGGAGTGGTTCGACTAATTCAGAGATATTCGACGAAAAAGACCACTTCGAGTGTTAATATTGAAGAAAGAGGATTGAGAGTTCTACCTATTTTAATCAGATTCAGAGATAGATAACATCAACTTAGAGCAAAACAGTAAAAATGTATAGGAAAAGATTAAAAAAGACATAAGCATAGAACAGCTAGTCCACGCAGCAAGTAATAATATCCAATCGGCCTTACTTGTCGGCTACTGGAAGTTGGTTAGCAGCTGCTAGTTTGGTCCAACACTCGTTGTATTTCTTTTGAAGCTTGTGGCTAGTGTCGATAGCGAACTTAGTCACGCCCATCATGAACATACTTTCGAACATGAATGCCATAGATCCTTGCCCAACGAAGGTTGGGGGAAGGCCGTCGGATCCATCAGGGAGAAGGCCTGGGATGGGCTTTAGTTTGTCTGTAGCTGCCACGTATGTCTCGGCGTCCGGGCCATGAGGAGCAAAAACATTGTGTAGGGATGCTCCACCAGGGGCAAAACCATCACCTGACTTTGCATCATAGTCTCCAGAAATAAGCCCCATGAATTCTGACATGCAATTTCTGTGGAAGAATGGTGGCCGGAAAGTATGATCAGCACAAAGCCACCTTGGAGGGAAAATGACAAAGTCAGCAATGGCAGTGCCAGGTGTGCTTGACTGGCAAGTAAGAACAGTAAAAATGGATGGGTCCGGATGGTCATAAGAAATGGAGCCAATGGTGTTGTAGCGTCCTAGATCATATTTGTACGGATAGTAGTTTCCAGTCCAAGCAACTACATCGAAAGGGGTATGATCTTGAACACATTCATGAAATGTGTGATTGAACTTGAAAACCATTGTCCACTCCTCAGCCATAGAATTATCAGTAGAATCATAAGCAGCTTTTGGAGCTAGAAAGTCCCGCTCGTTGGCCAACGAGTTTGAGCCAATAGGTCCTCTCTCAGGGATTTCAAAGTGGCCATCAAACACTTCCAGAATATAACCTCTCATCAGCTCAGAGGTATCGCCTTCTGCTTGCTTCACATTGAACCTAATACCCCTGGGGATGACGCAAATTTCATTAGGTCTCACATGCAAAAAGCCTAACTCGGTCTGCACATCAAGTTCACCACATTGGGGAACTATCAAAAAATCCCCGTCACCGTTGTATAGCACCTCCTTTTCCATAGGCGCATTGGCTGTATAGATGTAAATAGCCATTCCGTGCTTTTGGACAGGGTTTCCAGAACCACCAATGGCACGGATTCCTTGTACAAACGTGAGCTTTTGAGGGCTTGAATTTCCATTAGACTGGTTTACAGTAGCATCATTGGATCTCACACATGCCATATCAAACGGAGACCACCTCATCTGGTTAGGGAGATATTGGAGATCCTTGAGTTCATCATAGGGTTGTGTGAACCGCGTGGCTTTCGAGAAAGGTGTATGAACCACACTGGGCTTCCGTCGATAAAGCCAAGCTTGGAAGTTGTTTCTTCGGGGTGCAGTAAAAGCAGTTCCAGAAACCTTCTCAGGGTATAGACCGAAAGGGGTTTTTTGAGGGGAGAACTGCCCAATAGGAAGTGCACCCTTGACAGCCTCAGTGTCAAAATGAGCCTGGAAACCACACTGATAACTGTATTTGTCTTTGTTCGCAAATTCGGTTTGGGGCATTGTTCAGGTAGAGACTGTTTGTTTTGTAGAGACGCGAGTGTGGTTTTAATCTTCCTTGAAATGATGTATATATATCATTACCTCATGATTCTTGTCCCCACCTGTCCCCGCTTCTCAAGGAAAGGTTAGTGACCAAAAAGGTTCGGGAAATGAATGAGGGGAACATAATCACTACATATGCGGGAAGACACGGTAATAGATGGGATATATGAAAGGGTTAATCATTCTGATAGAATGCGATAAGTTTTGGTAACAAATTAATTATATCATGTCTGATTGTTTTAGTAATATTTTTTCAATAGTTTTGAACAAATTTTCCTAGTGTTAATCTCAATGGCGGTTATTGAACCAAAAGGCGACCGGTAATTGAAAGTTTGAGTTAGCTTTACAGAGAGTTAAACTTGCCATGTACCCCACATTACCTGGAATACCATGAATCAACATAATGGACTTATCATTACTCTTCTAACACAATTCTTGTCGGTGATCTACATCCAGTCTCCACTAACCCACATTCTTCCATGTTTTCAATTGATAACATCCCATTTGGTGTTGTTACCATAAATGACAACTCTCCCCCTACAATCGCCACCATCATCGATGACTTGGTGTATGACCTCCGTGCGCTCAGTGAATCAGTCCTGTTTCAGAACATTTCAGGAGTTTCTTCTGCGTTACAAAGTACCACTTTAAATGAGTTTGCAAGTTTAGGCAATGAGTCCGTTATGGCATTAAAGGCTGAATTACGAGAGTATGTCACTACTAAAGAAGCAGCTTTCGAACCTCCATACACCTTTCCAGAGTCTCAGGTCACAGCTTATCATATTCCTTTTCAGATTGGTGATTATACCGATTTCTACGCTTCCAAGATTCACGCTACCAATGTTGGAATGATGTTTAGAGGGAAAGACAATGCCCTTCAACCTAACTGGGTCCATCTCCCTGTAGGCTACCACGGAAGAGCCTCATCAGTTGTAGTGTCAGGAACCAACTTTGCAAGACCCAACGGCCAGACAGCCAACCCTGGTTCGGGCACGCCAGTCGTCTCTCCATGCAAGAAAATGGATTATGAGGTGGAGTTAGCCTGTTTCATTGGTACCCCAAACAAAATGGGATCTCCAATCAGTGTCGAGGATGCGCATAAACATATCTTTGGATATGTAGTGATGAATGATTGGAGTGCTAGAGACATCCAAGCCTGGGAGTATGTCCCCCTAGGTCCGTTCCTAGGAAAAAACTTTTGCACTTCGATTTCACCGTGGGTTGTTACACCCGACGCGCTCGCTATTGCAGAGATTGATCTGAGAAGGGATGATGAAGATCCTGAGCTTGCACCTTATCTTGATGGTGGAAAAAAGATATTTGATATTGACTTTGAGGTAACTGTCAATGATAAGAAAGTTGGAATTTGTAACTCGAAGGATCTCTATTGGTCTTTCCCCCAAATGATTGCTCATCATACTATTGGTGGCTGTCCACTCAATACTGGCGACCTGCTCGGTTCAGGAACAATTTCTAGCACAGGTGATCCTGGAACTGCACTGACAACAGTAGGCTCGTTATTGGAAGCAACACAGAACGGCACGAAGCCTATTGACGGAATATCCTTTCTAGAAGACGGTGATGTGGTTACTATCACTGCCAAGACCAAGGATGGGTTGGGTCTGGGTTCGTGTACTGGAACCGTGCTTCCTGCTTCCCCTTTACCTAAGTAACAAACAGGAACTATCCTGAGTAAGCTGTTTTGTATTATCGGTTGTTATATGGCTCTAATTCCTTCTATAATTATTTAATTATTTGCGAATTTCCTTAAAATCCAGTATTTAATAATGGGGATGAATACCGATAAATCTTGCGAAATCGATATTGCGAAAATTGACATCGCATCACAAAGGCCGATAAGAGCCAGTAAATCCACAACGGCTCCATTCGCCTGAGGGAATCTAATGACTTGTGTGAAGCTGAAACAAAAAATAGCCATACTTGCCAAGTAGAATAAGACTGAAACCAAGCGAAATACTCTGATTTGTTCATATTCTTTGCGTGAGTCAGAATCAGGAATAAACTTGCGTATTCGTACATGAGGATCTTTCTTAGTCACTTCGAAGAAAGGAGATCGTAATTCTTCCCTCAGGGGAAGAAAAGCCTCTTCGTACTTGGAATATCTCCAAGCTGTCTGAATTCTACTTTTTGCGGCACAGCCGCTTTCCAAATCTATCACTAGAGTCTTTTTCCGATTAGGGATCAGGAGCAATGGAGAAAAAATGAAAAAGAGAATAATTTGAATTCCTGCAATAGGGAATGCCCAAGGTGAATTAATGCGCGCAATAAGATTGGAGAAATCTGTCAGCTCTGAAAAAATTAAAGAGAAAAATGGGGCTGTAAAAGATCGCACCAAGTTGTTTAAAGAGTTTATTTTGGTAGCTCTAGGGTCTTCCTCGACAACATACAACTCACATGTGTTTCCATTTTTGGTAAGGTTTCCTCCAATACATCGTAGTCCATATGATAACCGACGTAAGGATGAATTTCGGGCTGCTATTGACGAAAGGGTTCCTTTTTTTTCGTTAAAGTAAGCAACTTCTGGGATGACCTCCTGGTGTAAACGAGAGACGCAGATGATCTTGAGGTGTGGTAGTTCATCCTGATCATCCACTTTGGAACCACAAGCTGACCCAAACCCAGCTACAAAGACGAAATAATCTTTGAGCAGAAACAAAAATTTGGATCGGGATCGGTTCTTGGGAATTGACACATGTTGAGAAACATCGTAGTGGCAAATGTATCTTTCTGAATCAGGAGCCACATTAGCTACAACCAGTATTGATGTCTGATCAGTGAGGACAACTAATGCAGCAAGGTGGAATCTTTGTGAAGCAATCATGACTTGGCCAATCTCTTGAGTTTCAATATCATTCACACGATTGCACATATATTTATTCACCTTTCCGCAATGATACTGGATGATGGGTGACAACAAGATGGTGTGACAATTTTCGTTCTCACTAGGAGCTGTTCCCATGTATTTTGTTTGTAGCGGCCTTAGATAATACCCCACGGTACCTTCAGAAGAAACCCATGCTACGAGATGTTGGCTGATAGTGAAGTCAAAAGACTCCTTGTCAGTCTCATATACCCACTTCGGAATGCCGTCCCAATGATAGCTTATATTCATCAATCGTCTCTCAGAAAAGATGTTTCCAATTTCAATTCGAGTGGCATAGTGAGAAGTAGCACATTCATGTGCAATAGATATAGAAGGGGCCTCGGCCTTTTCATTCTCATCTAAGGTGTCGCTGGTTGAGAGACGGGGGGTTCTTGCATTGGCTTGGGAATTTAGCGGTTCAAGAGTTTTGCAGTGATGAAAATGACCAACCAATCCGCTGTTGTAACGAAAAGTATCAGTCCTGTTGAAGGGTACAGATTCTCTAGGAATTATGAATTCTCGAGAGGGATGGTTCAAAATTCTGTTTTGCATAGCCAACATGGCTTCTCTCTCTGAAGCAGCTTTGTGGAGGTCACTAGGAGAATCGATATAGTGGGAAGAGTGAAGCGGGGGCTGGATTGCACATTGCGTTGGAAAAGAGGAACATTCTTTGTGTCCATTAGCTAAATCCATGGGGGTGGGGCGTTCTGTCGTGTTGGGTATCTGTGACTTAAGGTATCTTGTAGCTGCCAGAAAGTTGTTGTAAGGAGGGGAAGCAGATGAAGACAACGGGGAGATATTGGTGATTCCAAGTATGCTTTTATCATTTGTCATGGTGGTAAATGGTATCAACAATGCATCATCATTGTGGGTATCCTGGTCATTATCGCCCATATTAATTTGAGAAGTTAAGCGTAGTTTCATTTGTCCTGTATACACAAATGGGAATTTCACACCCACCACCATTCAGCAATTGTACATTATGAAAGTTCATTATAATAATATTCGTGAAACTGGAAGAAAGATTACTCACAATCGCAATGGATTTATCGCGGTCGCCAACAGCTTTCTAGGAAATGGTACTCGGTTGCTACAGCTAAAACGGTGTACCTTGGTCAGATTCCTTGCTTTATAAATGAGGTTTTGGCAGAACACAACCCCACACTGTAAAGAATGCCCCTCATGAAGGTTTTTAGTTCATTTCACTCCACAGTATCCCATAAACGTTCTCCAACACGAAAACAGTGAAAGATCCTCCCAAAATACTAAGGGGCCTTATAGTGTTTCCATCGTTTCTGAAACTCCATGTTTGTTCTTTCTAATATACTTTGCTGCATACAGGTTACAGGATTAGAGTATATGCCAAGAATTGTCAGAATTGGAATTTTCGGTTCTGTGGGACAGAATCTTTTCGTCACTAATGTGACCTCTGCCGAGACAAAAACAATGTTGCCTTGAACCAAACTATGATTGATAACTAATACGATATCTTCTACACTAGTATTCATCTACATGAGCCTATCGTATCTGCAAATTAGGTTTCTTTAATCAAAATGGTGTCTGTTTTAAGAATGTTGAAAACCTAAAACGATGGGAGAATGGGAGAATCACCTTTAATTTCCCCTATTATAGGCAGCACAGGGGGAATGTTTCGCGAAAAGTTCGGCAATGCAAAAACCACTTTAGCTGCAAAGGTTGGTTTTACTACTGGAAACTAAAACTTGGTTCCCTGCAGCTTATCTCTCAGTCAACCCTGTCATATGTAGAGAACGCAAATGGGTCCGGGTAACCCTGTCAACTTGCATTTGTCTCTCTCTGTTGGCAACAGGAGCCAAATCACAAAAAACCAATTCATGAGCAGATTTTACCTCTTCTCTTTATTCTATGTAAAAGCTTCCATCGCTATTTCAGCTGCCATTCTTTATTATTTCTATCCCTTTCAGGCAACTACATTTGAAGTGTCCTAATTTAGAATAAGCTAACTTTTAAGGTTCCGGTTTGCTGGCAGTGTGAAAAGTCAAAAGATGGAGACGACGCGTATTGATTAGTTTGAGTGGGCTTCTCTTAACCTCCTTCACCACATTACAACAAGAACACTCAAAATGGTGCGAAACAGTGTTCGAGTGACTCGATTCGCTGTTTTAGCAATCGTGCTTGTCTTCCTACTCTACAAACTGAGCTCCTCGTCTGTGGATATCAGTGGCATGGTCAGCAACAGAACCCAGCCTGAGTCTAGCAAGGTCAAGGTTGAAGCCGACAATTCCCATGGATCTACCACGCCTGAGAATAATGCTGCTGGGTCTTCTCACAAGGTTGCGGCTCCTGAAGAGTACCAGCGAGAAAACGCCACATTCGTGACTCTGGCCCGTAACAGCGATCTCTGGGAGCTGGTTGGATCTATTCGACATGTCGAGGACCGGTTCAACCATCAGTTTCACTACGACTGGGTCTTCCTTAATGACGCAGAATTTACTGATGAGTTCAAGAAGGTTACCACCGCCATGTGCTCTGGAAAGACCCATTATGGCAAGATTGGTAAGGAGCACTGGGGTTTCCCTGAGCACATTGATCAGGAACGAGCTGCTCGGGCTCGGGAGGAAATGCGACAGAAGAAGGTCATTTATGGTGACTCTATCCCTTACCGACACATGTGTCGATTTGAATCTGGTTTCTTCTGGCGGCATGAGCTCATGAACCAGTTCAAGTACTACTGGCGAGTCGAGCCCTCTATCAAGCTTCATTGTGACATCAAGTACGATGTTTTCAAATTTATGCGAAAGAACAAAAAGTCCTACGGATTCACCATCTCTCTTCCTGAATACATCGAGACCATTAAGACCTTGTGGGATACCACCAAGGATTACATGAAGCAGTTCCCTGAGAACATCCATCCCAACAACTTGATGAAGTTCATTTCTGACGACAATGGAGAGACTTACAACAAGTGCCATTTCTGGTCCAACTTTGAGGTGGCCGACCTTGACCTTTGGCGAGCTAAGCCTTACTCCACTTACTTCGACTTCCTTGACAAGGCGGGTGGATTTTTCTATGAGCGATGGGGTGATGCTCCTGTTCATTCTATCGGCGCTTCTCTATTCGTGGACAAGAGCGAAATACACTACTTTGAAGACATTGGATACTTCCACAACCCTTTCAACAACTGCCCTACAACCGAGAAGATGCGACTCGATGGTCGGTGCATGTGCCAGCCTAAGGATAATTTCTCTTGGCACTCATACTCCTGCACTGGTAAGTTCTTTGATGCCCAGGGCATGACCCGACCCGAGGGATGGGACTCCCAGACAAATTAAGCAACCAATTTGTCAAGATTGTGTGACTGCACTGGATGTAGTTCATAGATTAGAAAAATTGAAAATTCTACCTCAATATAAGTAAATCATGCGTGAGTTTAATTGATGTGCCTATCATGTATTGCTACAGTTGAAACAGTAAGGGGCCAGACACAGTTTCATACACTTTATTTTTGTTATCCACATTCCAGTCTTGATAGTCACGGCCTTGGTGACACAAATGATTATCTTGTTTCTCATTTATCTCAACCCCTTATCCATCATTCAGGGTTACTATTGTTACTTTAATTAGTGAGTGCCAGGTGTACTCGATATAGTTTGTTGAACTATAATAAAGCATCATCACTTCGCACCCACACACAACACATAAAACATCACAAATGGCCATTCAGTATTTGCTACTACTTTCGCGTCAAGGCAAAGTTCGTCTTGCTAAATGGTTTACTACTTTAGGAACTCGAGAAAAGGCGAAGATTGTCAAAGAGGTGACAGCACTCGTACTTTCGAGGAGAACCAAAATGTGCAACGTCATCGAACACAAGGGTAAGTAAAGGTGTGAACATAGGCACTATGATGATGTTTACATTGATGAGACTAACATAGAAACAAAAGTTGTTTTCCGTCGTTATGCATCACTATTTTTTATCACAGGTATTGACTCTGATGACAACGAGTTGAATACCCTTGAGATCATCCACAGATATGTTGAACAGATGGACAAATATTATGGAAACGTCTGTGAGCTAGACATTATTTTCAACTTTCAAAAGGCATATTACATTCTTGATGAGATTGTTGTGGGAGGAGAAATTCAGGAATCATCTAAGCGAGAAGTTCTGAGGCGAATTTCTCAGCAAGATGCGCTGGAGGCTGCAGAGGTAGAGGAAGAGGGACTTTCGCGACTGTTGACGTGATTGTGAGATCCCATACATAGAATTGGCTCATTGGAAACTCATTGGTTTTACCAAATACAGTAAGTCTATCTCTATGTTAGAGAGAAGTATGTTAAGGGACATCTATGTTTATTTCTAGTTTATATAGTATATATCGATATCTACTCGATGTTCTTGTTTGACTCGGCTTGTTTAAGAGTGAGTTTTCCAGAGAAGATGTCATCAACACGTTTGTTGATATCCGCAAATGAGGTAAAAATGTTGTAGGGGAGCGACATCTTCTCGAGATAGAGAATAAGATCCCTTCCAGTCTTCGCAAACAAGAGGTCCGTTTCTCTGGCAGCGGAAAGGTCAGACACTCCATCGCCACAGTAAAAAAGAGTGGGTCTTTGATCTTCAGGGAGCTGGGCATAAGGCTTAATGCACCGAGACTTGTCGTGACCAAAATGGGACTCATCTCTGTAAACGATACTCCAGTCTCCATTCTCCTCAATCTTGACATCATTGGCGATAATTTCGATATCATCAGCAGCTTCTTCTCCGACAAGCTTCTTGAGAAGGGCATGAATAATGGGCTTCATACCTGAGGAAACCACCACGATGGGAATATTTCGTTCCTTGCACCACTTGTAGAAGACAGCAAAGCCAGGGTCGAGTTCAATATTCTTTAGTAGTAGGTCGATACACTCAGGAAAGGGGGTCTTGACAGAATCTAACATGAGCTTGAAACCCTCGGAAAAGGACATACGCTCGTGAAGGATCTCCATATTGTAGTGCCGTCGTTTCTCGACACCAAAGCCCAGGTTATCTGTGAGCCAATCATTAGAGTCTTGTAGGGTAATGGTTCCGTCCCAGTCAGAGAAGACTATAGCCTTTGGGTTGGTGGCCATGGCACGGAGAGCTGGAGAAGGAGTGGATGCGGTCATATTGAGTGTCTTAGCGCTTTACCTGTGTGGTCGAGGAGGACTGCAAAAGATGGCAATATAATACTATAGAAGTTGCTACATACTCATCCTACAGCTCCCAAGCACTATAACCTTGTCCTGATGGAGTTTATAATGACTAAAAGAAAGGCCACGTGTAAGAACAAGGCCAAATATAATAAGCTTGTTAAAGGATTGCGCAAAGGTGCTGAGTTACTGGGAAAACAAGATCAAACCTTACACTACTCGGTATTTACTCGGTATTCACCTACTAGATTCCAACAAATGCAGACATTTGAACAGTTGGGGTTTTCAACACTTAAAGTTTTCATTCTATTCGGTTTAAATGCATGTGGACATGGGGTATCCAATATAATTAACTTTTGCTTAAGAAGAAGCTCACAGAATGATGTGACGACTATCTCTGAGTTAGTTTAGCCGTTGTAGCTACAACAAAGTTTTTGATCTTGTATGCGTGATCTGATTTTGGTCTCTTTAACCTGTTGGTAATGTAAACCCGTGCTTGTGTTAGACTGCCACACAGGTATTTAAGCTAGTCAACTCCCGTAGGACTTCCTCTTGATCGTATATGGGCATCCCATCTTCATTGACTCTCTTATTTTCCATCTGAATGACCTTGACATTGTGAGCTTCGAGTTTCCTCGAACTACTTTCGGGAAGATCGTAGGGCGACATTACATGCGTTAAAAACCTCGTCCAGTCACAATCATGAATCTCCTCAGGTATACATTCCCGTTGAAGATTGGAGTACATGCATGCCTTTATCACGGCCTCAACGTGTTCAACAGGACTCATTCCGTTGGTTTCGCGGTCAGGAGATCCATTCAACAGCATCACCTTGGTTTTCCGAGCGCCAGATTCCAGCCTCTTCTCGATAGAATCGGCCACGCCTCGAAGTAACAGAACTGGAATAAGAGATGTATATAGCGATCCAATTGAGTATATGACACAATTTGACTTAGCTAGTGCCCGCTGCACACGAGTGCTTGCCTTAGGATGAATTTCAAGTCCAAAAGGATTTATGTAATACACTCTTTTGATGGGAGATTCCAGGGGAATCTGATAACTTTTGGAAAAATTAAGCTGGGAGTTTGTAAGGTCTGGGTGGGTGAAGGGAATATGTGCATCCTCCCCATCGATTGAGAACGACCGGACTTTGCGAGCTGTGGTGGGGACCATGAGAGGGTCAGCCTCCACTGAAATTGACTCCAGTGATGGCTCATCGGGGTGAG
The DNA here is from genome assembly GCA_900519005.1 of Yarrowia phangngaensis. Lineage (NCBI taxonomy): Eukaryota > Fungi > Ascomycota > Dipodascomycetes > Dipodascales > Yarrowia > Yarrowia phangngaensis. The sequence goes on along the minus strand of ULGR01000001.1, from coordinate 3,586,257 downwards.
AAATCTGACTCTGGCCATAAATTATGGTACCATTATGCAACAAAGCAGCTATATGATGCATGAAGTTTGTGTTAAGGGCTGGAAGTACTTCAGTATCGTGTGAAACATGGGTAATACGCAACATCATTTCTACTGCAGATTCTAGAGAACCAGTGAACAAACGTGCCCCTGTGAGAAAAAGGTTTCCTATTGAAGCAGAAGAATAAACAAACTCCCTCCCTGGCCTGGATCGTTTCAAGAATTCCGCCTCGACTTTGATGAAAAAAGGCCGAACCATTTCACGGTAGTGAGATGGGATACCCACCCACATCTTATGGGAGCCATTGACAATTTGAGACCACTCAGATTGTGCTGCTACTTCATCTAGAGGTAGTCTATGGCATAGCAAGTCGCGAAGATAGTTCGAAATAGGGGGTTCTGTTGGAATGATCCGGGTGCACCGCGAACGAATATCGCCAATCGCAGGGCCGCCCACAACCCGAATGATCTCTGAAGTAGATCCGCCGTTGTCAGAAATTGGCATTATGTATGAGACATTTGATGACAGTTGCTCCAACATTTGTATGATGCTGTTCGTGGCTGTTCCACCAGATATTACAGACACAGAAATCATGCTGATTCCGGTGTGGTAATTATAGACTTGCTGGGCGTCAGTATTCGATGAATGTAAGACGAGATTCCTCACGTGATGCTGTACTCCAGGAAATGGGGTGACATATCAAACCTTAATGGAAGAGATAATGGCAGCATCCCAGGAATCCTCCTATAAGGGACAAATTAGCACCCTTCTGTCACCTGGATACGTCTAAGTGACACACCTCATTAACAACTGTAGATATTTTACACTCACTCCCTATAAATATAGGTTTCAATCCAACCGAAAAAATCAGTGCGTGCAAATCTTATGACCACATTCCGTTTTCTCTATCCAGCACTCCGAAACTCCGAAACATCTAGATCTTGACTATATTCTACATCACCAATGTTCTATGGGAAGGAGGGTTCGCTGGCTTGTATGGCTCTTAAATAGCAATGCCGATGCAGAGTGAACCAAGCCTAGGTTTTCGTTCTAAACTAAACCATCAATTTTCAGGATCCATAAACGATTCTGTTTCAGTAAACAAGATGGATCGGAGCATCCGAGACTGCTTTTATTTTTTATTTCATGACTTTTTTTTGGAATTGATTCACAACAGTTTCGCATGAATGATTCAGACTGGTCTTGAGTGTGACAAATACATAGAATGTGGAAGGTTTGACTATCACAATTATGTAATATCTGTATTTATATTTATTCATCTTTATCTATTTATTTACTTTTCTTAATTTGTATTTTTATTTTATTTATTTTTATTTTTATTTATTTTTGTTGAGAATCAGACATTAAGTATCATTCTAAGTATTTAGTTAAAGTAACGAACTTACACACCACTTGTTGGAAAGAAGGAGTTCCGGTGGTAGTCCACATTCTGGGGTAATGTGGGCTGAGGTCTTTGGAAGAAAGGAGGAATGGTCAGAGTGACAATACACTGAGCACCTACTAGATACTTACCACTTACGAGGTGGTAATATATCTAATAGGAGTAATCCACCTTGGAGGATTGCATTCAACATCATGGCTTCCACTGGAAAGACACTCCAACACTAATGCATGCCAATTGAGTTTGCACATAATGCAGGATGACTATATTTACAAGATTGTGACACATCCAGTGGTTTAGGTCCTGCTGAGCTGCGCTGCAAATGAGAGTACTTGGTACCGAACGCACCCTCGACCATACCAACGTGCATTTACTCAATTCATCTTGTATTCTAGCCTGGCGTAAAGTTCCATCCAATAGCCGACCCCTTGCTATCCCCCAGAACAAGAAAAACAAAACTAGAGAAAACCTGGATATTGTCTGTCTAACACGAAATAATCCTTAAAGTCTGCGAAGGTGTATTTTAGGGAAGAAAACCATGAAATAATAAACCAACATTTGATCGTCGTGTGCCAATTGTTATTGAAATAGAGTTTTCTTTTTATCTTCACTTTCTGCAATGGGTCCTATCGAAAAAAGGTCAGCTGTCAGAGCAAACGAAAATGATTGGCCAGAATATAAATCTATAGGTGCATTCTCCACAGAATACGTACCTTTTTAGATACACATTGTGCATCTATAAAGCATTACATGGTGTATGACTGAATATGTCGGTTCAACACATCCGTTATCTGAGTCACAGCTGAGCTTAACTCTGTGGTTGGCTCATTTTTCAATTTTTCAATTTTCAGTTTTGTGAAGTACTTAATCCCCACATACTCCCGAATCTTGCTTCTACTTTACACACTAAAAAAAAACGTCACCCCACTAACACACACACACAATGTCTAAGGGAAAAGTCTGTTTGGCCTATTCAGGAGGTCTGGATACCTCTGTTATTCTTGCTTGGCTCATTGAGGAGGGCTACGAGGTTGTTGCCTTCATGGCTGATGTCGGCCAAGAGGAGGACTTCGAGGCTGCTCGAGAAAAGGCTCTCAAGGTTGGTGCTGTCAAGTTTGTCGTGAAGGACATCCGAAAGCAGTTCGTTGAGGAGCTTTGTTTCCCTGCTGTCCAGACCAACGCTATCTACGAGAACGTCTACCTGCTCGGTACCTCGCTTGCTCGACCTGTCATCGCCAAGGCCCAGATTGAGGTTGCCAAGGAGGAGGGCTGCTTCGCTGTCTCTCACGGTTGCACCGGTAAGGGCAACGATCAGGTCCGATTCGAGCTTTCTTTCTACGCTCTCAAGCCCGATGTTCAGGTGATTGCACCATGGAGAGACCCTGAGTTCATCAAGCGATTTGTTGGACGAAAGGACTTGCTGGACTACGCCGCTGAGAAGGGTATTGCCGTAACCCAGACCAAGGCCAAGCCCTGGTCTACCGATGAGAACCTTGCTCACATCTCTTTCGAGGCTGGTATTCTTGAAGATCCTGATACCACCCCTCCCAAGGATATGTGGAAGCTCACAGTCGACCCCACTGACGCCCCCGATACCCCTGAGGATTTCACCGTCAAGTTCGAGAAGGGTATTCCCGTTGAGCTCATCTACGAGGGAGACAAGTCGGTTAAGGAGCCCGTTGAGCTTTTCCTTACTGCCAACAAGCTTGCCCGACGAAATGGTGTTGGCCGAATCGATATTGTCGAGAACCGATTCATCGGTATCAAGTCTCGAGGCTGTTACGAAACCCCTGGTCTCACTATTCTCCGATCTGCTCACATTGATCTTGAGGGCCTTGTCATGGACCGAGAGGTTCGAGCTCTTCGAGACCAGTTTGTCACCCCCTCTTTCTCCAAGATTCTTTACAACGGTCTTTACTACACTCCTGAGTGTGAGTTTGTCCGATCAATGATCGCTCCCTCCCAGAAGACTGTGAACGGTCAGGTGCGATGCCGACTTTACAAGGGTGGCATGTACATTCTTGGTCGATCTTCCGAGACCGAGAAGCTCTACGATGCCACTGAGGCTTCCATGGATGAGCTTACCGATTTCGACCCCACCGATACCTCTGGTTTCATCACTGTCAACGCCATCCGAATCAAGAAGTATGGTCAGGCCAAGATTGATGCTGGCGAGGAGTTCTAAGCTATTCTGTATATATAAATTAATGTTGAAGTTATGGTTTTATTAAACTGTCGCACCCTAAAATGATGTGTTAATCAAGAAACAACCACACGGATTCTATACTTAATAACCAGTGTAGTTTTTAACATAAAACATTGCTCATTCATCATGTCATTACTGTAACGGATTTTGTGTCAACTGAGCTTGAAGCAGATGCCCAGTTAATAATGTGTGTATGTGTGATGTGTGAGAAAATCACAGGAAATATTCACTGCGAGCAGCTTGTTGTGGTGCTAGCCGGTTTGTATCTTCAACTGCAGAGAAAATTGAAAACACGGGGTCCAAATCATCTTGCAGTTTCATGACAGAAGCCACATTACCACATCGATAACAGTAATTGGGTGCTGACCATACCGTTACCACATCGTTATCTGGGAAGTGGTACTTAAATCCTTCCATCACTAGTTGGTGAGCTCGAGCTATTAACTGAAGGCCATTGACATGATTAAACTCGCGTGCCACTTGGTGACCAAAAATCCAGCCTGCGCCACGTGGAGACACTGCCCAAGTCTTTGTTGTTGTGTCAGGGTCGGACCATACCAAGTCACAGAATCCTCCCTCATGGGGAATTTCCTGGGCTCGAGATAGTACCCGAATTTGGTCGAGCATCCGGATTTCTGGTGACAAACCACCATGAACACATAGGACTTTGCCGTCAATGATGGCTGCCAACGCCAAAAAGTCAAACACTTGGCAACAGTACTTCCAAACCGTTGTAGATCCGTACTTGGTGATGCATTCCTCGTAAAAGCCGTACACCTGTGTGATTTGTCGACTTTCGTGGTTTCCTCTAACCAGCGTCAACCTATCTGGATACTTGGCCTTGAGACACATTAAAAGAGTGAATGTCTCCAATGAAAAGTAGCCTCTATCAACGAAATCTCCAAGAAAAACGTAACTGACATTATCAGGCTCACCACCTGCCACCCGGAAAAGCTCTAGCAGGTCATGGAACTGGCCATGGATGTCGCCACACACGGTTACTGGCGATTGTACTGGCTGAATATTCGATTCTAGGTTAGAAAAGGCTTGAGAGAAAAAACAAAAACGTCCTGGTGTTGAACCTCTAAAGGTCACGCTGAACCCTCCACACCAGTTAATCGTCATTTCACTCACCTTCCATCAGCAACTCCTTTACGATCTCGCAGAGCTGCTTCATGTCGGCTTCGGGCAAAAATTTACATTGCTTAACCTGCTCCAGCCATGCGTCTGGACCTCTCTCTACCATTGTGATTGTATTTGTGCTTGATTTGGTGTGGTGTCGTCGCTGTTGGTGTGGTACTGCTCCTCTCCCCACTGATGATTCCTCAATTTTTGCTGAGTCTATTAGCAAAGCTTAATGTCAGTGATTGGAGATTGGCATGGGTAATATTCTGCTAGAAAATTTTGATGCCAATGAGGTAAGAACTGCTTTCTCTCCAGCTCCCTAGTTTATTTTTACAAATTTTATATGATATAGCCTAGATCGTCGCATTCTTCGTGCCAGGCTACTATGAATCCACTCTTGCCCTAATGATTGAATGCATGTCAACATGTCATTGGACATCATGCAAAAGGCTTTTTAAACAGAAAAAACAGAAAAAACAGTAAAAAAATTGCTGAGCTTGTCCTGTGTAAATGCCTCGTTATCTCCATTTGAAAAGATAAAACAAAAAATTCCAATGCTGCAGTTTTGGACAGGGGGACATACATTAGTGGTGGCAAGGACGAAATTACACATTTTAAAATTGGCAAAAGTTGATTTAGGTTCTTTGTCTGAAAATAGCAATAGAGTGGTTTTCTGAACTAGTCTTTTGTTCAACTTGTTAGTACTTAGTTCAAGCCAGAGTTGAAATCCAACCCAGAACTAATAATAGCTCGATAGAATATTTCAATTGTGTGTCTCACTAGGTGAGCAGACAAATGAGTAAAACACGTTTAAACTACCTGACGGACTGAACTGCTCCATCCAGATGCGTTCTCATAGTCAAGATTGTCCGCCGGAATTTCAAGCCAATCTATCTTGAGAATATAATACATTAATTAAGTGGATATGTTAGAGTGGTGAATTTCCAAGGGTCATTTCGTTGAATCGATCTTCAATCGTGTCACACTCTAAAGGAGCAGGGGCTATGTCCTTGCTAGCATTATACAGAGAGTTATACACTGAAGTAGGCAGTACTTTCTGAGCATCCCATTCCCTAACACCGTCAAGAATGTTGTTGGCATTGTTGATTATCCCGTCCTTTCCCTCATTTTCACTCTCGTATTCTAATTGTCGATGCCATTGCCCAACCGAATACATCGATTCAGACGAGTGACTCGTCCGACTGCGAAGACTTGTAGTAGATGTTCGGGATTTCGAAATTTCCAGAAAAGCAGGTTCTATAACTTCACCAGGAAGATCTATTGCCAGTGATGGTGATGGAAAACCCTCAGGTAGAGGTGAGAGTCTACCTGTGAAGATAGACGGAACCCCTAGAACTGGGGGTTGAGTACCGAGTTTTGGTGTGATCGATTCCGCCGACTCCGCTGACCCAGAAGAGCTCTCAAAGTGCGTCTTAACCAGATGATCAATGACAGGCCAGCCAAAGGCGTTCGCAAACCTTCTTCGCACAACTATGTTGTTATGGGCATCAGGCTCCAGTCTGCAAAGCACTTTGCGCCAAGACATTTCGTGATGATACTCTCTCGCAATGCGTTCCTCCATCTTAGCCTTCTCCACCATTGTTCTATTCTCCTCCCCATTGCTTCTACAGAGCAACTTCTTTTGCTTCTTGTAACGACGTGGTGGAAGGTCAGATTCATAATAGACACGGTTGTGAATGATAGTCTCCGCACGAGACTGTGGATCACGAATAAACTTCTGAGATGGTAATGGCATTGCAAGAACAGACGCTGCGGACTCAATAACAGAACTTTTAGGTGGAGGTCGCATTGTTGAATCTGAAAGATGTCCATCTTCCTCTGTCTCAGATGACATGGTCTGTGATCTAAGATAAATTTTTGATGGCTTCTTTTTTACCTTCTGTCCTTGTGGCATCATTAGAGACATAGCAGCTTGAATTCCATGGAAGATACCCTTTCCTGGAGCCGCTGGAACTTCACTGGTAGGCTTGTTTACTGGAGTTGTTTCGGTTGTTATTTGCGAATCATCGTTATGAGGTATTTCGCCGGTAACTGGTTCTTGAAAAGCCTTGCTTGATGCAGCTTTGTAGGCATCTACCTCCTCCTCAACCGATGCAGTGTAGGTATCACCAGAGGGCTGTCCAGTGTCACTTTCCCTACCCTTGTCGTTTGTTCCAGTACCACTACCCATTTTCGCGGATGCAACTTTGCTGAGTCCTTTCCAATCCAGGTATAGAAGTGCGGAGGTTCTAAGTGGAACAATGCCATCGTTCAGGGCATTTGCATACACAGTTCTATTCTGGAACAATTTTAGGACCTCATGTGTGTGACCTGTAGGAAGCATTCGAAGTAGAGGTTTGTGACCAGGAATTGGTTTCTTCGTGAGCCCCAGATCTTGACCTGTTCGCCCAATAAAGCCCATATCCAATGCAAGTCGTACATAAGCTGGGTTTTCATTGCTAACTCCCAGGAGTGGGGAGGCTAGGGTGATTAAATTCTGGGGTCTGACACGATCAAAAAAAGTAGGATCATGTGATCTAATATATGCAATGGCGTAGATCATGATTAATCCACCTAGGGAATGTCCAATGAAAGATATTTTTGACGTATCCTTAGTTACCAGCTCTTCCACAATATGCTTGGCCACCCTTCTACCCAAGTATTTAACCCCACGTTCTGTTCTAGCACAGTTTCCATGGTAGCCTCTAACAATAATATTTTCACCCGTTCGTTTGGCAGCTTCATCAATTTTCTCCTTGATGTATAACATATCAGCACCAGTGTTGGAGTGCAGGCCATGTGTGATGACAACAAGGTGCACAGGTTCATTAGGACGGGCTACTGGCTGATGCCAGAGCGTAATTGTGTCTTGTCGAACCACTGTAATATCATCAGAAAGCATACCCATTGCTGTTCCAGAGTATCGGCTCAGCTGCTCACGGGATGTACCCACCACAAGGTCGTAGCCAACCTCGGCTGAAGAAGAAAAGATTATTTGAGAAACAACATTTACGGTCCAAGTATATGACTCTTGCAGTTTGTTCATATGTAGCTCCACATAATAACTCTGTGCGGCTTTCAGTTGGGATTCAAACGATGGTTGGTCTGCTGAGGAGTAGCATTGTTTGTCTTGGTCATATGCTTCTGGAATGACATCCACGTAAAGAATGAAGGGCCCTGTAAGATAGGCAGCACGCATAGCCATGGATTCTGTATTTTTGACCTTTAGCCAAAGAGATGTGGACAGAGGTGAAGTTGGAGACGACGCGTTGTCTTGGGCTCCTCTCATTGGAGAGCTCATTGGCGGTTCTCTTGGAGTGTATGTGATGGTGTATCGCTGTACCCCGCCAATTTTGACGGAATCACTGTCACGGTACAGCAGCCAGCTCGGGGCTACTTGTACAGGGTTCATCAGTTTCTCAGTTAACAGTCGATGAGACAATAATATGGGTGTGGACAAGACTGAGCCGCATACTTGCTGCAGCTAAATGTAACTCTGTTGGAAGACAGGTGAAATGCATGAATGTTTGCAGGTTCATAATACATGAGTTTGTTCCTTCTCTTTTTTTTTCTTTTTTCGCACATCTATGAAGGTTACTTTTGTTAGATTACATTATTCAAAACACGGATCTAAAGGGAGGATATTCTCCTTTTTGCACACATTACCCCACTTCATGTATGTCCAACTTAACCCCACTCCATTTTTAATACTGGGTACAATACAGATACATTACTTATCCGAAGAACTTGTACACAACGTATATTGGTTTACCAACTATAATCATGGAAATCCAAATGCCTGGTCTCTGCCTGAAAAATTTATTTCGACCAAACGCTCGCCCTCTAAAGGCGAAGCCTGTCTTAGATGATAGAAAACGAGTAAATCATCACGGAACACGAATGGAGGCCAAATGCAAAAGCAGAGACTCAATAAATTCGTTACAGTCTCGTCATAGCTTGTCCAACTCTGAGAGGATCTCTAACTCAATTGTGATGTGAGCAGCAATCACTCCCATAGTTTGATTTCACTACCCCTACCAGCAGTGACCAATTTACTAGTCTCTTGGGGGTGGGCAGAGATGCATCGAAGCGCAGTATCATGGGCCTTGAAACTACCCTTCAACTTGGAAGTTTTCCAATCCCAGAAGTAAGCATTTCCACTGGTATCTCCAGACATCAGATATTTACCATCAGCTGAAAAGTTGACTTCGACTGCGCATCCTGCAGACGAAGCGCCAGAAAATGTCTTCTTACGATTTTGTCTGAATCGATCCTTTGCTGCAAACACTACAATTTGATTATCCATACTCTGGGCTGCAACATGGTCACCAGAAGGATGAATTTGAACCGAAGGCATGGAATGTTGAGCAGGGTCTGCTATGTACTTAATCGGTACGTTGATTTGCAGATCCCAAACACGTACAGTTTTGTCGTCAGAGGTGGTCATGAATCTTCGGTTCTCGTCAACAAACGTAATTGTGTTCACTGGTCCCAAATGGTGGTCATATGTCTGGATAGTTTCGTTGGTTAAGATATCCCAATGAATAATCTTGTTGTCAGCCATCGCCGCAAGAAATTCGTTGTTATTGTTGGGGTTGAACTTAACAGCATTGGGAATCTTGCCAGTCGAAAATTTGCCCAGGCATTCACCTGTTTCGGTATTCCATAGTTTGATGGTTTTATCATACGAAGCAGATAGGAACCTTGTACCGTCATTATTAAAACTGATATCCTTGACAGCCCGTGAGTGGCCCTGATAAGTTCGTATGAGTTCCCTTTTATGATAAATATCCCATAACTTGATCTTTGAGTCATTTCCACAAGAAAGCAAGAGATGGCCAGCCTTAGGGAACAGTCTAATAGCATTCACGCCCCCAGTGTGACCTTTATATGTATGAACCCTTCTAGTGGGAACATGCCACTCGGATTCTCCAGGATCGCGTGTGAGTTTGATTCCAAGATCTTGCGGAATATGCATGAAAGATCGTCCAAGAGAGTCGACCCCTTTGACATGTAGGATTGAACTCTCTTTGCCCATCAATTCAGAAGTGTCTGCAACAACGACATTAACGTTGTCGTCTCTATGATCAGATTCTTCCTCACTGTCTTCTTCTTCTTCTTCTGACTCGCCACTTTCCTCGTCGTCGTAGGCTGCCCAAGGTCCCCTATATGCTTTCTTACCTTCCAGAATTCCTACATCTCCCTTCTTGTGGCGCTTGAGAGGTCGCCTGATAGCCACGATTTCCTCATCAATATATTCGTTCCGTACAAGACGACCCTCTGTGGCGTACGAAGGGTCCAATGCCACTCCTGTGCTTCTGAATTCTTGGTGCTGTTCGTTGAAGGTTGCAGCGTCGAAGGCCTCTCTCTGGCTGAAACCTGTGGGTGTGGCATTCATAGCTTGAACCGGTTGGCGAACCAACTGAGATTCTTCTGGTAGTCCAGTAACTTTCTCATCAGCTTGTGGTGCCGCATTGAGGAGGGGCATGGCCAGCTGTTGTTGGTGACAATGAGGTTAAACAAGCTTTTAATGTACACTTTATCTATGAAATAATTTTATTTTTTATAGTCTAATTTTAGTAGTCACACACAATGCCAAAGAGAGCTGCTGAAGACGAGAAACATCCTGCTGAGACTTCCTCAGACGAAGAATACGAAGAATCTTATCTTGAGGACAGTTATGCTCCTGATTCCCCAGATGACCCGACCATGGAAGACGACGAAGAAGTGCCAGAAACCATCGATGTGGACTTTGAGTACTTTGACTTCAACAAGGATATTGATTATCATGCTATTGGTAATCTTCTTCGGCAATTGCTTGACTCGGATGCCCCTTCCTTCAATCTATCCGAGTTGTCTGAAATGATTCTCCAACAGGAATCCTGTGGCACCACTATCAAGACAGATGGTAAAGAATCTGATCCATTTGCCATTCTCACAGTAATTGACATGGATACACATAAAGAGGACAAGAAGGGTGTGATTACTGCTCTTATTGACTACTTTGTGGCTAGAACACAGGATCTGCCCGAACTTCACAAGCAAATCCGGAAGCAACTGACTTCCTCCTCTTCAAAGGTTGGTCTTATCCTCTCTGAAAGACTTATTAATATGCCCGTTCAGGTTGTGCCTCCTATGTACAAGATGTTGTTGGAGGAGACCAAGGACCAGGACTTTGATTTCTTCCTTGTTCTGTCCAAAACTTTCACTGAAGCAGAGACCTCCGTTGATGAAGAAGATGATAGACCATCTAAGAAGAAAAAGAAGGCTCCTGGCTACAAGCCCGAAGTCTATTACTTCCACCCAGAAGACGAGGTCATCCAAGAGAAGTGTGTCCAATATGGCTCTTATCCGTTTGCCAAGCAAGGCCAGGAGGCCGACTCTAAACGAGCTTTCCAGGAGTATGGTATTTTCCCTCAAGGGCATCTTATGCTTTTCAAATCTGAGGATCTTGAGGCCATTGTGGCAAAGATGGAGGTTGAATTTGCTCCTTGAGAACCGTAAACTCCTTAATACAAAGTGTAATGAATGTGGTGTCGTAACCTACTTCATGGTCTAGTACCCTGCTATTTTGGCCCCTGTCTATGACAGCTGTGACGATTTAGTTCCCTACCCTCCATACTAATATAGAATACTAGAATGATAGCCTGGACTATAAGAATCCAAAGACTAGTAATGAAACCAAACTACTTGTATCAGGTTGTTCATTTTTCTGAAGTAATTATCAATGTGAACAGTGTGCAAATGTGTTCGCTTGGCTTACGTCCATCATGCAGATAATCTGCGATACATCTACTGCTTGCCATGTATCTTTTGTTGAGTCCTTGTTGGGTGTGCAGCTTTTCTGTATCATCACCATGGCTCGAAAGCTACTAATGAGGTGAATCAGACAGTAGGGCAATATAGATCAAAAATAGAGTAATCGAGGCCGAAAGGGTGAGGCAACATCACCCAAAGAAGCCACTTCTGCCAATCAGACTTTTTAATTTAGAGATTTATCTGCAAGTCATGAAGCCGAGGTCTAGTATAATTTCCGAACAAATGTGGAATTACTAGGCTTTTCGCAATTCAAAACTCCGATTCACAGCCCAACCACATTCATCCTCAGCTATGACCCACAATAGCACTATTGGGGTCATGCAACTATTAGTAATCAACACATCTTCTTCCCACTTTGATCCTTGGCACTCTCAAACTTACTTAGTATACCCACCTGTGATTTTGAAGGAGTACCCCACAGTGCAGTGTGAAAGTTTGAGTATGCAAGGATAATTATTTGCCCACAGTTGCATTTAATCATAGTCATACAGTACATCACAACGACAAGAAGATAATGTCGGAAAACGAAAAAAAGAAAGCCACAACGACACGGGCTGCTTTCCCGCCTTCTACGATCTCGCAACCTCAATCAATGAGTCCACTTTTATCATCAACGCCCCCCACAGTCACCAAAGCTCTGGCACAGGCATATCCGTATATTCTTGCAAGTGACAAAGTGCTGGGCCTGTTGACATGGACTGAGGATGATCAATGGCAGAGCTTCCTAGTAGTGGCTGTATACGTCACCGTGGTCATGTATTACGAGTACCTGGTCATCTATTGTGGCCACATTCTCACAGTGGGCATTATCTGGGCTTTTGTCTACATTAGACAGAGTGTAGAGAGAAGACAATCGTCGGAGCCTTCCCTTGATGCCATTGTCCACACACTTACTAATGTCACCACCAAGGCAAATTTATTACTTTTACCAATCACCTCTTTAAGTCTCACTCCTAGGGATGTTACCAGACTGGCTTTCACCACTCTGTTTCTCTCGCCACTGTATATGTTCGTGGCTTACTTCTTTTTGGGACCTCGGAAATTTCTCTTGACAACTGGAGTGTTCTTCCTTACCTACCATTCCATGGCTGCCCGAGTCACCAGAGCCGTTATCTGGAAGTCTAGGGCTGTTCGGCTCGTAACCTTCTATCTTACTGGCTTGGATTTCTCTAATATCAAGAGAAATCTCGGCGCATTTGGATTTACTCAGTCCCCACTTTCGGTTCAATCTAAGGACGGAAAGCCTGTCAGATTCACCTATGTTCTTTTCGAAAACCAACGACGATGGCTTGGAATTGGATGGACTGCCAACCTTCTGGCTTATGAGCGAACACCCTGGACTGACGAGTTTCTTAACGAAGTTACTCCTCCTTCTGAATTCAAGCTTCCCGACACGGAAGGCACTGGAATGAAATGGCAATGGGTTGATTCTACCTGGCGACTCGATTGTACAAATGATGGTGCCCTTGTAATTGTAGGAAACAAGGCTCTCAGTACGCCTGATCCTTCGCCTACAGAGGGATGGATTTACTATGACAACACATGGAGACGACCCACTGCAGATGATTCCTTCAGCAAATATACTAGACGTCGACGATGGGTTCGAACAGCCGAGCTCATCACTGTGACCAGCTCATCTTCTGATGTAGAAGAAACTGATGTTCAAGAGAGCCCCGCCCCTACAGTTGACCTTTCAGCTGATGTTGAGGTGATTTCTAATGAAACCGATCATAAAGTGCGACGCCGAAAGGGAATTAGATTCGAGGATGACTCCTAAACTGTTTTAATATAAAGTAAGCTTCATCCTCTAGGTGTGTCATTTTTGTGTTTTTTTTATTATACTAAATGTGGGACCATGGGTCAATAGCGATCACAGTGCCAAATTTTTCGTTACCAATGAAGAACACTTGGTATTCGTAGCCCCATTCATCAAGCCATGCCTTTACCTCCTTCGTAAGCATATCAGTCTTGGATACAACATGATATCCTACGCCAGAAATTGCATACACTAGTTTTTTGTTCATTCTGTACTTTTCCTCAACATCCAGAAGGATGTTTTCCAAATGAACCACGCTAGTATCAAGTTCAAGACCGTGAAGGTCACAAAAGATTTCTTGCAGCTCGTCTCTGTAGTTGTAGAGAATATCTGATGCTTTTCTACTGGCTGCGATGAGATCCTGCTGGTGCTTCTGGCCCTTGTTAGAGTAAATCTTGGCAGCATCAGGCCGATTCATATGCCAATTGTCAGCAGACAAATTAAGATATTTGTTCCGCATTTCGATGTGTTTCCTGCTTTCTTTCCTAAGCTGCAGGTATTGTTGGATAGGTTCATCCTGTTGGTGGGGATTTTCAACCCAAGGGGTGTATTTGGGCCTCACCAACACAAGAGGAATGTGTTTAGGAGCTGTAATTCGAACAGGTGTAGATTTTCCATGAAAGGGTTGATTTGGCGAAACACTAGGGCTAGGTGTGAAGCTTGGTGCCGACGTGAACCTGGGAGTATTTGTGGGGTTGAACACAAATGAAGGCCCAATGACTCCATTTTGAAGTCCTTGTCCTGGTACAAAAGAACTACTTGGTTTGATTTTGCTGAAGTCGAATTTTTTCTTCGTTGCAGTGGGTTCTTTTTCAGATTTGGAACCAGCATTTGCGGCAGCCACCCACTTACTCTTCGGCTTTTTCTTCGGCTTAGGTTCTTCTCCTAGAGTAGGAAAATCCTCCAGTGAATCGAGAATTGGTTTTGTAAAGTTCTCAAGAGGCGGAGTAGGCTCAGCAACTGGTTCAGATTCCGGGAAAGAGTGCAGAAAAGCACAGGTATCGCCATTGAAGCAGGCACCGCGGATCCAAAATCGGCAAACCCGAGAGGAAAGATCGTGGGAATATCTGCAGTCAGCCCGAAGACATTCTCCAAACTGGACAAAATATTTACATAGAACCTTCTCTTCTCTGCCTGGCAAAAACTTTGGCTCTTGGTAGTATCCAGCTTCATTTTCATCATATTGGACCTCGTTGGATTCTTCAACATGTTGGGTCACAACTGGAACTTCTTCCTTTAGGTCTTCGGCAGGTTCAGGGCTTCCGTTATCGCCAAACTTCTGAAGAACAACAATAACTACATTAATGTCATAGTTGTGTTTCTCAAGTGTGTTTTGAATCAACTCGTCAGAGTAGTTTCCTCCAATGACTGCACGCAGTAAATCAAACGGTGCCAGATCTGTTTCACCTTGTCCTACCCTACCTTCACTATCAGGAACATAATCTTCCCAGTAAACTTCATTCTCGTCTTCAGGAAGTTTATCTCTCAAAGGGACCGTCTTCCCACGCTTCTTATAGTCATCCACAACCTTTGACCAGTCAATCTCAGGAAGCACTTCAGGAATCTTCACCCAATCAATACTCTTGGATTTATCAATACCCACGATTCTAACATCGCCATTTCCATTTCGGTGGCGAGTAACTGATCCTTCCTTTTCTCGGTGCTTCCACATGAGATCCAAAACCATGCTCTCCCGGTCACTTGAAGACATGTCTCCATGGTGCCTCACCACCAGCTCTTCCAGGAGCTCAATTTTATCTTCCTCTAAGACAGTGTCATCGTCTAAAATCAAGTCCGCCTCTATTGACAACTTGTCTTCCATGTCTAATGGTTGTTAAATGATTCTCGCCATAGTTTGCAAGTCCAATTTGAACTTTAAAAAATATATAAAACAAAGAAGGTTAGGTAAGTGATCAATCATAGGTAAGTCTTAATAAGCAAGAAAACATGTGGGTAGAAGAAGGAATTGAAAAGAATAAGGAACATGTCTTAGGTTTTTCCATTCCATTCACATTGGCCAAAAATAACTTCTAGGTGACGTTTTGTTTTTGTTCAATCTCGATATTGGTTAGTGGAATTTTAAATCATAATTTAATATTTACTGAGACTCGAACTGAGGGTATTCAGACTCTTGTCTTTCTCACGTGAATTCCAACACTGGCCAGGTATCCATTCACTACAGCACGATGGACTCGCGAGAAGAGGCGTGTCGCGACATCCTGTTGGCGCGCAAACGCGGTCTTGAAGAGCTTTACTATGTTTCTTTATTCCCGTACTACCCTCAAAGTCTGGATTCACCCAAACAACTGCAGGCGTTCCAAGACCAGTTCGATTTATCAAAAGATCGACTTTTTGATGATAGCAAACTTCCAAAAGCCGTGAAAGAGCCCAAAACGACACACTTTTTACAGTCCAGTTGGTCAGATGCTGGATCTTCTCCGGAAAGGAAGCGACGACGTACCTCGAGTATCGCGCAACTACCACCAGCATTTTCGCTCACTGAAGCAAAGACTAACGAGCAAAAGCTACAAGAGATGCTTTTGTTCCTTGTTCCTAGTCATATTCCCGAGCCTGCCACAGAGACGAAGTCATTAGCCGAGCTTTACTACACAACCCAGACTCTCCCTTTATCCAAGCTAATCCCTGCTGCTCATAAAACCGTCACTACCGACTCATATCACCTGGCGTTATTAGAAGGTAAGCTTGCTGTGGCACATGCGCGTATTGAAGAGCTCAAAAGAGCTGGAAAATGGGGACCCCGTCAACCCAAGCGATTCCAAGATCCTATCCGGAGAAGAACTCATTGGGACCATGTGCTGGACGAAATGGAATGGATGTCCACAGACTTCCACGAGGAAAGTAAATTCAAACAGGCCATGGCATGTGAGATTGCGTTTGCTGTGCTGGAGTATCACAAGTATGGTAAGGCGGTGTGTGTGCGAACCAAGCCAATCAAGTTTCTACCAACTGCTGATGAAGATTCAATGGATGTTGACAATAATGGAGAACTTAACTCAAGTATGCCACCACCAACGGTTAACCTTGCAGATATTGAAAATCCTGAAGCTAAAGATGCTGTCACTGTCGCTGACGTTGACTCTTTTATTTCTCAGCCATTAGAGGCTTCTAAATCCGATGAGACTTCCGATAATACCACTGACAATGATGTGGAATCTTTTGTTAAGAAAGGTGCTACTATTTCGGCTCTTCCTGAGAATTCCCCATTCAAACTGCATATGTCAGTAGACAAGTTGGACCCACTGTCCAAAGCTCTGTTTGAAAATCTACCTGTATCTGCACCCCCTGGATCTGTCATCAACACAGTTCAACTCCCATATGATGATCCACAAGAAAAAACAAAGTTGGCCCCAGTCACCCATTTGCTCACAGCTCCACCAGCAGAGTCGTTTGGATGGTGGTCAGTGTGTTTGGATGAAACACCAGCTGTGGACGATACACCCCCTTTGCGTTCCAATACACGCTCCACTCTGTTTAACTCTGAAACAATGAGGCGCCATGTCGTCATTAAAGCTCCTCGACCTCCACATACCAAGTACCTAGACTTCCGAACGCCTACCATGTGGTTGTTAGCAGATGATTCGCAACTACTCAGACTTGTCAAAGAGTACTCCTACAATTGGGATATTGTGTCTGCTCACATGCTACCTCAAAAGACTTACGGATTTACAGCTAATATTGAGAGGCGGACTGCGTGGCAATGTTTCGAACGATGGTTCCAGCTTAATCCTACTTTTTCGTTAACAGATCTACGTGGACCATATGCCCAAACTGCCCAACAATGGATGGCAGCGGCTGCTAAGGCCCAGGCACAATCCAAGCGTCGAATATCTCCTCTTGGCGTTTCTAACGAATCTATCCAACGTGGTCATCGCAAACTAAGATGGGCCTCAATGTTTGATGGTATTCGAAAGAGCATGAGAAAGCGAGAAACAACCCCTCGACCGAACCCTCAACCTCCCCGAAAATCGCAACTGTCTGAATCTAACAAGAAGGACATTGCGTCCCCCCTTGACCTGTGTAAGATGAAGTTCGAGCAGGATAAGAACCTTGCCAAGGTTTATGCACAGCAAAGAATGATGCCTGGTCAGATACCTGGTCAGATGCCGCCTGGACCTTCAAACATCCCTGCCAACCGGCAGTTTCCAGGGCAACGACCACCTCCTCCGCAGACCGCTGCGCAGATACAAGCACACACACAAGCACAAGCTAGAGCTGCTGCTGCTGCTTCTGGACACATGCAACAACGCATGGCAGCAGGTGTAGGGATGAACCGGGTGCCTGGGCAGATGGCTGACCAGCATCAAATGATGCAATTTGATAGGCAGCGGCAGCTCATGGAACAGCAGAAGATGATGCAACAACAACAACAACAACAACAACAACAACAACAACAACAACAACAACAACAACAACAACAACAACAACAACAACAACAACAACAACAACAACAACAACAACAACAACAACAACAACAACAACAACAACAACAGCAGCAGCAGCAGCAGCAGCAGCAGCAGTTTATGCGTGGCCAGGGACAAGTACCACAGCAAGCTGGTCCAATGCATGGTCAAGTCAAACCTGGTGTGCCGGTTTCACAGCCAGGGATGGCCCAGAGACCAGTCCAGCCCCCTATTCAACCCCAAGCAGGGCAGGCACCTGTTCAGGTACCTCAAGGGTCGGCTCCCCAAGGGCCTGCAGGTAACCAGGCGCAAATGATGCGCTCTAACATGCGAATGCGACCAAATGGGCAGCAGGCGTCTGCACCCAACGAGCACTTGAACGCACTGATTCGCCAATTGCAAAACCAGAACCCTGCACTTTCGTTGGAGGCAGCAACGAAGCTGGCTCACGTTCAAGTGCAACGATTTGTTCAAAAGCAGCAGCGTCAGGCACGCCAGGCACAAGGACAGACTCCTCAGGGTGGTGTGCGTCCTGGACAGCCTCAACCTCAAACGCAAACTCAGCCTCAGGCGTCACCACAAATGCGATCCGGATCATCAACACCAATGACCATGCAATCTCCCCAATTGATGAATGTTCAACTGCAGCAGCAGCAACAACAGAGAGCTGCATCTCCAGGACAGAGCCCTGCCCAACAGCATGCAATGTTGATGAGAATGAACCAACAGAACCAAGGTCAGAATCAAGGGCAAGGACAGTCAGAATAAAAAGACTGTTCTCTTATTTATGTATACCAAGTATTATTATACTATTTGCGATTTAGCTACTTCTCTTTTCCTTCGAACTGGTGCACTTTACTTTTGATGTTTGTCCATGCATTCTCGCAAGACTCATCCACAGATGACGTAAACTTCTTGTTGGCGTCATCAAGCTCTTGATGTGCATGGGAAGCACGATTCTTGATATTACCGAACTCGCCTTGAGAGCTTCCATCATTAGTGTTTCTGGCCGCAAGTTTCTTATCGAGGTCATCCCCAAAAGTATGCCGAATCTTTTCGTTTCCTTTCTCGACCTCCTTGCTCATTTCTAAGGCAAAATTCCTGATGTCTCCCCACCCTTCCTTGATAGATTCTCCTACTCCTTTGTTGTGGGTAGACATGTTGCAGTTGAGATGATTCAATTGTAGATTATGGGACACCAAGGAGCTTATATCGAATGTTCCCTTTTCGGTATTATCGGGTCAACTATGCATATGCATGCACATATGCACACGCATAATACTTGACTAGATTGCTACACATTTTCCTGAGATTGAGCATTTCCCACAGCCCCAAAGACATTCAATTCCAATGACAGTACTTCGATATTTATTTGAAACTAAATACTTCTTTAGTTAATTTTTTTTCTTGAGTGGGCTCTCAGTAAGGTCATTATGTGCTTTAAGTTTAAGTTATTCTGCATCATCGTGCACATGCGAAGTTGATTCCAAACTTTACCTATGTTTTGTTCAACTCACAAAATTCTGATAACTGAAAGAATCTCATGGATAATTCCTACGTGGTAATCAAATAGGTTTCTACGTGCCCGTCATCTCGACAGTGCTATTTCGAGGGGCTGTATCAGTGGTATCCAACTCCAATATAGCCTCTTTAAACATACTATGTCCATTTACGACCAGTTTAAAACGTCTACATCATCTATTTTGTTATTTTTGCGAAACTTCCAAAGACAACCGAAGAGGTGCATCACCTCGGTGCAGGAACATTCGATAAGCATATACTCTCTTGATTTCAGGACTTCATCTGTTATTTGAATGAGAAAAACTCTAAACCACACAAATACATCTCAGTTGACCCTAGAAAACATGTTAAGGGTTCCGATTTTTACCTACACCAGGCTACACATAAAAAACATTAACAATCATTACTCGTTGCGGTCATAAAAGAAGGCTATTCCATAGTACTGACGTGGATGAACCATAACCTCGAAAAATTAAATACTGGCACCTTACAGACCCTCAACGACACCAATCTCCTCAACAGCTCTGCTACCAATGTTGAAGTTGAGCTTGAATCTTAGTTTCAGCTTATCACCAGCATTGGTAATATGAACGTCCTGCGAGACACCATCGATTGATGCAGCACCAAGCGAGTCGGAGGTGGCAGGGTCAAGTTTGAGAGTAACAGACTTCGGAGCAGCAATCTTGAAATCAAGGGCAGTAATATTATCTGTGAAAGACTTGTTAGAGAATCGCAAAGTCATCTCTACATTACTTCCTGATCGGTTGACAATACCAATAATCTTGATATCTTGAGTCACTAGAATGTTAACTTCTCGTCCTGAAGAAGCACCAGCAGAAGCTCCCACAAAGTTCCATGCCTCCACATGGTCTTCAGAAGGAGCAGTCTTGACGGCATGTGTCTCGCCATCCTTGTTGGCAGTTAGTTGAGAAAGCGAGGAAAAGTTGAAAGCGGGCGCAGGAGTGGTTGCTGGAGCAGGAGATGAGGAGGGTGAAAAATCCAAATTAAAAAGGGAATCGGATCCAGCTAGAGGCGCCGGGGCACTTGGAGTTTCTTCCAAAAGGGAGATGGATCCGCCCTGTCCGAAACCGGCACTGTTGCTGAAAGAAAGGCCATCAAGACCACCAAGAAGGTCATCAACAGCACTTCCAGCGTTACCAGCGGACACACCGGAGGATGTTCCAATAGGCGCGGAGGAATCGCCATCACCAAAATCAATAAGATCTGACACTACAGCCTTCGAAGCCGACGCTCCAGTAGGAGCATTGGTGGATACAGCTCCTGCCCCAGAGTAGTCACCCTTCTTGAGAAGTTCAAATTTCTGAACCAGAGAATGTAGGTAATCATTGAGCTGAAGAAGTTTGGCTACTGTTTCTTCATCTTGGCCTTCTTCTTCACTCATCTTCTGGATTTTCGGATGGGCTGCCTTGATAGAAGAGTACATCTCAGCGTAAAGATCCTCGGGCTTGAAAGGAGTCCCACTAGTGTGAGTCTGCATCATTTCATCAAGCAAGTGAGCCTTAGTCTTGATCTTCTCAAGGTCTTCTGCAGCCTTAGCAGCATAATCTGTCTTAGATTCCTTGAAGCCAGCCATGATCTTCATGAGGTGATTGGCCTCCTGGAGATCCCTGGGGGATCCGGATCGAATCAGTTCTTGCAGTTTCGCACTGTAGGCATCCTGCTCCTCCGCCTCGAGCTCGGCAGCCGACTTGAGACTCTCAGCTTCCTGCAAAACAGCAGCATCGTCACGATTAACCTCTGGGAAATGGTAGCCCTTGTAAGTGAGAAGGCGATGCATATCCCGGATATATCCGAGGTCTTCCTTATATCGGGAATTCTTGCACAGTGTCTCCTTCCAATCCTGGATAACCTCCAAAATGAGACATTGCGTATGGGTGTAGTTGAGCGGAGGTTTCTCAGGAAACTTTTTCACAAGCTCATTGAGAAACTCCTTTCGTGAGATTTGTAGGTGGAAGGGATAGCCACAGTTCTTGACACATATATCAAGGAGAGACAGAGCCATAATAGACACATTTCTGGACTGGTGGTTGATAAGCTTGACAATAGCTTGAGCCGCATCACGAGCAGAGCTTCCCTTCTTGGAGTTGATGTAATCGGCGACTTCAAAATCCAGGGCCAGGTTAGGCTCAATCAGATGAGGGGCGCAAGCTGCACTGATAAGCCTCAGAAGCTTGCCATTGGAATGGGACGATCCGCTGCCACTCCGAGGGGTGGCACGTACGTAATATTCGTCCTCTACACGGAATCGAGCAGTGTAGTCGGCCATTTGTTGGGCGTGGGTTTGTCAGAGGTTTGAACAGAATCTATGACTAGTTGGGAGGTGAAGTCAACACATCATGCATTGCCACAGTTTAGGGTTACCTACTTGGGATGTAGAGAGACGACAAAAGCTTCAGTGGCTTCAGGAGACTGGGGTAAATGTATCAATTATTCTACTTGCAGAGCTAGTTTCCCCAGATACCTAGTCAATCCTATATATACTTTCGTTTCTAACCATATGATATTTTATTTGCGCTTAAATTTATGACCTACAGAGTCTAATTGATTCGTAGTTAGTGTTAGTATTGTCGTAATATCAGAATTTTTTTTCACTCTCATGCATGCAATGAGCTTTCTGTTCTATACTGATCTTTCCAATGAAGGCATTGGCTAATCTCCAGCTGTTATTTCTTTGGTGAAGTCTTGGCGCATTGTTAATGTAGGTGATGTGGTGGCATAGACGGAGATTTGGTGGGGCCCTTGAAGCGTTGCGTTATCACACAGAGAGATAGTCATCAGATAACTAATAAAGGTCAGAAAACTTTGTATCAGTTTTATTTGAAACTCCCATTTCAAACATAATCATCATGGCTTGTCATCGAACCATGTAATGTCTTGATATTACCTAAAATTATAGGTTTAGGAGTCTTACACAATGACAAATTCAAACCTTGTATGACTTAGGGTTTCACAGATTATATTGATTATCTACGATACAATTTCCACCTTCACAATACTCATAATTAGATGTAAATACGGGGAAAAATTCCCGGACTCCTCTAGCATGGCTAGAATGGATATAAGCAAACCATCAAAGAGTCTTTAATCCATAGATTCTTGCAAGGGCGAACTGAGTCAATACTTATGCTCCCTCAATAGGGGCGACCTTAGAAGCCTCGATGAACGTCTCGAGAGCATTAAGGGCGTTTCCTGACTTGAGGGAATCCCGAGCGAGTTCAACTCCATGCTTCCAGTCATTGGCAATACCATCCACAACAGCAAGAGCTGCAGCGTTCATTACAACATAGTCCACCAGAGGGTGGTCTTCAGGAAGCTCATTGGAAAGAAGCTTTCTCAACAAGGTGGCATTTTCAGTAGGGGTACCTGACGACACCTCATCTAGAGAATGATAGGGTAGCCCAAAGTCCTCAGGCGATAAGTACATCTCCTCAATTTCCTGGGAAGGTGTCACTCTCCAGACCTTGGTTCGTCCTGCAGGAGAAATCTCATCAAGGCCCTCCTCACCCCAGACAACCAAAGCTGGGGCCTGGTGCATTCCCTGAAGTCTGTTGATGTGCGTGATAGCCTCAGCAAAGACTCTGCCTAAAGCCTCAGAGTACACACCAACAATTCGTGCCTTCACAGGGACAGGGTTGACAAGTGGTCCCAGAATGTTGAAAAGAGTGGGGATTCCCATAGACTTTCGAATAGGAGCCACACGGTTCATCGCGGGATGAAACATAGGGGCAAACAGGAAGCAGAAAGGTCCCTTGGCAACAATATCAGGTACTGTAGACTCATGGACACGAGCCATATCTGCGCCGAGGCAGGTCAGCAAGTCACCAGCTCCAGACATACTGGTAGAAGCCTTGCCACCATGTTTGGCAATTCTGATGCCCATTCCAGCAGCAACGATGGCAGCAGAAGTAGACACATTAAAAGTGTTCTGGCCATCTCCACCAGTTCCAACAATGTCAACATATCCTTTAGGATCTAGCTGAGCAATGTCAGGAAGTCTGGCAGCATGCCTGAGAGTGTTTGCTGCCACAGCAAGATAACTGGCATCGATATCAAGGCCTTTGGCATGCAGCAGAGCCAAGAAGGTGATGATCTGGGGCTCGGATACCTTCTCCTGGGAAATGAGAACAAGAACTTCAGCGAGATCCTCAGGGGTAAATTTGTCGTCCAGAATGGCCTTAAGGTGAGCGTTTAAATTGTGTGACATGGCTGTTGAATACAAGTTAACCTGACAAACTTGTGAGGCCCTTGAGTTGGTTAACAAAGTTTTGATTTATGTGTGTGAACTTAATAGTTACGATTGCCTCACGCTTTACTGGTTTGGGAAGTCTTGGGCAATCAAACAAAAAGGACCGATGAAACAGATGCAGAATGATCCTCATTGGAAAATCTTGTGTGGGTTAACTTATGTGCTGGTTGGATATCAGCTATCAGTGCAGTTTTTCATTTGAAACTTAGGCGATGACTCTACTTGCAGGTAGCAAGTAAGCTCCAAAAACCAGTGATAATGACACATCTGAACAAAAAGCAACGAAAGAATCAGCCAATTAATATTTCATCGAAGTTAATTTTGTTGATGTGATTATATGACGCATGTCGTATAATGTTAAGTAGTTTGCTGGTAATGTCTTAATCGAGACTAAATGAATGAATAACAGTAAACCAACAAAAACAATAAAAACTGACATTTCAAATATCTTCGAGAAAAAAAGAGAGAGATTGGCATAATAAACGAATAGACATCTAAAAAGCTAAAACATGGCTATATTTGTCTATTGTACCACCCAACTCCATAGTTGTGTTCCCCAAATTATGTGTGGCGATTTTCATAGTTGTATCGTCAAGGACCTCCACTAAGATAATTATTTCCTTGCTTTAAACAATTGAAAAGTCAAGTTGCAACATTTAGGTATCATGAAGTCAATGAAAACCCAGCTCCTATCACTCTCGGAGTCACACAGGAACTAAGGTATGCGCCAGGACGCGTGAACCACACGGTGTAGTAAACCATACGCGTCGACACAGCCTAGACCAAATTGTGCTTACCCTTGTGAAAATTCGAATTTAATTGATTCTCAGGCAATATTCTCATTAATCTACGGCAAATTTAATCTGTTTGTACCCTGCTTTTTGGTGGTTGTGAGTTGTTAGCCTCAACTTCACTGTTCACGCCCAAAGGCCGGGTAACCTCAGTTCACAACATCCACGTCTACAGAAGGCTTCCCCTTATCCTAACACAACCATAACCATGGCGACCACAGCACAAGCCGTTCTCCAGAGCATTGGAGTTGCAAATCTACCCAACCAAAGGTGAGTAATATGCCAGTCGATATTGTTGGTCATGACTAACGTAGACACAAGATTGTCGCTAAGAGGGGTGCTACTTTCACCCTGATGGTAGCAGGAGAATCTGGATTAGGAAAGACCACCTTTGTGAACACCCTTTTTTCCACATCTATTAAGAGTTACGCAGATAACAAGACGCGATTCAAGCGACCTATTAAGAAAACTGTGGAGATTGATATCACAAAGGCGGAGCTAGAGGAAAGGGGGTTCCGTGTTCGACTGAACGTTATTGACACACCTGGCTTTGGTGACAATGTCAACAACATGGAATCGTGGCAGCCTATTGTTGAGTTTCTTGATGACCAACACGAGTCGTATATGCGACAGGAGCAACAGCCCAATCGTGTTGGAAAGATCGACATGCGTGTTCATGCCTGTCTCTACTTCATTCGACCCACAGGTCATGGACTGAAACCTCTTGACATCGAGGCCATGAAGAAATTGTCCTCTCGGGTCAATCTTATTCCGGTGATTGCCAAAGCAGATACCCTTTCTCGTAAGGAGTTGGCTGCGTTCAAACAGCGTGTTCGAGACACCATCACAGCCCAGAACATCCGTATCTATCAACCTTCGGTGGATGAGGACGACCAACGTGCAGCCGAACATGCAAAGTCTCTTATCGATGCTATGCCCTATTCTATCATTGCATCTGAGAAAGATGTCGAGACTCCTGATGGACGTGTTGTAAAGGGTCGACAGTATCTTTGGGGAGTGGCTGAGGTAGAGAACGAGGACCATTGTGATTTTGAGAAGCTGCGATACCTATTGATCCGAACCCACATGCTTGACCTCACAACTTCTACGGAGGAGCTACACTACGAGTCCTACCGAACTCAACAAATGGAAACCCGAAAGTTTGGTGAAGCTCGGCCCCGAAAATTTGACAATCCCAAGTTCAAGGAAGAGGAAGATGCTCTAAGAAAGATGTTTACCGAGCAGGTCAAGTTAGAAGAACAACGATTCAGACAGTGGGAACAGAACCTCATTGCCGAACGAGATCGACTGAATAAGGATCTAGAGCAAACCCATGCCAGCATCAGAGCTCTGGAGCAGGAGGTTGAACAGTTGACTATCAAGGCAGGTAAGCGTTAATTCTATGATTATTTATGACAAAATTATCTTGTGTTATAGTTGGTAGGGCTAGTATGCCCTAGCAATGTCATTTTGCACGTATCTGTCCGACTGAGTTCTCTAATTTGAACATGATGTTTGATAGTTTTTTTTTAACTACGTATGCGTAAGGTTCACATGGTCATATCTCATTATCTATGTCTAAAGTGACTAAATTCTAACTTGTCTATTCCTCCTCGGCAAGAAGCTTCTCACAGTCGAGGGCAGCCATGCAGCCAGTGCCGGCAGAGGTAATGGCCTGTCGGTATCGCTTGTCCTGGACATCACCAGCAGCGAAAACTCCCTTGATGGAGGTGTTGGCAGTGCCAGGGGTGGTAATAACGTAGCCCTCCTCATCAGTCTCGAGCTGGCCCTTGACGATAGAAGTGGCAGGGATGTGTCCAATAGCGTAGAAAAGACCGTTGACCTCGAGGTCTCGCTTCTCGCCAGTCTGGACGTTTTCAATCTCCAAAGCGTTCAGAAGCTTGCCGTCACCCTTGGCCTCAACAGAAACATGGTTGTAAAGGATCTCGACCTTAGGGTGGGAAGAAAGTCGCTTGGCCATGACAGCTGAAGCTCGGAGCTTGTCCTTTCGAACAATGACGTAGACCTTGGAGCCATACTTGGTGAGGAAAAGAGCCTCCTCAGCAGCGGAATCACCACCACCAACAACGGCGAGAGGCTTGTTTCGGAAAATGGGGACGGCACCATCACAGACTGCACAAGCAGAGATACCCTGCTGCCAGTAGGTCTCCTCTCCAGGAAGGTTAAGTCGCTTGGCAGAGGCACCAGTGGCGAGAATGATGGCATCAGCTGTGTTGGGCTCCTCGTCCTCGTTGAACTCAGTCCAGTACTTGAAGGGTCTCTGAGAAAGGTCGACCTTAGAGATGGTCTCAGTGATAATCTCAGTGCCGAATCGCTCAGACTGCTTTCGCATGTTCTCCATCAGCTCTCCGCCCATAATTCCCTCAGGAAAGCCGGGGAAGTTCTCAATTTCTGTGGTAGTGGTGAGCTGACCTCCGGCGGCAATACCGTTGGCCATCATGCCCTCATAAAGGGTGGGTTTGATCTCTGCTCGGGACAGGTAGATAGCAGCAGTGTGAGCAGCGGGGCCGGAGCCGATGATAACAACTTTGTTATGGACCATTCTGGATTGTGTGGTGAGGGTTTGGTTTTTAGGGGTGTTTTCAATTGCAGATGCAGATAGGGGCACTATAGCTCCAAATCGGGTCAGTCGTCTAAAGAAAGAAATTGTATCTGTCGTCCCAGAGTTGGGGGTGATGTAGTATATGTATGGTGTCACGGAATGAAAGTTTCAGGTAACTTTTTTCATGACAGAAATAAGGTTAGTGATTTGTCAGACAATGATCCGACCCGAACAGGGTCTGGGCTTTGTCGTTAGTGGAATTTTGGGACGGCCATGGTTATTATAAAATTACACAATAAACGCGATCTAGATATCCTACCAGTACCTTTCCTAGACTGCCATCACTCCTGCAGCTGTGTAAGCCCCACACTCAACTGCTGGTCTAGACCACATCAGATAACCCAAACAACGTTAATGGCCTCGGGCCATGTATGCTGCAGCTCCACAAAGATCTTGCCAGTCTAGGCACACACTGCAAAGAAGGTCACGGAAGAACCTCAGTGGTTTATTGAGACTTGGAATTGCTTAGAAAAATTTATCAAAATACTAGACCAAAGGATGTCTAGGTTTGGGTGGTGTCTGCGAGGTGTAGTGTGATTAGTTTTTGTGAGAACTTGGTCATTAAGTAGGAATATAGGGTCAGTTAAAAATGACTATGATTAGACTAGAACGTCCAAATAGTCAACCATTACTGGGAGAGAGATTAACTGTGAAGGGAACAAGTCGTTTATTTTTCTCCTTTGAAAGTATAAATTTGTATCTTTCAGCTTCATTCTTCCGAAACCATGTGGCAAACTGACCTGCAAGTGCCATGTGGAGTACATAAACCGGAACAATGCAGCAGCAAGATTCTCCATACAAGCTTCAAATGCTCTAAAGATGAGAAGTTGCCACAGCATAACTCGAATTAAAAAAATCAATTTTTTAAATAATGCAATAAATGTAGTGGATACTGTAATTGTGTCATCTCTTCGTAAAATCAGACAACCAACGAATGCAAAGTTGGTTCCTGTCTGGAAAGTGTCAGCTACCAGGCTATTGGTTACTTGGTTTCAGTGAAATTTCTAAGAACCTTTGATGACGCAAACACCGGGTTCAGAAAAACGCATTGAAAGAAATACTCCAGGCCACGCCTCCTGCTTTGAAGAAACATCTTGTTGAAGTGTTGGAATACCGATTTTGCTGGCAAAGCCGGAATCTCCATTTTGTGCTGAGGGAATTCCTTCTTTAATTGCTCACGCATCTCAAAAATCTCGGAAAATCTCCTCCTCAAAACGATACGCCCCCCGTATTTTGTTTCAACTACAATAGTCCAAGATACATATGCACCAGCCTTGCTGTTTCCGGCCACAATGCTGTACATTGGTATCTTCACATCTGCAGCCCAGACTGGCACAGATCCCTCAGGAACATGCTCAGCCCGTGGCTCCGGCCTCCCGTTTTCGTTAATAGTATCATAATCTCCTCCACCATAGACCATGCTGTAGTCATCGTTGGTGTTGTCAACAATGCGAATAGGACCAACTGGAATGGGCGTGAGCACAGGTACGGGGGTAACTTGAGTCAAGGAGTCAACATCGCCAACACCATACGTTCTTCCAACCTTCCAAACATTTGATCTGCCCCGTATGCTTCCTTCCGAATCTGACGATTCCAGGTCTCTAAAAGAGATGGATGGTCGTCGCGTTGAGCTTGCTGCCGACACTGCTGGAGCTGCCATGTCAATGTGAGAGTGGAAAATAGGGGAAATTTACTGAGGACGATAACACTTCTGTAACGTCTCTGGGAGTCTGTACAGTGGAAACTCTTTGGGACCTACGCACGATAAACTTTACAAGACAGCAATGTCAATACAAGTGGCCCAAAAGAAACATGTGTAGCAATATTTCTGTTGAAGCCTTTGTGACTTTAAATACTGAAGGTACCAGAATATCATTGCGGTAGTATGATTTTTCATATACCTTATGGTTTGTCAAGGAAGGAAAACCTTTCGCATGTTCAGAAGTCTAGTTAGATTATTGTAATTCACTAATCTTCAAATCATCTTCAGTTAAAGACATTAATTCTGTAGATAGCAATAGCAAAAATGTCGTTAATTACACCATTTTTATAAACCACTCTCAGTGCAGTGTTTTCTCTATCACGTGACTGCCTTTCTTGGTCCAGGTTCACTACATGGTTTAATCTGAACTCAATATTTTCGATGGTGCTCCTCCATAGCTCCATAGCCTACAACGATGATCCCCACGCCGGTCTTGCGATACAACCCTATTGCGGGAAAAGTGCCCAAATGGAAACAGATTTACCACAAATGGAGAGGGATCCAGAACATGCCCTTCAAATCCAAGTACTTTGTGGGGTATGATCTGGATGGCAACGCTTACTGGGAGTTCAAGAATGTTAATAACCCTGGAAGATACCGAAGAATTGTGGAGCCAGCAAACCCGGGGCTTTCCTTAGTTGATCATAAGATCCCCCCTCAGTGGATGCAATGGCTTCGGTTTACCAGACCCCATCATCCTTCTTTAGAGGAGCTACTTGCAGACAAACAACGTCAAGAGTTACTGCAGGCCAAAATTGCAGCGTACGAGGCAAAGTGGAAGGAAATCCCTCTCAAGACAACAGAGAATGCGGGGCAGTCTCGAGATATGTCATTGGAAGATCAACTCAAACCCAACTTTAGCGAATCGGAGCTGGCCGAAATGGCTCAGGTGTTTGAAAAAGTGCCACCGACTAAGCCTGCTCCCAGTATGGCAACTTTGGAGCCAGAGGAGATCATCAAACACTATCCTGAGAATGGTCCTGACACTGTTCTTGCAGATGGAGGTCGTGAGCGAGATCATAATTTGAAGTTGGATTATATGGAGAAAGAGCGACACGAGGCTCAACAACCAAAGTCTTGGAGTCCTAAGATCAGCATTCGTCACAGAGGCTAACCCAAGATTATTAAGTACATAGTAAATATTGTCAGTGTGACCAATTTTTTGTTTTCTTGGCTTTTTATCGATCCATTAATTTGAGGCAACTCTCCTCAACTGTGCTCGACCAGTCAAATTTGTCAAACATCTATTTTGTAAAATTTGGACTTGAATTTACAACGCCACAACAATGTACTATCACTTTAAAGATTACTGTTACTTCTGTGAAGAACACAACTGCTACTTCTCTCGCCATCAATACCGCGAACATGCGAACTACTGTCTGGGGCCATTCACTGCCTGTCTACGCGAATAAATAAGTTAATAATCGATGAAGGCTGAACTATAGTATTAAATAGTGGTGTTGTAGCTTCTTTAGGTTAAGTCGTTTCCGTTCAGTCTTTCTGCTACCAGTGAGTATATCTTGTCCCCAAACTCTCTGACCATTACCTCTATGTCTGGCATGGCTGAAACTCCCTCTTGCTTCTCCTCTCCTTTGAGGACTTCTAATGTAGCTTCCAGTTCCTCTCGTAACTGCCCATAACCCTTTTCTCGATCTTCGCTGTTTTCAAACTCAGCTCTAAACCGCTTCAACCGAACGCAGAGATCGTTTCTCAAGGTTTCGACAGAAACAGCTCCTGCCCGTGGGCTACCCCCTCCACGTAGAGATCCTGATGAACCAGCTCTAACTGGACTTTTTTCGGCACTGATCCGTATTGGACTTTTCGGACGAGCAGGGGATACGGGTTTGTCGTTCCTCACAGGTGATGGAGTTTCCTTACCACGAATGGCAGATCTCATTGCACCACGTGGAGACCCGTTGCAATCAACCACACCCTTTCTCAACATTGAGGGTCTTAGTACAGGAGAATTTGGAGCATCAAGGTTGTTTTCGCGGGCAATGGAAGATAACTCCAGTTTGGATATAACCTTCCGGGCTACTGGAACCGTAGGTGAGCTTGTACCTACTGTGTTTGTTGATGGTTCGATCCATGCTCTCAGCAACCACACAAAAAGACACCCATCAGCTCCTGATGTGACAATTTCCGCAGTCGTGGAGGTTTGGCTCTTAAGAATAAGTCCGGATACTCCATCTGAATGGCCCCACTCAGACGCCAAAAGGGCACCGTTTGAATGATCAAATAGTCTCATAGATTTGTCCGTGCACGTGCTAACAAGCACATCCTTCTTTACTCCTCCATGCTGAAATCTCCCCATGACAATCCGTGTCACACTCAATCCGTCTCCTCGAGAATTAACACACTTGTAGTGTCGGATCAGTTCACATTTGTCTGCACGATAAACATAGATTTGTTTATCAGAACATGCAACAATAAGTTCATTGTCTACCAGTGTCATATCCAAAGGAGAACTTTTGAGGCTGATAGATTTCAGAGGAGCCCAAACGCCCCCCACCAATGCATGGACACCAACTGATCTATCAGATGAACATGAATATAGTCTTTGACCTGCAACAGCTAGCTTCAAGATATTTGCTGTATGTCCCACAATTGTTTGCTTAAGCTCAAGTGTAGAATCACAATGAGAAAAAACCTGAATTGTGCGATCGCGAGAACTGGTCAATAGCAACCCTTCATGGTAAACCATTCCTGTGATATCCGCTTGGTGAGCCTGAGTAGAGAAGATACAACAGCCGTTCTCATAAAGTCCGATTTTACCACTGCGATCACCTATGGCGACATATTCGCCAAGAAACAATGCAAATGACACTTCATTATCAGACTTATCATTCATCTGACAAAGCTCGGGTTTAAAGCTTGTACCTTCACAATCAACACTCTCAGCAGTCCAAAACAACTGCGGCTCAGATAAACCTTTTATAACCCCCTGCTGGCCCTTAACCATCGTCTCAGATGTCGTATTCTTTACGAGCGAGATCACGCGATTAGAACTCAAGCACAACAAACCTGTGCTGATTTCACCTAATGAGACGATAGAAGACTGTTGAACTTCTGTTCCAATTGGTTCATAATTGTCTCCATTGTCCTGCAATACTTCGTCAATGGAAACAAGGGCAATCTTTCCTCCAAATGCTATGCATAATCCTCCCTCTGAGCTCACACACAAGGCAGTAATCGGTGGCAATCCTTGCCATCGCACAGTGAGCCTCGGCGTATCTTCAGCTACATTTAATATAGCTACCAGTCCATCCTTGCTTCCAATTACAGCCTCCATTCGATTAACTGGGCAAACGGAAGTGCAGGTAACGTTATTAACGACACCCATTACCGGATTGCGCCCTGATAACACGTTGACAGTTTGGGGTCCCCCTTCCTTGTCTTCGACCCTCCAAACTCTCACATGGTGGTCACCTACCGTAATTAATACTCGGTCAGATAGCCATCTCATGTCCTCCACTTGTGCTATACATTTGTTAGAGGAATGCAGTCGAACCCCTTTATCATGGACTTGCCATATATGAAGATAACCGTCGTTGAGAGCCCCAAGTGAGGCTAGAAAAGAGCCACAGGGGGACCATCTAAGGAAACGAACCCCAAAAGAATGCTGTGAAATAGCAGCCATAGGGCAGCTAGAATCGGCATCAGGTGCGCAACTGAATATTGAGATCCGCGGACTATGTCCTGTTTCACCTACAGCAAGAAGACGACCATCTGAACGTAAGGCTACAGCCGTGGTGCTTTTAGCACGCTCTTTTATTGGAGAAAGTAGTTTAGGAGGAGATGAATCTATTTGACATTCCTCAGAGATGCCGAGATATTGCGTTTGTAGAGGAAAACCATAACCGTCACGAGAGCTTGTGACCTGGAAAGATTCAAACGCTCCCGAGAGGTGATCGGTGTTTCGCATGCAATAATATCGTTGTTTGAGGCCATCCTCCACACCACATTGAGTCAAAACAACACCTGTTCCTGCCGTATAAACGAAATAGAGCCCTTGGACGTCAAATTCCATATTAGACAAAGCACTAACACCAATGGTGCTCTTCACAGTCAAAAACGTTCGTTCAGTTGAGGGGACGAGAGCCCGTTTCGGACTGTTTGATTTAGCTTCTGAACCCGTAACTTCAGTAGGCGTGCCAGGACGAGCGCGGCCTAAATGGTCCGTTGGCCGGTCTAACTGGTATGGTCGTAGATCATCCGACATGTCGTATTGACACAGATTCGTGATGTTCCTGTTTTGTTTAGATGGACTAATCGGGTTAAAGTTTAAATTCAGACTGTTGTTTCACGCGTCAAAAGGCTACCACATAAGATAATGTATTCCAGAAGTAAGGGGAGGGAGTCTCTATGGTTTTTTTTAGGACCTTTTTGAAGAACACTGATCGAAGACTTTTTTCGTTTTGTTAGCCAAACATGGTGGCAGATGATCAAAACGGAGATGCGTGTAGCAGTAACAGCTAATATGGAAACGATAGAATGATTACGCCTTGGTTGAACAGACAACAAACACTTTTATAATCCTTCCTAAAACACTCTGCGAGTCACTTAATAAAAAACAGATTCTAGTAATGTAGATAAGGGTTAAGGTTATCTATCATGAACCCTACATCTGCAATATCCCCAATAAAGTAAATTAATACACTTACAGAATTTTCTCAGTTTCAAATGTAACGTAGCTCATGTTTTTTTCATACTAAGAATGATATACAGGCTTCTACGCGTCAAATCAAATCTATAATAAGTTAACTATACAAATTAAAGTCGCGCATATCTGACACCCTCTTTGTTCCACAACTTCTGCCACCAACTCCTGGTGGGTTTGGTGACTTGACTCTCCATATCTATCCACTCGGAATTTTCTCTTCCAACGAAACCAGATTCCTTAAGTGGTTGCCACTTCTTCAGTGCCAGCGATGACAGTACAACTGACACCGAACTCAAAGCCATGGCTGCCGAAGCCTCCATTGGGTGAAGCATAAAATTGAATGGCAAGAAGAAACCCATGGCAATTGGAATCATGACCAGGTTGTAAACGGAAGCCCATATCAAGTTGATCTTGATTCTTCTAAAGGTAGTTTGAGAAAGATGAATAGAAGAAGGTACATCCATAAGACTCTCCTTGTTGAGAAGAACAATATCTGCTGCCTCCATAGCAATATCTGTACCAGAGGACATGGCAATACCGACAGCAGCCTTGGCAAGAGCAGGAGAGTCATTAATACCATCTCCTACCATGGCCACAACCGAAGAATTAAGAGAGAGGTCGGCAGCATCAGATTCGTCGTGCGAGTTGGCTGGGTCCTGAAGCTGCTCAATTATGGCAAGTTTCTGAGAAGGCGAAGTCGAGGCCCACACGTTGGTACGAGGAATACCAACTTCTTCAGCAACAGCATAAGCAACAACGTGGTTATCGCCCGTCATCATTGCTACATTAATTCCCATGCTTTTCAAGACAGAGATAGTGGCACGAGCATCTGCTTTGACAACGTCAGCAAATGCAAGGTAGCCGAGATATTTACCATCGATGCATGCATGAATCACAGTGGCTGGGTTCTCTGGCGTATGTGGAGTGGCAGGAGGACAATCCAATGAAGGACAGGAAGAGTGGATGAGGTCAGAAGTACCCACAGAAACACTGTGACCATCAACTACTCCTGATACACCTTTACCTACCACCGAAACGAATTCTGCCACACCAGGGACATCATCAGCTTGTGCCACACTCTTGGCATGTCTGATAAGAGACTGTGCAATAGGATGCTCCGATGAAGATTCAACTCCCGCCAAGATCAGCCACGCCTCATTTTCGGATATGTCAAGCTCCTTAAGGGCGCTACTGTCAAACCTGTGTTCATTCAGAGTCATCTTGCCAGTTGTGAGAGTACCAGTTTTGTCGAAAACAACAGTCCCAATATTGGAGGCAGTTTCGAGAACGGCTCCTCCTTTGACAAGAATGCCGTTGGACGCTCCCACTCCAGTTCCAACCATCACAGCTGTGGGAGTTGCTAGACCAAGAGCACAGGGACATGCGACTACCACGACCGAGATGCAAAGGCGGAGACAAATGAGAAATTTTCCTTCAGGGAGAGAGAATACGTTGGGAGGATGAGCCATGACATTACTCATAATGATCCAGAAGAGAAAAGTAAACGCAGCAAGAATAACCACACAAGGAACGAAAATTCCGGAAACTTTGTCAGCGTATCTTTGAATCTCTGTCTGAGAGGTTTGTGCTTCTTCAACAAGACGAACGATATTTGCAAGAGCAGTATCTTTACCAGCACGATCAACCCTGAAGTAAATCCTTCCTGAGCCGTTGATAGAGCCACCCACAACTTGATCTCCAACCTTTCGGACTACAGGGGTAGACTCACCAGTGAGAAGAGACTCATCAATATAAGATTCACCTGATACAACCAATCCATCAGCTGGTACTTTTGCACCAGGTTTGAGAACAACAATATCTTCTCTTTGAAGAAGCTCCGCTGCAATCTCCATTTCTGAAGATTCGTCATAGATAGTATCAGGATTGTACTTAGTAGAGTCTTTAAGAATAGTTGCAGTAGTAGGTCTCAAAGAGATGAGTTTACTTAAAGCTCCAGAAGTTTGACCCTTAGCTCGATTTTCAAGATACTTTCCGAAAGTAGTGAATGCAATCAACATAGCCGAAGTCTCAAACAACGTGTGGGGATGCGATTCAGCCACGGTTGCAATGGCATAGAGCATAGAAAAAACAGAGAAAAAATAAGCAGACGAAGTGGAGATGGCTACAAGGACATCCATAGTTGCAGTTCCATGAGAAAGAGCACGTTTGGAAGAGACATAAAACTTGTATCCTAGCCAAAATTGGATGTAAGTAGCCAACACAAAGCACACAACATCGTCAACATATAAGCCTTTAAAGACGGTCAAATCATGCATGGGTTGTAGGCCAATCATAGGAAGAATGTGGGTAAGAAGCATGACAGGTGTACCGAGAGCGAATGCCTTGGTTGCATCGCTACGCCATTTTCGGATTTCTTTAACCCTCGACAAGCTTTCCAGCTGGCTAGCACTATCCTGTTGCGCGGAGACTACAACTTCGAATCCACAGTCTTCGATTGCATTAACAATGTCTCGTGGTCCACAGGTTTGTGGGTTGAAAGTAACAATGCCTTCTTCGGTAGCTAGAGCCACAGTTACTTGTGAAACTCCTCTTACTTCCTTGACTGCATCTTGGACTGCGTTGGTACAGCTTGAACAAGTCATACCGAATATTTTGACTTTGAGACGCTCCATAGGTGTGGCTATAGGTGCACCTATCGGCGAGCTATCAATAAGAGTTGCATCGAAACCACAGTCCTCTATTCGTTCTTGTAGCTCTTCTGCAGTGACGATACTCTTATTATGATGAATACTGACTCGCTCAGTAACCAAGGAAACTGCAACCTCGTTGACTCCAGGACACGGCTCAACCCCATTAATGATGGCTGACGCACACGACCCACAAGTCATGCCTCCAACCTGGTAGGCCGATGTTGTATCTGGTCGTGTCGATGTAGTATTGGTGACTTTTTTCATGAGTGGAGAGTTGAGTTCTGAGACTCTGTCTTGGCGAGTATGGTGTAAGTTCAGAAAGTGCGGTGTATGCCTGGTTTCTTGCTTTTTTTCCCTCGTTCCTTTTGCGTATTCAACACTGTATTTGTATGATATGAGTGGTACAGATAAGGGTCGCTCAAGGATGAGATGGGGGCAGGGTGGCTATTTGACATTGGCTTTAAAAGTTACATGAACAATTGAAATTGAGTTCACTTCCTAACAAGTTAAGTTTAAAATGTAGCTGCATCTACAAACTACTATAACATGATTGAGGAAAAGAAATTATATATCTCGGAGTATTTAATCAACCATTGGAGTCATGCAAACTAAAAATGAACCAAATTATCCCGTTGATTTCTCTTTCTTTGTATCAGTGGTTTATCTATTCAATGGTGTCAACTATAATCCTTTTTTAGTTTCAAACTCAAAGATCATATCCATGTAATTTTTCACTCATCATACTGTCAGTCAAGGGGGTACACCTGAGAGTCAACTTTCAAATATATTTCGCATACTGATTTTTATCTGTAATTGTGAACTCTTCAGATTTCAGGGATTTTTATATCATGGTGCTCCCAAACCCTTGCATGATGACGATCTGATAAAATCTCTGCTATTAAAGTTTCGTTAACTCCGATTTGGTTAGATTGTCCTGTTTTTCGGGAACAATCTGCACATGGCAATGAAGCTCTTCTTGGCTCCTCCCACTTCGTCTTTAGAGTGCAGGTGGGCTGTAGTTGGAGAATATTGTTAAAGTTTGAAGAACCCAAACACTGTCAACAAGACCTACCGTTTTCTGAGGCCAAAATAAGAAGTCAGTAAAACTGAGCGAAACTTGCCTTACTTACCAAATCAACTCTCCGGTTTTCTGGGAATAGCTAACAACACTTATTTCATTGTCGCGACACAAATTCAATGTCCAGTACTACAAATAAAGTCCTGCAACCATACCTCATGATCAATTACTATTTACTCTTCATGCTCGTGGGTGGCTTCTGTCTTCTTACCCATATCAGCAACGGGTTCCTCATTAGCTGTCTCTGCCTCTGGAGATTTTGAAGGAGCAGGGGAATGGTCAGAATCATTGTCTAAATCAATGTCTTCATCCTCTAGATCGTCGTCGTCCTCCAGGGCATCATCTTCGGCGTCCTCAAAGTTATCGTCGTCGTCATCATCATAATCGTCGTCATCATCGTACTCATATGCGTCATCCAAATCCAGATCATAAGACACAGGCCGGAACCGAGATTTGGTAGGCGGCTTTTTGTATTTATAATTGGGGTCCTGGACTTGGTCAGAGTCATGTGGAGTACCTGGGGCAGTAGAAGCAACAGAAGAAGCCAGCAGTGGACTTCTAGGCGACAGTGGAGATCTTGGGGACTTGGGGGACTTGGGAGATTTGGCAGAATATGATGCATCTGACAATTCATCGTCCGTAAGATCAGAGAGATCAATGATGGGTTCCCGCCAGTAGTTGACATCAGTATATTTTTCTTCTTGGATAGTCTGGTACTCACACCCTGGAGGAAAGAAGTGGTCTACCAGATCGGCGATATGCACATATGAAGACTTGTATCCTGCAAGTTCCAGCAGCTCCATATGCACCTCTGCATTAGAGTTGATTGTAAAGATTCTCGAAGAAGGTACACCAACAGATCTATAAGAAAGAGCGTCAGTGATTCGATTGCCAAAGCCAGCGTAGAAAGGGTTGGTGATGTCTTCGTTCTCACCAAACAAACTTTTGATGTCTCTTAGACAAGCCATCTTAAACACTTCAGGTTTTTTTAGAATAACCTCTCTCTTGAGTGCCGCGAGTGTTCGGTCAGGTGATAAAATGACTGGACCCATTGGTAACTTGAAGCCAAACTGGTCAACCCCGCCAAGGTATGCTCGTGTAGCATCTGCCTGACCTGCAGATCGAGCCGTGAGGTACATAATATTGTATCCATTAGCTTTAATATCGGTGAAAAGTTTTGCGACACCAGTGTGAGTCCAATCACGACCCATCATGGTAAACAAATGGCCGAGGGCATCAGATTTGGTAATTGTACCATCAATGTCAGAAATGACGACAGGAACGTCGTATTTCCAGTAATACAAATGTGCGAAACATGTAGTCTTGCCATTGTTAACAGTAAAGGTGACTTCGTTTTTACCAGGCTGGAGGTCAAGAGATTTTAGCTGATCTGAAGTTAACCTGATAGTCTTTGCATAATGTTTGTTGTCAGTCCCTTGAGATGGTAGGTTAGAAGAAGGCAGAGGTTCAGGAGACTGAGCTAAAGAATCCGGAGAACCAATTTGTTCGTGTGACTGACCGTCTCCAGCACTCTGGATCACAAGGTTACCTTCTTCATCTTCGACCAAAATCTGAGACAAGTCCCTGTCTTCACCGAGCTCATCTGCCAGAATTTTCTTGACCAGCTCTTCAGACCGACTAACATCGTCGCTATCATACTTGTATCCTGTCATATCCAGAATTATATCTCCATTATCGGAGATTTTACTCTGGATATTCTCGGAGGTGAGTTTTTTGGAAAGAGCACGTGCCTTTTCCCAGATCTCTTCGGAGGATGGAGCAGGAGAAGTGCCTGGCGATGATACAGATCGCTGCGGTTCTTCAGATTGCTGAAGTTTTTTAGGTTGCTGGGGTTCTTCTTCTGAGGAATCTGTTGATTCTGTGGGCTCTGAAGTTTCAGACTTTCCGTTGGTAGGAACGATCTCGGAGGAGGAATGAGGGAGCGCTGAATCTGCAGCGTCAGTGCTTGAACGCTGTCGACCCGGGGTTGTGTTAATATCAAGAGCAGCCATTCCTGCCAGATGATCTGCAGAGGGAGACTTGAAAGGCGCATCACCTTCAGAAGGAGTTCTGCCTTGTTGCTGTCGAGAGTCGCTCAAAGCGAGATACTCAGGCTCGCCAACAGCACCTTCTTCTTGACCCCAAGAAGGAGATGATGAAGGAGAAATGACAGGAGATGTTAAAAGTTCTTCAGGCACATCAGCATCTGTTTCAAAAACAAAAAACACCTCACCACCGTCTCCAACCTTCATAGGCAGATCAGTTTTGACGCCATTAACACGGAATTCCACCTTCTTTTGAGACGGTCGCAACAGAGAGAAAATTCCGAACCTCACATGGAATGGAGAACAGTTAAGTTCACCTGGGTTAGTACAAAGACGACAACATCACAATCACCATCACTTTAGACTCACCGTCTTCCCGCTCTACCACAATAATATCGATGGCACCGCTAAGAGTAGCAGGGTTAATGGAGTTCCATGTCTTGGAAACTGTTCCTATCGCCCGCCCAACGTACTGCATCGTGTGTTGGTGTAGTTCAGTTTACAAACTCTCCATGTTGGGCATTCATACCATACATATATGCAGGCTGGAAGGAGGGGTTTGCTGCTCCAATGAATGTCATCACGTGGGGTTTACAATTTAAACCATAAAGAGCCGAGACTGGATTAATATGACACAATATGGTATTCGAAGACTATTGTTACCAGTAGTATATCCCAGATTTATATCTCCTAATCTTGACCTCTAACAAAATGTCTCAAGGCATCAGTTCCATGTTCGAAACCTTATCCCGTGAATGCATTCGATAAAAATGGGCACAATACTACTGTATGACTAACAAGATTGTGGAAAAGAATATTTAGTTGATGATCATTTGTTTTTTTATCTACTTGTTATAACTAGCCGATCTGGGGTCCTTTCGTGGTTCGCAGTTTATCATTAGTAACAGGCGACTTCGAACTTGCAAGCAATTCTTGGCCACCAGTGAACCTTATCTTGTCATCGATGAGTTTACAACCATGACGATTTAGAGAGCATCACACACCTAATTTTCTCAGAGATATCCAATTCCTAATAGATGTTGTTGCATCTTTTTAATATAAAATCCTTCTATTTCCTAAGTTTGCGCAACCTTGACTTCGTATCAAAACCCTAAACAACCTTGTGTTTGTACCCCACCTCGCAGGGTTAGGGTACACGGTGTTTGAATTTTGCATTGACATCACATTTTAAGGTACCCTTAAGGTTAGTTCATAAGGTAAGGGTTGGTAAATGAAAAGCCCCATATTACATACTCATAAGCTCTGATTGAATGAGGCAAAACCCTTTTACATAGAAACAATTTTAATTCTACCAACCAAGTGATAAATTCTCTAAGACCTTTCAACATTAAGAATAGACATTCTTTGTGTAGATATTTGAGGCCGTATCCTTCCAGGGGCAACGAAATTCGGATTCAACAAATTAAAGTTTCACAAAACTTTATGAGCAACAACAATTATGAAGCCACATACGTTCATAAGTTATACAATACGTAATGGATAACAAGAATGGTGAATCTTTGGAACAACTAAAATATATATTTTTTTAAATGGTTAAAGATCTCCCAATTATTCCCATAACCAACTATCTTTTA
Organism: Yarrowia phangngaensis; assembly: GCA_900519005.1. Lineage (NCBI taxonomy): Eukaryota > Fungi > Ascomycota > Dipodascomycetes > Dipodascales > Yarrowia > Yarrowia phangngaensis. Next base: position 3,545,453 of record ULGR01000001.1, on the reverse strand, counting down.
CCAGATGCTACCATTTCTGCTCGTCTTGCATAATCTAATTTAAGGTTTGAAAAGTTTGAATAACAGTCCATTTCACTGTTAATCTCTGCACTCAACTCAGTGCACCAAAGCTTTCTAGCGTTCCGACAAAAAAAATACAAAACAATACCAGTTAGTCAAAAGAAAGGGAACGATGGAAAGCTCAGTAGCATTGGAGTCCAGAGGACTGTCGTTGAAAAGAAAGAGAGTGGACTCGCCACAAGTGATGGCTGTAAAGAAACCAAGGGACGAGACTTGTCAGGATGGATTATTAACTTCTACCAATCCAGAAACCGGTATTCTATCTGCAGGTGTTTACAAGGCTTTTGTAAAGAACACTCTAGATGAAGTTGAAAAGGTGAGTTATGAGACCTCCACTTACGATATACCCACCTCTGGTTCCCTTTTCTAACCCTAGCAAAACTACAGTCCACTTACTAAATTGACAGAGCAGATTGTTAAATCGCCAAACGCACACGACTCTTTGTCTAATGATCAACTTACTTATATGATTCAGGCACTATCCACTGAAATTGGCCGACTAGACTCTCCAAGATGCTCCAAACTCATCAATGCCGTTGTACATCTTAAACTTGAGAAGCGAGAGCATTCTCAGTCTCTCACCGATACTTACTATCGATTTCTTGCTGTACTGGTTTCTGCAGTCCCCAGATGGTGGTCAGATGTAGCTACCCGGCTTGTTGGTGACTTCGTTCTGGGGAATGCCATGGCCCAGCACTCAGCACTAACGTATATGATTAGCATTAGCCCTACGTCGGCCTCATCACTTCAGAATATGATTTTAGAAGCCTTCCCTAACAAAATGGATAGCACTACTAGGCTGTGCAATTTCATTCGAAATGCTCTTATCACTACTGAATATTGCCCTGCGTTACGGAATGCTGTTTGGGGTATGGTGGTTGAAAAAAGTGTGCAAATCGACGTTGAACTCCAAGATGAGCTGGATGAACTTGATGAAGATGAGTTGTTTGACGCTGGACTCCTAGTTGGCGAGGATCCTGAAGTTGTTGATCTCGATGATACAACGGATGTAAATGAAGAAGAAAGAACCAGCAATGCAGGAATTACTACCCTGCCAATGGATCCAGAAGGTGACTCAGATGATGAGTTTGCTGACGGTGACGACTTAGAGGAGGGGGTCGCTGCCCCCGAGTTGTCAACCCCAGTAGCAGAACTTCTTCACAAGTTAGACTCCATTGTGAGCTTGCTACTAATGCATGTGGGAGGAAAGTTCAATGAGGGTCCCGAGGAAATCACCACTGAGACTGTGTCTATGTACGCGTCTCTGATCAACGTGTTCAAGACTTACTTGCTGCCAACCCACCGAACCAGATTTGTACAGTATATCGTCTTTCAGGCGTCTCAGGCTTGCCCCGAATTTATGGACGCATTCCTGGCCACACTTATTGAAATTACATTGTCGTCTGGAGAAGGAATGGATAAACGATCTAAGGCCATGCAGTACATCGCATCTTATATTGCTCGTGCAAAGCGTCTTTCTAAAGTTCAGATTGTATTTGTGGTTAGCATGCTTACCGGCTGGATAGACCGATACGTTGTAGAACGTGAGGCGGAAGTGGATGGAATCCCTGGGTCAATGGAGCGGTTCAAAACCTTTTATTCGGTTGTACAAGGTCTAATGTACATTTTCTGTTTCCGGCATGAGATGCTTCGACTAGATTCTGACAAATCTGAGGGAGATTCAGTGTGGGAGTGCAAACTAGATAAGTTTTTCCAGCGAATCATTGTCACCAAATTTAACCCGTTGCAGTACTGTAACCATTCAGTGGTGGCCATGTTTGCTAAAATCGCACACCTCCATGATGCCGCTTACTGTTTTACTATCATTGATGAAAACAAGCGAGGTATTGTGAGAAAGGATCTCCATGACCCTAAGACTCCCAAAAAGGCTGTCAGTGCGTTTATGGAAGGGGCGGCTGCACTTTTCGATGGCCCACATAAAGAGTTTATTCAGCTTGAAGGCTACTTCCCTTTTGATCCTCTTCTACTGAAAAAGGCCAGAGAATTGTTGGGTGATATCTACATTGAATGGAGGGATGTGGCACAAGATCTCGACTCCGACAGTGAGGATGGGGATGACAGTGATGAAGAGGATGAAGAGGATGAAGAGGAGGATGAAGAGGATGAGGAGGATGAAGAGGAGGAGGAGGATGAGAACGGAAGCTAGGGCATGCATCTTGGAAGATGTTTCTGCATTACTACATCTTGCCAAACTATAGACTGATAACTTTTTAATATATTGAATGATAATGAATGATAAGATAAATAGATGCAAATGGTGTGGGCATATGAGCACCGTAGAGTGACAGTGAAGCATGCCTATATTTACGGGAATATGTGGATATGTGGAACCATGGCCCTACTTAGAACTGATTAGTTTGCTGGAAACTTTTTGAGAATAATTTTCCTCCCTCCTGTACCCAATCCACCCATTGGTGGTGCATAAGTGAACAGGTTGCCTAACCAGAAGAGTTTCTGCGCAAGTGTGATTTTTGGTGATTCAAGATAGGGTACAAAAAATGTGCGCAAGAAATGCAACAGACTTAACCAATCGTGAGTTGTGAGTGTTGGTAATACCATCGTTATTTGTTGAGGTGGTGTGAGGTTATCTAAGTCTGAACATTGGCTGAACTTAAAAATGTTGAAAACAAAAACCTCTTGCAAAGCTGTTAAGTAAGGTTAGTCATGACTATCTCATTAGAATTACAGGGTGACCTTAAGTATTACAGGGTGACCTTAAGTATCACAAGGTAAGGCAGAGTGAACACTTTAGATTAATGCAATGTTAATATATACTACCTTCTCTCTTTAATCAGCTTCATCAATGCAACCTCTTCCTGAGAAGGTTCACTGACATGCTCCTCCTTCCATCGTCGCTTGAATTGCTCAGCTTCCTCCTCGTATCTCTTGGCTTGGATTCTGTAGTCCTCTGTTTTTTTGGCATTGAGTGCCTTAATTTCGTTGGTCTGATCAATGTACGGCTGTTTTTCCACGTCGGGTAAATCTCGCCACATCTTTCCTAACGCTGAGCGCACCTCATTACGTGCTGCACGCATTGTGGGGTCACCAGTAGTCTCTTGCTTCTTCTTATCACAAATGGCTCTACATTTGTCCCAAAAGTCTTTCTGGAAGATCAAGAATGGGTTTGCACCTGCTCTCTCAGGTTTGATTGGTCTCTCTCCAATCTCCGCAATCATTTCATCTCTCATGGCTTCATTTGCTTTGGAAACACGCTCGTCACGCAGCTCCTTCAGTCTGGCTTGGTTGGCATCCTGCTCCAACGCCTTCTTTTTGTTGATATCTATGGGGGGCGAAGGTTCTGCTTGCCGTTTCTTCTTGGATATCACGGGCTGAGGAACTTGCGGAAAAGGGATCTGTGGGGGACCAACCGCTGCCTCCTCTTCCACAAGCATTGGTTGTGATCCATACGATGGTTGATTGTATAATGGGATTCTATGTGGCCCTCCCATAACCAATTGTTTGTTAGGGTTCTGGTGATGCTGCATAAACGAACGTCTAAAACCAGACATCTTGTGGGGTACCAATGGATGAGGAATCTCAATCTCCCCCAATAAGGAATCCAAAATCTCTGAAGCTGCCCTCAAAGAAGACAAATACGCGCCATGAACAGTAGATGGATGGGTTCTGCAAGTTGCTTCGCCAGCAAAGAAAATATCATGATGAACAGGACGTGCCAGTAAATCAAAATCAGCACCAGTGGCTTCCAAGCCGATACACGAATAAGCACCGCGACAAAATGGATCAATTTGCCATCTCGTAACTATGCTTTCTACCAGAGGTGGTAATGATTCCTTGGTTTTCCCTGTGATGACTTGTAAAGACTTGAGAGCCGCCTCAACAATTTCTTCATCAGATTTGTCCGCCATAATCTTCGCAGATTGACCTGACACGGTTCCAATCAAACAGGGTTTACCAACGACTGCCGAGTTATTCCAAAACATGTTGCAAAAGCCACGAGCTTGCTTGAAGCCTGCATTTTCATCTGCTGCATTATCGGCAGCATTCTTCACCACACAAAGTACATCCTTAGATTCATCCCAAAAACATTCTTCAAAAACGAGACAAATTTTGTTTACCACTCCGAAAGCCAGCCGCTCAATAGAGTCTGTTTTCCATTGAGGCAAGTCAGGAATAAACTGAATAGCTCGAGCTTTAAGTACTCCAAGAGGCACAGTGACGCAAATTTTATCGGCATGAATGCGCTCTCCATTCTCCAAGTATATCGATGTCTGCTCCTCATCTTCGTATTCAATGACTTTAACGGTGGAGTTGAACCGTACGTCTAGCTTGTCAGGGTAAGTATAGAGCCCCCGGACCACAGACATGAAGCCATTAGGAATACGAGAGTGCCGCCCTGTAAACTCATGTCCATCATCTTGGTTCCAAGAAGAAAGAGATAGATTATCAAGGCAAGTTCCATTCGCAAACTCTAGATTCGCAAGATGCCAATGCAAAAGCCGAGTATCCTCATCCGTGAGGGTAATAAACCGCTGGATTCGAACCAACAACTTCTCAAGAGTCTGTCCCAATGATGGGTGAACTTCTCCTGGTGGTTCTGAAGTCACAGGGATAGTCTTGTCTTTACTTTTGATTGTTACTGGTTTTCTCTTGAAACCGAGAGATTCAAGATAGGAGATATCGTCAGGCTGGAAAACAGGCTCTTGCTGTTCATTAGGTTGGTCATTAGGTGAATAAGATTCTTCCATTTTCGCAATAGTCTCATAAACGTCGTGATAATCTTCTTTGTGGGGATCTTTACCTGCCGTCATCAACGCCTCGTCTCCTTCAATAGTTTTTGGAGGAGTAGATTGAGACTTGAAAATAGATAACTTTGCAAGTAGATATTCCAGTAGTTTCTCAACTCTGGTATCACCGTCATCTGATACAGGCTCACCATTGCTCTCGTCGATTATATTTGTAGATGTGTCAATACCAACCAAAGGCAAACCTAACTGTCTTCGAGCTAAAATAGCCAATGGGTTCCCTCGTCCAAATCCCATGATGACAGACCCTCCAAGATCCGCTCTGTAGTTTGAATCGCTTTTGAGTGGCTGTGAGTAAATTCTTCCTCCAATTCTCTTACGTCCTTCAAGAAGAACTACACGAGGAACATCTTCGTACTCCTCAAAACGGTCAGCATAAAGATTGAAGAGATTTTCGAGCTGCCGCGCACACCCCAGACCAGCAATTCCTGCACCAATCACTACAATTGTAAGGCGTGGTTTTCGATCTCGGAACTCGTGTACCGGAGAGGTAACCGACTCCTCCCTAGCAACTTCAATACAACCAAAGTTTATGTATCCTTGATGAACCAGAAACTCGTAAGCCACCTCTGCCAGAAAGAAGAAACGTTCCTCACGTGCCACACCAGCAGCTTCGATGAGAGATACTCCAACCAAAGGATTACATAACCATAACCTCAGAATTCCATTTCGAATGTTCAAATAAGTAGTCACATGGAGAGGACTGAGATGGTTTCTTAGTAGATCAAATTCGTCAGGGCTCAGAGCGAGTGGATTGAGTCGGGATGAAACTGCCGCACTCAGACACTGGCTGGCATACTGTGAAGATGAAATATCTCTAGGGATTGAGCTTTTGGCCTTGTATGCCAACCGCCTGGAATCCCTATTGCTGAGAATATATGGGGGCGCAGGGATCGCTGCAGAGCCAGGGGTACTGGAATTGATTGGAGTGCTATTCCTAGACTGGTACTCGGAGTCAGGAAATGGCGAGTGAACATGTGGAGAGTAATCAAACGGTTGCTGTTGGACTTGGGGTCTCAGATTTTGTATCCTTGACCTTGCGTTTGACTGTTGATAGATGGGTTTTTGTTGAGTCTGCTGTTGAGTCTGCTGTCGCTGTTGTTGTTGTTGTTGTTTTTGTTGCTGTTGTTGTTTTTGTTGTTGTTGTTGTTGTTGTTGCTGTTGTTGTTGTTGTTGTTGTTGTTGCTGTTGTTGTTGTTGTTGCTGTTGTTGTTGCTGCTGTTGCTGTTGGACTTGTTGACGTTGTATTTGAGCATGCTGGTTTTGAATATGTTGATCAAGCCGCTGCTGCATCTGTAGCGGCGTCACGTCATAATGATCAATATTGGGAGCCAGTATTGCAGAGTTGGAGTTTTGATTATGGTGGTTATGATGGATACGCTGGCGCTGAGGAAGATGCTGCTGTTGTTGTGAAGCATCTCGTTGTTGAGGTTGTTGAGGCTGCTGCGGTTGAGGCTGCTGTTGAAATATGAAATCAACACCTTGGTCTTGAACTTGACTGGATGTACTCTGGCTTTGACTTCCATCTTCCAGCATGAGTTGCTGGGACTGGGATTCGCTGGCAAAATCGAGAAACGATGTACCTTGCTCCATCCCGATCGGGTTCAGATCAATCATGTCCTCCATCCCACTGGAGCTTTCCATATACCACATATTGGGATCTTGCATGTCACCTTCAAGTATATCTAGTGGAGCCGGTGATTCAGTACTTCTGTATTGATTTTGTAGATGAGAATGGTGCTCTTGCGGTTGCGGTTGCGGTTGCTGTTGCGGTTGCTGTTGCGGTTGCTGTTGTGGTTGCTGTTGCTGTTGTCGCGGTTGCGGTTGCTGTTGTCGCGGTCGCTGTTGTTGTTGTTGTTGTTGTTGCTGCTGATTAAGGGGAGCCTTGAAATCCATTCCATCGAAGGAAGGTCTTCGATTCTTCGAAAACAGATGTAAACGTTGCCGTTCCACTTCGTTAGAGGTGTGCGAAGTTAACGTTTAGGGAGATTAACCACCAAACTTGCTCTATAACCATCAAATACTCACTTGGAACTGCTAATGAAGATGCATCACACTCCTGTGCTGTGCTGAAAAATGTATGGTGATGATGGTGTTCGTTTGGATTGACCTCCTCCAGGCTAGTTAGGAAAGCTTCACTCTCCAAACAAAGTTTGACTCACCTGCATGCCTTGCAAGTGGGGCTGTAGAAAAATACCACAAACGGAAATAGCAACATCTGACCTGGGGTAAAGCTATGTGTGTTTTCTAGCAAGTAACGTTTTTATTTGTATATGAGCTATATCTTAACGAACAATTAGAGCAATCAATTAATATATTTTCCGGATAAAACACATGTTCTCTTAGTTGAGTGGATCCCAATGCTAGTTTTGAAAAATCCAACACCTCGTTTTGGACTTTCTTGTTAAAAGTAAACTTATTTCTATTATTCAACAGAAATGGACAGAACTCAACAATAGAAGGAAAGGAGGGTAAAATCCAGTCACTTGCAAGACCGCCTCACTCGCCTTAATGAACAACAGATATTAAAAGTTTTCCATAATAGTGTACATTTCTGCTGCTCTAATGCAGGTTCTCACCATCACAAGGAGTACATGTTGGGACACCTGAAAACAGACTTTGCGAGTTGGGGTGGTTGTTTGTTTAGAGTATCCCAGGATGTTTTTCAATTCCTGTTTACACAGTAGTGGGAAAAAAAACAAAAAAAAAAACAAAAAAAAACAAACAGTAAGATATCTTCGAAGCTGTGAGCAGCTCCTGTGGGTCTAGTCAAGGTTCATTTGCCAAGTCAAACCTACAAAAGAGATGTGGGCCAAACCATGTAACACTTAAAATCTATTAGATGTCAGAATGGATCACAGCATTAGGACTTACTTGAGGTTAATATAAGAATCTGGTTAGTCCATAAACAGTAAAAAGATTTCCATGCTGAGGTTGATTCTTTCTTGAACAGTCCCCCCTACGAAAACAGTCACTTCGTCCTAAAAGGATTGATTCATTGTTAGAGTAACGTAACGTCCAATCCTAAAATAATCGGTTGGGCGTTTGTGAGAACCCAATTACAAGTAATTTACTGAACAATACGCAAGTATTCTCGTAGGGTTGGATCAAGAACACTCTCAGAGTCAAAAAAAAAAGACAGAAAGAAAACCATCACTCCTAACCTCTGTCATCAGTATCTTGTCAGTTAGTGGAATAATTATAGTCACATGATTCCTACTATGATGGTTGCTGGCAACAGCAGCCCATCTTTGATCAATATCTAGCTATGTCACTTCACAGCGCCAACAAACTACTGACTATTTCTCCTTGACCAAGTTTAGCTTGTAATTCAAACTGGCTAAGTGGCTCATTGCTTCAGCCATAAGACCAAGAGCCAATCTTCTTTTCATAGGAAGCCCTTCAAGAAACCGTAAACGTGTAGTTTACTCTCTTTTTTCTCGTCACATGTAAATTTGTGATAACACGTACTTGAAGATCAGAACACCAACCCTTGTCTGTCAGGTTAACGTTTGTTACCTTATCACACTAGACTTGCCAAACTTAACTTAATTACCAAACTTTAAAGCATTGTTTATTCTAGCTGCAGTTCGTGACTTATACGCGTCATGCCTACACTTGACGGAGATACTTGGGGGAACTCGGACCCTTCTGTTGGGTCCAAGGAAAACTCCTTCGAAATCCCAGACCATGTACCAGGAGCTGCACAATTCCGAGCTCGTCAAGAATTTGCGGCTGCTACGGATGGGTCGGCGCCATTGGCTAGAAAGCTGGTTGGAACACAAACGTCAAATGGAACCCCACGAGAATTCACGCCTTTGTTGAGAAGCGTCAAAAAGACATTTACCTCGGAGCAACAACAGCAAGCTTTGAACTCCCCCATAGCCTCTCGGTTTCGTGGTACAAGTAGGAACGGTCGACCTGATCCGTTACTGCCATTTGATGAGATGTCCTACTCTACAAATTCATTTGATAACATGTCTGGGATTCGGCAAGATTCTTCAACACCTCGACGTCGTCCTTTGAAACCTCAAACCAACAGTACCACAAAGGGGCTCAACGAGTTGCTGTCAGACAGTATGCCATTACGTGAACAAGAAACACGAATGAAGGAACTAAGCAATGAAAACACAAAGCTCAAAATCGACTTGCTGCAGGCTCGGCAAGAACTTCAACGAAACACTCCTGCTCAGATGAGGGAGCTAAGGGAGGAGGTTGTTCAACTACGATCTAACAATGTAAGCTTGTCTTCAGAGGTTCAGTATCTTAGATCTGTATTGGAGGAACGTGATCGTCAATTAGCTGAACAACATGAACAGCTAGAACAAAGAGATGCGACCAACAGATCAATTATTGACAATGGCCTGGAGGCTGAGTTGGAGAGACTTCAAGGACTTGCTACAGACGCTGAGTATGAAGTCAACCGTAAGCAGGAAGAGCTAGATGAGGCTCTTGATGAAATCGATGCTCTCAAGGCTCGATTTGATGCCCTAGAGCGACAAAGAGAGCAAGAAAGATATGATAGATCAATTGATATGGAGAAATCGATACGGGACCACACCATAGACGCAAATAGATCTCAGGACAATTGCACTATGGACCACAATGATGCTCGATATGAGATTGACAGTATGAGACATGACATTGATCAGCTTGTTGCTGAAGTCAAACAGAAGGACGCTGAGATGGACGAGGCCCAGGCAATCATTCAGAAGCTAACGTCTGAGCTTTCTGCCAAACGAGAAATGGAGACCAACAATGCTAAGCTTTCAAGCTCAGAGGAAGCTCTCAAACGACAGATTGAAGAGTATGCTGCCTTTGTTGAGCGCATCAAGGAGGAGAAAGACAGGGACATTAAGAACATGCATAAAGATCTCGATGCTCATGTAAGGAGAGCAGAGCACAATCATGGTGTGGAGCTGGAGCGGCTCCGTACAGAAATCAACAGGCTTACTGGTGAGCTTAGTCTCAAAGAGAACCAGATTTCAGAACTCCAGCAACACCTACAGCATTTCAAATCTCTGCTTGATTCTGTCCCTATGGAGATGGAGCCGCTAAGAGCTGCAATTGCCCGCCTCGAACATGATAAGACTAATTTGGAAGCCACAATCCGAGATCTCGAGGTTCAGTTGAAACACAATTCTGTACGAGAGGATGAAAGAAGACAACTTGCAGCCCAGCGTGATGATCTGCTTCATCAGCTTGCATTGGCGGAGAGTGATAGAGACCATCTTCGAGAGAATCTCGAAAGCCGATCTCAGTACTGGGTTCATGAACGAGCTCTACTCGAAAACCAACGTGACGAACTACAGGAAAAGCTCGATAGTATGGACCAGAAACATACCGATGGATACACACCTTCTCGTGGGCTTGCTGCTATTGTTGCTGAGGAACAAGAGAAACTACGGGTTTATCAACTGCAGGCTGAGCAGGCTCGTGATGAAATGCAGAAGCTGATCGATGCCCAGTACCAAGATCTTAGGAAACAACATGAGGAGCTCAACAATGCTAGTAATGAAATTGCTCGGCTAACAGCAGTTGACAAAAAGCTAGTTGAGATGAGCAATAATATTTCACTCATGGAGCAACATCTCCAAACTGAACAGAGCCGTCGAGTTAATGCGGAGCAGAAGGGAAAACTGTTGGAGCAACAAGTCAGAGAAGCAGAGGATCGTCTGCGGGAAATGCCATCTAGGTCGGTTAGGAGCAGTCGCGAACGTGGTGAAGAATCAATGTTGGCCATCAATAACAGTTTGCAAGAACAGAACCATGAATTGCGAAGTCAGGTCGACTCTGCAAAGCGTGATATCTCTAGCTACAAACTCAAACTGGAGACTGCTACTCGGCTACAACATGGTGCTGAGAAGAATGCCGAGTTCCTTGAGAAACGTGTCTCTGAACTGGATCGCTCGATTGGTGACTTGAGAGTGCATCTTGGGGAGGTTGAGAAGGAGCGGGATTCGTTGGTAGGCAAGAAGGAAGACAAATCTTCCCAATCTTCTTTGGAGTACGCACTTTGTCTACTTTCTGAAAAGGAAAATGAGATTTCTGAAATCAGAAATACCTACGCCAGTCAGAAGAAGAAATTGGTTGCATACATCCACAATCTCCGTGCTGCAAGACGGCAGACACGTGCTGAAACTGTACCACTTCAAAGACGAAATGAAGCTCTTGAGAAAGACCTCCAAGAGAAGGAAAAGGAGTTAGAGAAGGCCCTAGCTCAGAAACAAAAGGCAGCTATCTCCACACAGGAGAGGGAGTCAAAACTTAATTATGACATTGAACGCCTGGCAGCCAAACTCCAGCAGGTTAGGGAGGAGCGAACTGAGTACAAGGAGGGGTTGATTACGATCATGAAGGAACGGGATAGCTACCAGGAGAGTTTAGTTACTGTTAAGAAGGAGAGAGATGAGTATAAAGAGGGCTTGATTACGACTATGAAGGAGCGGGATTCCTACAAGAAAAAGTACAAAGTTTCCCAGCAGACACTTCAACGAGAGCTTGATGATCAAGTTAAGGCGTTTGAGAAGCTGTCAGTACGCGACCATGATCCTTTCAATGAACATGAAGTTTCTTTTGGAAGTCCTCGGCACGGTTTCCGTCCGGGTCCCCGATCAGAATCCCGAGGACGTTCTCGTCAGGCATCGCCACCTGTTCAAACTCAACCTCCAGTTCTTTCTAGTGTTTCCTCTTGTCATAATTGTGAAAGAGAGATTGAGTTCCTGAAGAGTGAAATTGTCACATATGATCGAGGAATTCGATTTGAGATGTGCCAGACCGACTACCTTCGCATCAAGCTTCGGCGATCTCAAGAGCTGCGTGCTTCTCTGCAGTTCCAGAAGGTCTACTACGATGCTCTGGTCGCGGAGTTACGGTTCTGCAACAGAGCCGACCTAAGAATTCTGGAATCTATGGGTCTGACTTCTCATCTGAAGAAGAAGAAACGTCCACGGACTTTTGGGGCAGTTGCCACTATGGTACTAGCGGTCATTCGGCTGAAGCGCCTTGGCGAAGAGTATGCCGAAGATCAACGCCAGAAAGACGCCCTAGTGAGGATGGCAGACTCCTACAGCTAGCTAACGATATTTATATTAGATAACTTAATGACATGCTATTAATAAATAAGACTGTAAACAGGTTAGATGATTTAGGCCAAGATTAGATGATTACCATTGCGAAGGTTAGATGAGCTTGGCCAAGTCTTTTTCGACTTTGGCGAGCCTAGTTTGGAAATCCTTGGCAATTTCTCCAATGAGCGCAACTTTGTCGTATTCCTGCTCAATCTGGTCACATTGCTTCAGAATGACTCTCAATTTTTCTAAAGTCTCGTCGCATTGAGCTATACTCCCTTCCTTACAAGCTGCTGTTTGGCTGTTGATACTCTCTTGTGTTTGCTGAACAAGTTCATCTATTCGCGTGTCAATGGCATTTGTAAGTGCAGAGAAAGCTTCTGCAAGTTTTGAAATCCCCAAAAGATCATTCTCGTCAGCATGAGGGTCATCTGGAACTGGCGCGAAGATTGACATTCTAGGGGAGAGTGTGTAGATATGTGATGGTGGTGTTCTGTTGTACTTGGAATATGCACATGGGGTGTATATGCAGTAATCTGTACTATGTATGTATAATTGGAAGGTAAGTCTATCAGCTGACTATCATCATAGAATTAACCTATTAAATGTAAGAAACTGAGCCGTTACTACTTCTTCTTCTACGAGTTTCCTAAAGTAGACTACTGGGATGGAAAATTAGCTCTAGTCATGTGACGGTGTCGGTTTTCCAAATAGGTACTTGCTAAGATAGACCCTAACATTCGCAAAAATGATATTATTGATTAGATTAAACACACCAAGATTAAGAAGCACTAATTATGATCATGCAACTTCAAGGAGATCTCTTGTCTAGTTTGGGTATTCTTGTTAGGGTGAAATCTTAACTCAAACCCATATATATACATAAACTGTCTCACGACAATCGCCACACCATGAAATTATTCGCTCTAGTTGTTGCTGCTCTGGCACCATTTGCATTCGCCAAAAACATTATCCACATACGACCTGCTACCGGTCCTCTCGACGACCCTAAGCCTGCTATTGTCAAGAGAGACGGCTCTGCCCCCAACAATGGTTTCTACCCTGGCCCACAAGACTTTATTGTTCAGGGTGGGCACTCCAACGTTCGTCTTGACCACGTAGACCTTACGAAACCTGGAATTAAGATGCCTTATGGAGAGCAACCTAGAAGTGGGCCCACTTATCTCAATACTGGGCTGGTTCAGGACCCTCAGATTTCTATTTTTGCTGGTTATCTACGAGACGATACCGAACTTATTAAACGTCTGAATGATGGCGATTCTTATACTGTCGTGCTAGCGCCTTCCAATGCAGCAGTAGCTTCTTTGGCTCTTAAACCCTGGCAGTTCCCTAACGCTCTCACTGGCAAGTCCCAGAAAGATGAAGATGCTATTGTAAGTGAGAACATTTCTTCGTTTGTGGCCAACCACGTCGTTGTTGATACTCATCTGGTATCCACCTTTGATGTGGTCAAGAGAGCCACGACCTTGTCTGGGTTAGAACTTGAAATCCTTTCTGTCGACAACCAGATTGTGGTAAAGACCAAGAAGGGTTCCAGTACCGTGACCAAGATTGTCCAGACTAACAATGGTGCGATTTGGATTATGGATGAGTCCCTGGTGAAGCCAGAGTGAAACTCAGTGTAGGGAGCGTGCTATTATACTAACAATACTATAATTATAATTTAACTGTGTTTCAAAATAGTATTATCATTAACATGGGCAGGGTTTTACAAGACTTTGACTATTTTAAAACTAGCAGTGGCCAGTCTCTTCTATATCAGGAATAACCTAGCTCTCGTCGTTACGAATTAAACCAGTTTCTAGTCCACAACTCAATGTCTAAGTAGCACATCACATCCCCAAATGAACTTTATTCAGCATATCAACTTTATCGAATATACACAGATGCCACCAACAGTAGTAAAAGCGTCAGATCTGAGCGTTTCTGTAGCTCTACATCCATTGCCGCTGCTGAACATCTCTAACTACTACACTAGAGCAACGTCATCTACTACTGAATTTGCCGGAGCATTGTTAGGAACACAGGATGGGCGACAAGTTAGTATTGATACTTCGTTCGAGTTCAAGATTATTGATGGAGTGATTGACCAAGAACTGGTTTCGCGAAGATTGGCTCAATTCAACCAGGTGATGCCGGAACTTCATTTCGTGGGTTGGTTTTTTGTGTCAGACAAGACTATCCCTACTGAAGAGGTCGTGAAACTTCAGAAGCAATTGTTGGAGTTCGATGAGGCACCATTAGTGTTGCTCATCCAACCTGGCGCTGACTCTCAGCAGCTTCCTGTGCATGTGTATGAACCTATCGTTGATAGTGGCGAACTCAAGTACCAAGAGGCAACAGTAGTAATTGAAACAGCAGAGGCAGAACGGGTGGCCGTTGAGGATCTTGTCAGAGAAACGAGCCAGCATGCTGCATCTGAAAGAGTGAGACAACATCTTGTCAGTCAGCACTCAGCTGTTAAAATCTTTAATGGACGGATTAAGACTGTGTTGGATTATGTCAAGGCCGTTAATGAAAGTAAGATTGCACCTGACCAGCGATTGCTGCGGTCGTTGCGCTCCATTCTTTCACAACTAGGAGCATCGTCAAGTGATCCTAAAGACAAGTTGCAAGAATCACAAGCACTCACTGCAGCATTTCTAGCAACCATAGCTCAAGGAACCCAGCTTACTGCGAGTCTGCAGGCTCAAAATCTATTACTCAGTAGGTCGACTAAGAAATCGCTGAGACGACGAAGAGGTGAAGGAAGGGAATTTGGTACGCAAAGAATCAGGAAATGGGAAGGAGACTCTGATGATGATTTCCAATGATCCCTTATATATATACATATTAATTCGTTTATTGTTACAAGCCTTCGTTTAGTCATTTTCTGCTTCCTGCCCATTGATGACCCTCACTTTAGCGGGTCGAGAGGTATCTTCAGATTCTTCTGGCCGTCTCATGACGAGCTTTAAGGAAGGGGCAGAGTTCTTGAATTTGGTAACCACTACCTGGTAGAGCGAGTAGCTGCGTGCTTGGCACCCAATGCAGTTGTGTAATATTTCGTGACAGAAGACGTCACAATCGATGCAAAAGTGAGAGTGGCATGTTGGGCAAGCATATCTTGATGTCATAGAACCATCTGCCTGAGTTGTTTTTGAGTCTCTTGAGATTTTGGGGAACTTAATCTGACAACCTGCACAGAATGTAGATTTGTGTGCGTTTTTGAGTGGAACCTCTACAAAAGGTGCCAGTGGGAAAAGATGATGATAAGATCTTGCCAAATGAGTAGACAAGATCAATGTTAACCCACAGCACGGACAAACTGTGGGTAGCGAAGACACTTTCACTTTACAGCGAGGGCATATATATCCACCTTGTGTTAGAGCAGCATCAGAAGCGGATAGTGATGGCGTCCTCTCTGAGACCTTGGAAGGGAACCCCATGAGAACAAGCGATGCAGGGTTTGCGTTTTGACTCTTTTGAGATTCTGCCAAAGGAGTGGTGGCCTCAACCATTAGTTCTTGGAAATGCTGTTCGTTCAAGACAACTCCATAGTATGAGGAGTCGCCAAAGTTGGTTTTCAAACACAATTCTTTACAAATAGCCACCTGTGCCGCCAACCCAATGACACGTGCTCGAATTTTATCTTTCACCAGCTTGTCAATAGTTTCGTGGATATCTCCAGGATCTGCTGACAGTAGGGCTCCAAGTACAACAAGTACTTCCTTGGTGCAATGCGATGGGACATGAAAAAGTAGACCTCTTGCCATTTCAAGGGCATTCTGTAGAGATGGATCTCCTTGAGGCTCCATTTTTTTCGCCGCTTGCAGAGCATTAATGTGGTCGTTGGGGTTGCTGCCCAAAGTAGATATACTAATAGCTTGTCCGTTTCTCATGCCAAGAATGCCCAGCTGGGAGATAGGGTTCTGATCGAAGAAGTTGGTAACAAATTCAATAGCGTAATTTATCACAAATTGGTACCGATTAGGTCGGAGATCGGACTCTTTCATGGCAAACGAAAAATCCAAGATCAAAATGAGATTTCGGATGATACCTCTCTGGAAAGGGGTAGAATCTTTAATATGGCGTTTTTTTCTAGCCTCTACCAACCCGGCAACTGATCCTGCCAATGAGCCTCCCTCATCTTCTTGGACAACGTCCCAAGATCGATGATACTCATCCTCCCAAGAGTACCCCCCACTGGCCATCTTCATGTTCTCTACAGAACCTCCAGCACCCTTGGGGGCTTGGTGGCGTCGTGACCTTCGAGGTGCACCCTGATACTCCTCCCCACTGATGTTCTCAATATAGTCGTCGTCTGAATCGTCCATGTGGAGATGAATTGAAGGAGTGGATAATAATGATATGCATCTCTAAAGTTAGTTGACTTAGCTTATCTTTAATATGACCAGTGGGAGATGACAATACTGCTAAGTTCAAGTTGCAACATTAATAGAGCAAGCAAATATGAGAAGATGGGGGTTACAAGATACGTTTTATGTTGGAGTCTGTTGATTTCTTAATCATCTGACTTGATGATGCGTACAACTTGGTTTAAGAAAGCTGTTAATGAGAAGTTCATTATCGGGTAAAACAGAAAAGAAATCTTTCTAATCAAATAGCATCTCGGCATTACTTTTTTAAAACAATCAACGTCTTTCTCATTACCATCTCTTTCTGTCCTTCTCTGAAGTCACATGACCAAACGTTATCTAAACCAAAACTACACTTCTTCACCACATCGTGTTTTCGATTCACACCTTCGCGTTCAGCCCAAACCCAACACACACAACATGTCACTGATACACGACATCTTGACGGTATTGCTAGATCACGGTGTTGGCAATGCTGTGCTCACTGCAAAAACTGTGCCCGTGTCGTCGCCAGATTCCACAGACTTGCCAGTATTGGCAACCTACGTCCAACAGAACCAGACAGATCTTACTTCAGTGTCACAAAAAACCTATGAGTCTGTTCGAAGCCTTTATGTGGATGTGAAAATGGCGACCGTTCAAGCTCTCGTAGCCCTTCCAATTGGCTCGGAAACTTACATTGAGGTGGACAAGTTTTTCAAGTTTGCAGCCGCTCTAATTATCCGTGAGGGTTCTCGAATGGAGCTTTTCGGTGGAAAATCTCCAGAGGAAGTGCTTCCAGAAGAGGCTACTGAATTTGAAACGGAAATCGTCGCTGAATATGCTGACTTAACTGCTGACCTTGAGTCATGGAATGCTGAAGCATTTCTTATCATGGGCCAGAATGGTCCTCTTTTCTCCACCTTGTCCACAAAGTCCTCAGTCGATCCTCGGCCAAGCATAACTCCTGGGGGTTTCCAGGTGACCAACGTGCTCCCACGCACCCGGTCGGTGCCTGCTTATCAGCTTGGTTACCTCACACCTGCAGTGTCACGTCTTCCCCATCCTGCGCTGCCACCGACAGAGATGATGACCCACTTTGTCCACCCTAACGGATCAGAACTTGCTCCTAGCCGATTCCTTAGGATGGATGCGAATTCTTCTTTTGCGCCTACAAGTGATAGTGGGACTGCAGTATATGACCCTTCATCAACAGGAGCTCTATGGTACGAGAAGATTGGAAGACTACGAGAAGCGGCCCTCAGTGAAGCTCTCGATCGAAAGCAAAACGATTCGGAACCAAAAAATGAGGATACTAACGATGTGGAGATGAACGACGTGGAGGGTGAAGAGATGAAGCCAAAAGTCGAAGAAACTACTACAGACGATGGCACAAAAAGTGAATCCACTACTTCGAAGGAGCTTGATATGGAGAATATACTGAAATGGCACCCTCGAAACTTCATTGATGACGATGAATTCGAAGCTATCAAAAATGGTACCGAACTGGAATTTATGAGCAAACTGATTCTACAGCTTCAACAACTACAAGCAGATCGCCTGGCTACTCCAGAAATTCCCCCACCAGTGTCATTTGAAGAAAGGCGTCTCGCTATGAAGATCGAAGGTATTCTTGGTAGATTGTTATTGTCTACTGAGGGTGTGGATCCTGCAAACTCCACTATCAAACCCTCTCCCCATATCCCTGCACTCAAGACGAACTACCTGGGTGTGCTGCCTGCGCCAGAGCCGCCAAAACCCCTTGCGTCAGTGGGACGTTTACCTGGAGGTGTGAAGACCAGAAGAAACAAGAGGTGAATACTATATGTTGTAATTTTATTGTTCTAACCTTTATTTAATAGTGGGACAAATACTGGAACAATACTGGAAAACTGTTATCGTAAGTATATTATATTATATTATAAAGGAACGTCGGCACCCATTGCGATGGAGATGATCAGGAACAGGTTTAAAGCCGACACCATACCAAACACAATGTAAGCAACAAATTGGGTGGTAGCAGAGTTGCTCATATCCACGTATTCGGGAATGCAAATAGACTCATCATCAGAAGATTCGTCATCATCGTTGTTAATCATGCCGTACCCAGTATTTCCAGCAGGGGTGAGAGTTCCACTGGAGTTGGATCGACATCGTGTATTCACAACAGGAGCAGTGGATGCCACTCTCATGATCTTCTTGGATCCAGTGAAATAGATCAACGGAGCAGAAACAATGGGGAGAAGAAGGGAAAGGACCACCTGGGAGGCGTTGAGAACATCAGCAAGTCCCTTTCGACCAACAAACAACGTGACAAAGAGACAAGGAGCAATAGCGATTGATCGGGTAATGAGTCTTCGAATCCAGGGTTTGAAAGACCATCGTAGAAATCCCTCAGACACCATCTGGCCAGAAAGGGTACAGACGATACCAGCGGACTGTCCTGAAAAGAGCAGGGCAAGGGCAAACACAGTTCCGGCAGCAGGAGAAAGAATGGTTCGAAGCATATCGTAAATTGAGAACAGATCGGCATCATAAGCCTCGGGAGAGCCATTCAATGTAGACCCAGCCACAATCAGAATAGCAGAGTTTATGAAAATAGCAACTGTGAATAGAGAAATGACGAGCTCCACAATAGAGTATTTCATTGCGTATCTGATGGCGTGAATAGAGGGCTTGTATTTGAGATCATCATCTTCATCTCCAAATCGGTCATCTTGGGGGATCGCATATCCGTTGTCCTCATCATATTCTCGTAGCCGAGGTTGAACAAGACCTGAGCCAAGGTAGAGCGAATGAGGCATGACAGTCGCACCTAGAATACCACATGAAAGGTACAGTCCTTGAGTTTCCAGAAGTTCTTTGGAAGGAAGGAATCCTTCAAACACACGGGGGATATCCAGGTTGTCAATTGCAGCCAATTCAAATGCGAAGCAAACAACAACCACAGCAACAAGTGCAGCCACAGCATATTCAAAGTATCGGACAATTCTCATGGGTCCATTGGGTCTGTATGCCATAAGAACAATTAGGACATCGATAACCGTGACTAAAACACCAATGAACAGCGGCATACCGAAAAGAATATTAAGTGAGATAGCCGTGCCCACGACCTCTGCAAGATCAGTAGCAATAATAGCGACTTCAGCCATGACATAAATAGACACCGATAGCCATGGAGGAAGGTGCCGTCTACAGTTTTCAGCCAGGTCAAGGCCAGTAACAGAACCAAGTTTGACACATAAAATCTGAAGGAAAACCGCAAACAGGTTACTGAGGAAGATAATGAACAGCAACTTGTATTCGTACATTGCGCCAGCTGATACAGCGGTGGAGTAGTTGCCAGGGTCCATGTACGCTACAGAAACCATGATTCCAGGTCCAATGAATTTGCCGTACTTGGTGAGAATCCGAATGGTGTTGGCCCAGAAAGACACGGGCCGCTTGTTGGGGTCACCACCTGATCCGGATGTGAGGGGTGTAGATTCAGCGGAGTCGTCGGTGTGGTAGTTGAGTGACGAGGTTGACCGTCTCATTTGAATGCCTTGAGAGGTCTCTAAACACCCTCGAGTCTTGTGACCCGATCTAGACTCGCCTGTAGGCAAAGATGATGCACGGGTGTTCTCTCCTTCTGCTAGATCTGATTCTCCTAGTGCATTTGCAAGATCCTGTGAGCTTAGTTTCTGGGATGAATCCACAGTAGTGTTGTTTCTGTTGAACGATTTATTGCTGTTTAACTGTTTATCAAACTGGGAAGGCTGCTGGTTAAATCCAGGAACACCCTTGGGTTCTGGATCACGTGTAGGGCAGTTCATCGTGAGGCAGTTTTACAATGCAAAAGGTTATGGAAGATCTGTGTTGCTTTTTTTTGGTGTTTCCAGAATTAAAGAGCTCACTAATGTTGATTCGACGTTCTACAAGGCGTACAAGACTTGAAGGCGTCACCTGAGTGGGGAGGTCCAGCGTCTATATAAAGCTACTAATGCATGCACCTTTGTGGTATTTTGAATTTCGGAAGAAGCCGGGTAAGGATTCGGAAAATACCCGCCCTATCAAACTAACTTTACTTTTTCGTGATAAATGTCTGTTCCAGTTGACGTTAGTTGAGCCCTTCAACAATACTGCTGTTTTTTTTTTGTCTTTAAGGCATCATTTTACATATTTAATCTACATTTGTTTAAGCTAGGTTCTTGGTAGAAAAAAGGTAGAGGGTATCTTCAGTAAATCACAGCAGTTAGATGAGTTGAATCCTATTGTGAAAACCCTTTGGAAATTGTAGGCAACTTTAACAACTGTTATCGTAGTGGAAGCCACTCAATGGGTGACTTGATGCAAGTTACCTAACGTAATACTTGATAAATTTTAGTAGTAACAAGAAATAACTTGATTAAAAGGGTTAACCTGTTTAGACCACCAGAGAGTAAAAAAGTTAGTCTCCATGACTAGATTGCTGTAGGTCTACAATTGGCTGCCAATATAATATCTATTACATTTTCGTTATTACGTCCGTCTATATATATGGATTTACTCGTCAAGGTCACAAATCTCCTCTTCCTCCTCCTCTCGGAAAAGGAAAGGTCGAAGGGTGGTCTCGTAGTAAGGGGGTCGGGGGTTGCTGGCAGGGTTCTGCTGGTTGACCTTGGCAAAGTAGTGCTTGTAAACGTCACCATCGTAGTTTCCAATAGGCGCATTGATGAAGAAGTCAGACAGGTTGAAGGCATCAGTGTAACCAACCACCTGGTCTCGGACCTCTCGGCAGTAGTGGTTAACAAGCTCGGTGACTCGGTCAATGTCCTTGGGCTGCAGGAATCCCTCTCGCAGGAACAGGCCAGAGTCCTCCTCCATAGACCAGAGGGTGAACAGGTTAGCAAGGTTGATAAGGTAGGGCTTAACAGTGTCCTTGGCGGTCTGGTTGATTCGCTCGTAGAAGGCAGTGATGAGGTGCTTTCGAGTGTGGATTCGGGCACACTGGAATCGTTGCTGAGAGATTTCCTCAAATGCCTGGTCTGCAGAAAGGCCGTTCTCCTTGGTGAGCTGGACAAATCTGTCGGTGGCTCGGTGGATAGCACCATTAGCAACCTTCTCCCAGGCCTCAATCAGAACAGCAGGGTCGTTAAGGTCTCGGCCATTGAGCTTGGCGTTGGAAAGTCGCTCCTTGTCAGCAAGGTAAGCGACAGAGGCACCAAGGGGCTTGCCCTTTCGGTGACCAAGACAAGACTGGATCAGACCTCGACCCATGGACAGACAGAGTACGTTGTTGTCTCCCTCCCAGGTGCACTGAACAACCCAGTCGGCGTAAGCCTGACCAAAGCCGTTGTAGCCGGAGTAACCGTGGCCACCACAGGCCTGTCGGCACTGGTCGATGATGCTGGCACAAGTCCAGGTGGTGAAAGCCTTCAGACCAGCAGAAGAGGCGAACAACTCCTTGAGGTCGACAATGGCCTTTCCAAGCGCCTTCTTGTCTCGAGGATCAAGGGTCTGCATGAGATCGGTGGTTCGGTCGTACTGATCCTGTGACTGATCAGCAGCCATCTTCATGGCGTAGGTGAAAGCTAGAAGGGGCAACAGTCGTCGCTGATGGTAGGGGTAGTCGATAATCTTGGTCTCAGGCTGGCCTGGAGTGGTACCGAACTGTCTTCTGACACAAGCATATCGGAGAGCAATGGTGACAAATCGCTGGGACACGTAGAAGGAGTCAGCAATCATGGTGACTCGGCCACCAATGAGGGCACCATAAGTAAGCTGGGCCAGAGGAGGCTGAGAAACTTCTCCAGTAGAAGAAACCTTGGCGTACTTCATCAACATATTCTGTCGAGGAATTCGGACGTTAGTGAACTGGATCCAGCCGTTATCAATAGCGTCTCGACCCATCTTCTTACCAATATCTCCAAGAGCAATGCCAGGCATGAGAGAGTGATTGGTAACATCTCGAAGCTGGACAACGAAAATCTTGACACCGTAGTCCTTGCCGTCGACAATGAGTCGGGCAAAGCACGCAGTGTGAGTGGCAGAGTGAGCAGCACCTCCAATCCACCACTTGGTGGCTCCGGTGTTGGGGGTATTGATGATAAACTCATCAGACTCCTTGTGGTAGGTAGCGGTGGTCTCAAGTCCAGCGACGTTGGAACCGTGACCCAACTCAGTCATGGCAAAGCATCCGTAGAAGCTCTTGACATCAGCAGCGCCCTTTCGCACCCAGTAGTCGTACTGCTCCTTGGTTCCAGATCCGCGGACGGCACCCATGAACAGACCAGAGTGAACACCTAGTCGGATTCGTGTGCCCATATCCACAATTCCGTGCAGCTGGGATCGCAGAATTGACTCTTTGTCTGAATCCGTCTTCCAATGTCCCGAAAGAGCTGCGATTCGAGCCACAGCAAGTTCTCGAAGCTGCTCCTTGGGCATATCATAGTCGCCAGCAACGTTGAGTACGGGGTCCCGCTCAATCTCAAGCATAATTCGCTCAACTAGAGCAGTGTTCTCCTCACCACCATGAAGGAATTCGGTGATGTCCCTAACGGGAAATTTAGTGTTGGCTCGCTCCTGAGCCAATGCTTTGGGAGGCTCTGTAAAGGTGTTGTATTGCTTTCCGTCGATTTCGACGTTAGCTGTGGGGTTGGTTGTAAGCATGGTGTGTGTGTATAAGATGAAAGGAGAGATCAACGTCTAATCTACTCTGCACCCTTCCATTAGTATATATACCGCCTCGGCCCGAGCTTAAATTGGGCGGGGTAGGTGACTGGTTTTTGAGACTAAACTAAGCTTCCTACTTCAGGTGTGTAGGGGATTGGGGCAACGGAAAAATTCGGCGAAGCTGTTTGGAATAATGTTTAATAAACCCCACCTTTGTTTCTACCCCAGTTTTGTTCTGGTTTTTGCTCTCTTAATTTCCTTGTCTAAATGCGTTACTGTGGTATCTCCCCACACACCCAAAAACCTGCACGTGGAAGTGAGCTGCTGAAGAGAGGTTGTGGGGTAGTAGTGAACTTTACATATTGATAGACGAATTGCCCTCATGAGATTATTAGATAATAACTAGATCTGCTCGGTAGCGCATTCTATTCAATTTGCCCTCTCCTTTCTCTATGGTGTCTCCAAATTTAAATCTTCCTGGCTTGAAATTCTTTTCCTCTCATTTGGCTGTTTCCGTCCTTGCATATCAAGCCGAGGAGCAAAACGGACATTAGAGTATAACCCTATTTAGGTTGACCGTTGGAAATACAAGAGATGGGGTAGGTTGGGCGTGACAGTTGATAGAAGTAATAAGCTTTTGCGTCTTTTCACATCGGGCTGTTAAAACGAGTCACAATTAAGTGTAGCCAGCGTCAACAATTTAGTAACAATACAAATCCCAAACAATTTTTTAAAACTTCTTACCATAGAGTCTCATCAGCATGAGGTAGAGTCGTCCGGTATTTGGCCGAGTTGATGCCATTGTTTCATATGGCAACAATCAGGCTTTGCCTCATTTTTCAGTCTCACGCCATGCAGATGACGATCCTCAACACAGGGCAAATAGGTGATTTATGGATATGACGCCTAGGAGTTTATTTAGCCCAATATATACCAGAACAATATCGACTAGGCGTTATTAAAGAATTCAGAGGGCAAACTCTGTGTCAGTTATTGATTCCCCAATGAACTCCTCTTAAGTTATGTCATGTTCACTCCCTGTGTTAGACTAAGTGATCTTTCATACTTCCATATTTATCACGCGACTTTGGAGATTGGATTTACTTCCATAAAGTTGCATCTAAGTTAATCTTAGTAAAAAGATGGTCGGCACTTCCGTATTTCTCAAAAAAAAATGAACAGAACAGCAGTTCATTGGCTTGGTTAAGTTGTGTCATATACAGTTATTTTATTACTGCATAGCTACTTTCCAAGACTCTCAGCAAACAAAAAATATGATGTCACAATTTCTCACAGTTAATCCTGGTGACTGTTGGATAACTTCAAACCCAGAGCTATCATAATAGGGGTAACTACTGCAAGTTCTGATCCAATTGGTTTCGTAGGTTACCTTATGGTATGTTTCCGTGCACATCTAAGCTGAGAAATTCTCAACAGTCCCATTCATCTGTTATTCCAATCCAGAAAACGCGAACATACTTTCAGATTCAAGTGTGTTTCCCATGTTCTGATTGTGGTGCCATCCTCCTAACTCTGGTTATCAAATCTAAGGCTATTCCATTCTTAGAGCGGATTGAGAATAAACAATTCAAAAACTATATACAATGTTTCATCACACCCAAAGCACCAAGAAAAACGAGGAGGCAAGCCACTCTCCAAAGCAGGTGATCCACAACGCTGCGACAGGGTTCGTGCCAATTGTCCAAGAATACATGCTGACCAAAAATGAGCTTGTTGGAATCTTTACCAGCATAACAGCTAGTTCCAGTGCTCCTAAAACTTGGCCCACCGATGCTGAAGGGGCTAAGGCGACAGCTACAGATTTGTGAGGAGCGTCAGCGACAGAGCGTAGGCCAGTGAGCACATGGGCAACTGCAAAAGGGTTTGCTGACCCCGCCAGCGCTTTTAGAGTGGCCATAGCTGCAGTCCAAGAAGCCGCAGATTGTAATACGTAAATGTCGTGAGAAACTGGATTTCGTCGTTTTTCCAGAGACTTAAAAAGAAAAGGAGCCAGACAAGCCATGATAAGTGATGCGATAGAAGTGATAAATACAAGATCCGTGAGCTGGTTAAAAGACCACTCAAATCGATGCTCAAGGTACTTTATCGTAAGATATTGGGAAGTTTGGTAAAACGTGTCTTCCAAAGCACAAGCCGTCACAAAAATGGCCATTGAGATTTTGATCCGCTGATGGGCAGGGCTCCACAATGCTGTAAGAGGTTGGAGAGGGTTCGTAAAGTATAGGAATGTCTTAGTTCGTGTGTCTGTCTTATCTTTGTACGCCTCTGTTGCCTTTTCACGTTCGGAAAATGGAAGGGTCTCGGCAACAAATAATGTCCAAATAAAAGATGCAGCATAGAGAATCACATATGCAGCAGAAAACAACACGTTGTGTAGTTGCACTACTAATTTGTTTCCAATGAAGGTTCCCAAAGTGTGCATCACGTACAGGGCCACAAACAGGTAGGAAGTGTTGACTGTTCTTCGACAAGACAAATCAGCAATGGCCAGTACTCCCAGCTGAAAAATCACTGATGATAAATTCAGAGACCCAGCTAAGGCGAAAGTGAAATCAGGGAACACGCGCCAATACCTCTGGGCACACCATTGTAGAGCGAGTGAAAAGAGTGTGAGTAATGCAGAAATATTAAGCACCAATTTACGGCCTTTTCTGTCACTCCAAGCACATAATCGCGGTACAATTATGAAAGCTGTGATATTCTTCCAGAAGTAGATGTCACTTTGGGTGGTATTAGCCCGAGTCTGAACGTGTGAAATTTGACACAATGGGTTAGTGTTCGTTAGAGAGTCTGGATTCAGACCTTCTCTTCCATTGTAATAGTGTTTACAAACCGTTGTCAGTAGAATGTTTGATTCAACTGTTGTAGCTATGGCTGTGGCCAGGAAGGCTAATGACAACGGACGAATAATTCTCCAAGGCGATTGTTCACGCCAAGGATTTTCAAACGGGTTCAATGGGGTAGTTTCTAGCGCGTGTGTAGGATCTGGTACTCTCATTGTGTGTGGTTATTATCAATCTGATAAAGTGGGGTGATCGTGGAGGTGAGATATGAAGGTCGGTGACTTGATAATGCTTTTGAGTATGATAATTGCGTGACAATGCAGAAATCTCAAGAATCAGACAAGAAAATGTCGTCTGCAACTCCTCTCCCCCTTGAATGACGAGCAAATTTATTTCTGAACTGGTGATCTAGATTGATAGTTAACTTAATGCAAGGAGTGCATAAGTTTGACCCTGGTTTTGTTATACTTTGGAAAGACATGACGAGTGGTTAGAAGAAGATTAATTTTCTGCTCATGGGTATGTCATAGGCATGCATATTTCAATACTGTCAAATTCTCATACTACACTAACGATGGTTTCTCTTGGACGTTTGAAAACGATGCAACTCAGGAGGATTTAGGTTTTCAGTGCCAAGATTGTTTAGGGTAAGCCTAAGAAAGGGAACCTAGTAATGTGATGATGATTCTGAGGAGGCTGCTTTCTGGGTCAGTGAAACAAAGAGATCGGACTGAGGGGGAAAGGGGAGAATAGGGATGGGAAAGGAAGTGCAGAAAGAAAGAGAGAGAGTACAAAGCAATTAACACAACTGAGAAAGATCTGATCTGATCAGAGAACAGGGCAGAACAGAGCGATACGATACCCATGACTTTGAAGACGGGTACCTCGCCCACTTTTGGGAAACTCAAGTTCAAGTGAACCTAACTCTTATTATAATCCCAGCTTTGTCTATAGCTACATACTCCGTTTTTCTAATAACATATAAATTAAAATCTAAGAGTCTACATCTTAGTTAAAGTAAGAAGTGTACTTCTTGTACCAAGGGTTAGGCTGAGGGTGGTTGTGTTCCACAGCAGAGGCTCGGCCGTACATGGCATGGTTGTACCACTTGTAGATAAAGGTCCAGGAGAAGAAGGAGAAGAGAAGAACAGCCCAAACGGAAATGTTCTTGGCTGTTCTCTTAAAGTCATCAGCGTGAGGAATGTAAGAAACGGGGTGTTTAACGAAGGGGTTAATGTGAGAAGGCCCAGAAGCCTCAGCTGCTTTGGGAGCTTCAAACTTGAGTGATACCTTTGGGATAGTTGTAGTGGCTCCAACAGAGCTGGATGTTCTAATGAGCATCGATGGTCTCATTGCCATCATTCTAGTGACCTGGAATGCTCGGGCTGTGGTAGGCTTCATTTGTGCTAGTTGGTAGTGGTGTGAGTGACTTTGTGGTAGTGATGAACCAAGTAAGGACATACAACCTGTTTATATACACCGAATAACCACATTTACAATTAATGTGGCTTTCCCCTCGTCTCACACCACTTGGGTTCAATCACTCCACCCTTGGTTTTAAAATTCCTTCCTCAAACCCAAACTGGAATTAGAAGCAGGTTCCTCGCATAACACCTGTATATGGATTTTATTTTGACCAATAATATTTAGTGATTAATGTCAAGGTTTGAAATGGAACGCATATGACCAAGGCGGCATTGGTGGTCTGAGAAAGGCACATCAAAGAGGTAATACAGGCAGCCGAAATGAAGGTGATATTAATTGAGGGAAGCGAGTATTTGAGATATGTTAATTGAGATTATAAGCTAGTCTAACCAGTGAAAGCAATTATGTTGGTGGTTTACGAGCAAATTCATGAGTAGATACTACTCAGGTGTGTTCAGATAGATCTTGTAGTGTCAATATTTTGTAGGTGGTGTGATTCACTTAAACTCGTAGATTGAAAGACTAATCTTAATTTCAAAGAAATATATGAATGATGAGTCTAAATAGAAGCTTATTTTTAGAAATTGATAAAGAACTAAGCAAGGTGGTAAATCGCATGTTTTTGTTGTTGTGAATCAATTATACTGTATGTCATTCTTGTTTCCTACTACAATGTTTCTGCCCACTGGCCCAGTACCCACCCCACATATCTGTGTGTCTGTTTCAAGCATGTAGATGAATTGAGACAGGTGCATATAGCCTCTGAGACATTGTTCTTTTTGGGACTAATGCATACGCCTTGGAAAAAATGGTCCGGTATATCACGCCAGAACATAGGCGCTTACCCCTAGTGTACTGTCGTCGAAATGGTACCACTTACCGTTTGCTGAATTGTTTTTCAGAGTGTAATCCCTTAAATTCACAGTGTAGTTTTACAGAGAATGATTTAAAATTTACTGAAACAAAGACATACCCCGAAACCAACATTGTGAGCAACTCTTGGGCCCAGCTCTCAAGTTAGAATTGAGGCGTGTTTTCACAAAACGTTTTCATGACAGCTTCTCTCATCATAAGAATCACTTTGTTATTTCTCTATGAACATGTGAAGATTGCTTAAAGATGCTGGGATCATTATTAATTGCGATAGGTAAAACACGTAATCAGGACGACAGACGTAGGAGTCTCACCTAACAAAATTTGAATTTATTTTTTTTCCCTTGTGTTTATGTGAGGCATTCTTTCGTGTGGGTTTTCAAGGCAGTGTTACAAGGTTGTTCATATGAGGGAGATGAGTCTGGGTTATTTAGTGAAAAGGAGGATGACTCCCAGATATTTCAGACTGAAATTCTAGCTCTACACTCAAGGGAGAAATAACTTTTTGCAATTGAGATGTATGAAGTTCAGTGGTTGATTTTATTGAGCTGCATTTTGGTCTTTTCAAAGCATTGATAATACTAATGCTAAATGCTGAAAACTAATATTTTGAAAGCAGCCATAAGGAGGTTCAATAGGGGATTTGTTAAAGCAAAGTTGTTCTTTGCACTGGAGGAGTTGTGGTTTTTATCGTTCTATCTGTCCTCGCCTCATTAATCCAGACAACATGATAGCAGAAATAGAAAAAGCAGATTATTTGATATTTGGAAGGGAAACCGAACATGTTCTATTTTTATGGCATGATCCTTGTGTGTTGGCTTCTAATGGAAACATGGCTGTGGTCTAAAAAGCCACTTCACCCTGGAATGTATGTAATACATGTGGCATTTGTCAAGTAGAATAGATATCTCTCTTCATGCATGATAGAGAGGGGTGACGGATTCTCCTTTTTAGTTTTGTTTAGTTGTGTAGTCTTTTATTGTTTCCTTGAGTTTTTATTCTTTCAAGGCATTTGGAAGATGAGTTTCATTCATGGTTGTGCATTTAAAATGGTAGCAGTATAGTTCAACATTAATGTCCGAGTAAACTGGAATAGAAGAATACTGCATCGCCTTATGACAGAGAAAAAACTATCTACCCCAAACAAGCTGGCATCTCTTTTACTTCCCCATAATGAAATCGGAGTTTCGGAGCAGCTGTACATTGACCTATATCTAATTGAGACATGACGTAATAATGGCTTGGCTGATCTTCAGAGGATCCACTGTTTCCCCACCTCCCTCCACATACTACAAACGTCATTTGTAGGAAAGAGACTGCTGGTTGCTATTTATAGATTTATGATTGCCTCCAAAACTTGGAGACAATTACCAAGAAGACCGAATATCAAGAGGGGAGAGAAACACGATAACACCTTACATTAAAATATAGACGACAATCCAGCATAAAATCCTGCCCATTTTACTCATTACCGTCTTCAATGGCGGCGATTATTTCTCTTGTTTCGTCTCACCAAAACAACGCGTCTTGACACTTTAAGCTTTTGAAAGTTTGATTGACGGATCAGGATATCCTAACTTTGGAGAGAATGATCTACAATCATAAACGACATACGGAGCTTACTTTGAAGACTATTCGGGAGCTTAACGATTAGTCTCCACTTTCCGAGCACTTGCTTTTTCTTTTTTTTTGTCAGTTTATGCTGGATTGTTACTATACAACTCAGCACAATATGAAAAAAGATTTGCCAAGAGATGCGTTTTTCTAATCTCGCCTTAACCGCAGCCGAAAGAGACACAAAATGCTAATAATACATTATTTATGTGGCAAATAGTTTAAGATAAGGATTTCAGCTGATTTCATTCAATAAACATCCATGCTTTCATATCCTCTGATATTAACAAAGGGGTACTTTCTGAATCTCATTGTTTCCTCTTATCCAACTTTAAAAGTGGTACTAGTGTTCTTGGCCCTGCGTTAGCCTCGGACCATTTTTTTTCACCTTTATCCGACCCTGCATAAATGTATCTTTTTCATGTATAACCACATGGTGCTACTGTGACACTCTCCATGAACGATGGCGCTGTACACGATTCTGGACATCTCTGTCAATGCGTCCACTTTTGAGCTGGAGCAGGCGTACCGTACAAGGTCGTTGCATTTCGTACATACACTAGATTCACGAGACCATCGAGAATTCTACGCAGTATCCGATGCATTTCAGATTCTTCGAAAGCACAGAAAAGAATACAACCAGAACATGGATAACTTTCGCTGGCTGTCTGAGGCTATACAACATACTACTCCTGCAGTAGAATTCTTTTGCAAGTGTTTCGGTATGCCTCAAATGGAGCCCTTTATAGGATGTGTACCTGTACTTCATTGGATGCTAAATCTAGTACTTGAATTTCCATTCAAAGAAAGACTAGTGCGAAGGATCCCCCAGCATATTCTAAGAATGATATGGTTGGCCCGTGAGAAACAGCCGCTTCATTCATTCAGAGCACCACAATCACTAAAACCAGATGCCACACATCATGGCGTATCCAGAGGGCATGTTGACCCGTATCTCCGACATGTATCTACACAATCATACATTCTTGACCGTGGTCAGGAGATTGATGTTACCGCCCAGGTCAACAGCCTGAGGATTCTATTGGATGTTGACCTTGAGGGAGATACAAATCTATGGGAACAGAAATGGAGCCCGTTTTTTGAAGTCCATAAACGAAATGAAATCGATAGCGATGATGAATATGAGGCCGAGGGTGCCAGTGGTGCACACGGAGGCGTTCAATCCATGCCAACTTTTTCTCAGCCAGAAACCCACCGAGCATCAAGAGGGTTAGGAAGCAAAATCAAATCCATTCTCAAAGATCACAAACATAATCGAGAAAGAAGCAGGAGCAGGTCACGTGATCCGTCTACTTCTCAGAAAAAACTCACCCTAAACTCTCTAGCCTCGTCCACTTCAAATCTTCTCAAACATCGTGATAGTAATACTTCTGATACCTCCATCCCTGACGCAGATCTCAAGGCAAATCTGGACCCGGATGTTGAGCCGGGATTTTCTCCAGTATTTATGGCACGGTTCCAGAATGAGTTAGAACTTCTGCTAGGGTTCCCTTTCGCTCCCTCAGTATTTCAAGCAGCTGGAACAATGTTCAAATTACGAGCAAAAGGGCTGGCACGACAGTATCTACCAACTATGCCTCTTCGGGGCTCTCATTTTGAACAAGCCAAACAGTCAGCGCGAGCCATCCTATTAATGGATAGATGCGTGGATGCCAAAGAACGATGTTTAAAAATCAATCAGTTT
Source organism: Yarrowia phangngaensis (assembly GCA_900519005.1). Lineage (NCBI taxonomy): Eukaryota > Fungi > Ascomycota > Dipodascomycetes > Dipodascales > Yarrowia > Yarrowia phangngaensis. The sequence goes on along the minus strand of ULGR01000001.1, from coordinate 3,514,127 downwards.
TGGGGTAAACACAACATATCCTTCATTGATCAAATCAACTTCATCTATACGACCTGCTTCTATGAGTTGATACGTGAAGTTGCTATCAATGTTAACCGGATTGTTTCCCAGTTATTCGAGGAAGATGAAGGAAAGGTAAGAAGACGATACAAACGTCAACGAGCACACAGATTATGGGAAATGGGTGATTGGATGGTTAAAAAAGGCGCAGAGATGGCTGCCAAACGAGGCTTGCACATCAAGCATAATTCCCATATTAAACCTGATGACGTTGTGTCCTCTGTTGTTGCCCTCACTTCCTATATGGAATTCGTGGTTATTAATCATCGTCCATATCAGAGTCAATCACGCATTAATTATGCATTTGTCAAGACCAACCTGGATTGTGAACATGTTGCAGGAGATAAGAGTGAGTCAAGCAAGGCATGCCTTTCATTGTGGACCCCTTGGGCTATCGCATCGTGCAATCCTCTCACAATATCGGACCCTGCCCAAGCTAATGAATTTAGCAACTTTGATTTCCGATACCAGGATGTGTTCAAGAAGAAAAAAGACACCTGTGAGTGTGGTGTTAGTTTAGTACAGTAAACTCACATTCATGATATATGTATTATTCTACTAACTCTTTCATTAACCAACTCTAGTTTTGTAGTTTGAACATTGCGATGAGGAGACTTTTCCTTTTAATATCCACTCGAATAATATGCAGATATTTCTACTGAAAAACAACTGATAAGTGTAAACCCAAGACGAAGGTTACCGGTATCAATAACACTCTAACTCCCACACATTGGATCGGATCAGTTGTCAGGTGAGCTATTGGTGTCGCCATTACTCAGTGGGCTATCCCAAAAGATGATACTTGAAAAACGAGTTAAACTAATACAAATTGTTTCGACCAGCCATTGGAGCCGCCGTGTAGCACTGTTGCCATTGATATATAAACACAATAGACAGCCACTCGAGAATTTGGCAACCAATTGAGATGCTGAAAGGCTTCAGTAGTCATGCTTGTCGTTTCCGAAACACAAGAGCCTTTATTTCGGATATTCAGGGGTGATCTAGATCTAGACTATTTCAATTAACACGCGTCCTCTACTAATCAACTTTATTTTGGTGGATTGAGAGAACCCCTACTTGAAATATTGATAATATTAAAGCAGATTGATCATAAAAATTGCATCAGCCTTGCATTAATTCACACGACAAACCCAAATGTGGATACTGTTTGCATAGTTGCAGTAATCGAACAACGTGCAGGTCAGCGTACAGGCAGTCAATCAGGTGAGTGGAGTAAGTTAATTTTTCGTTTGTGTCAGGTGACATTGGAAGTATCGTTAGTGACAGAGATACTTTTCGTGAAAATAAGATGCTTCGCCTTAGAATTACCTCCAATTGGTGCATGGATCCTTATTTTCCGTCTCGGTAAGTTGCTATCTATTTATTATTTTGAATCGGCCAAATTTGGCCAATGATCATCACTGCACCTTAATAAACAACAGAGTTTGGGATATTGGATTACAGTCATTAGTTTACGAAATGTGGGGAAGTGGCAAACTAAATGAAATGATGGCCACGAAGGTGGGTAGAGTAAGCTTGTGCAACTTGGTGTTCGTCAATAACCGATGCTCTGTATGCAACTCCCATTAAGCTCGTAACGGCTTGATAATATCAGTTTAATGTCCATCATTACCCTTTTAACCCAAATGAGAACCTTAAAAAAAAGTGAGACATACATCCTGCTCATTATTTATAAACAGTCACTGGTGCCCTTTCTCATCCATCTTCACTAAAAAGCTCAAACACCATGTCTTTCAAATTCGACTGGGAGGCTCTACGTGACGAGACCTTCTACGAGCGTGTAAAAACTATTCTCGCAGATGCCCTCAACAGCGACTCCAAGCCACCCATTATTGTGGATGATATCACTGTCAAGGATTTAGACCTAGGAGATAAGTCTCCATTCCTGGAGATTCTGGAGATTGGCGACATGGCAGAAGACAGGTTCCGAGGCATTTTTAAGCTCAATTATACGGGAAATGCCAGCCTTACACTAACTACAAAAGTTCAGGCAAACCCTCTGAATGTATACAGACAAAGCTTCGACCAGAGCCCCTTCGTAGCTCCACAATTTCTAGCTGCAGGCTCATCCTTAGCAATTCCTCTCAATCTTACACTTTCCGACATCCGGTTGTCCGGTATCATCATCCTGGTGTTTTCTCGGGCCAAGGGATTGACTCTAGTGTTCAGAAACGACCCCTTAGAGAGCATCAAAGTCTCCTCGACATTTGACGCTATCCCTCCATTGGCCAAGTTTTTACAAGTGCAGATTGAGAACCAGATTAGAGGTCTGTTCAGAGAGCTACTACCCAGCATTATTCACAGGTTGTCCCAGAAATGGGTAAATCGAGACGAATCCAAGTCAGGATCCACAGCTCTGCTATCTCCACATGTGACACATCCACCATCTCCGAAACTGAAACCCGTGTCTATCATGGATATCAACCCTGACTTACCTCCCCTCAGCCCTACTAACATGCTCAAGATTTCTGCTCTTTGTGCATCTCAAAGAACTCTGTCTCTCTTCACACCTTCCATCTCGGATGCTGTGTACAGATCTAATCTGGAGCAATTTGATGTTGTTGACGAAGAGTCTCAATTCCAAAGCGAGGATCCTTATGATATTGTACGAATCCAAAGCAGAAACTACTACAGGCACAACCATCAAGCTCCCAAACGAAGATCAATTAAGTATAAGCGCAAGACAAAGAGTGCAGCTACCAGTGAAAGCTCCGAATCAACTCGAGAATCCACACCACTCCTCAATTCTATCACAACACCATTGGAAACGTCTACCCCTGTAGAGGTCAAGTGTATTCGAGAAGTCAAGGAGAAGTTAGAGCCCATGGCACAGTCTCCGTCCTCGGAAAAGCAAGGTTTGCAATACGGTGGAGCCGTCCCACCTTTGGAGTTGTCGCCATTGGACTTGTCCATTGACACTTCGATGAAGTCTGAAATTCCCTCCATCAACAATAAACGAGCGTCTTTACCCGCGAACGCTCCTGGATTCTTTTCATCCAACCTGGCTAGCTACGAAGCACCACCTCCTGCATACTCTGGTTGAAAAAGAGACCATCCAGTTATTTATATATTTATTGTACATAAGAAAGAAAGCATGTGATAATTCTAGGCCTGAGCTCGCTTGACCATCTCCAAAGCACCCTCGTGAGTCTTGTTTCCACCAATGAATCCTGCAGCGTGCACGAAAACGCAACCAGGGATACCAGTCTTCTCGGAAAGCTCATCGTCTCGGAGTCCTCGCCATTCTTCAGGAAGGGGCTTTCGAGACTTGAAAGCAGAGTTCTTCTCATTGACGGCCTGGACTCGAACAGAGTCGGGAGTAGGGTAAAGCACATAAAGGAATCGTCCCTCAATGTCTTTCTCCTCCTCAATAGTGAAAAGGTGATCCTTCCACTGGCAGGACTCGTCAAAAACGAGGAATCGTTGATCGTCACCGTTTTTGAGAGCATCCTCGACAGCGTTCAGAACCTTGGTTCGAGCCGGAAGCCACACGTGACCAGCAGTGTACACCAGGTTGTGGAAGGCGGTACCCATGAGTTCAGAGGCAACCTTGAACTGACCGTCTCGCTCGGTTTCTTCCTTGACAAGTCCGTTGAGAGTAGAAACAACTGCAGGGAGGGTAATTCCAAACTGCTTGAACTTGGGGGTTTCTGTGATTGGGGTCTCGTAGGGCTCAATTCCGTTATCGTTGGCGTCAATTGCCTCAACAAAGTCCTTGTAGATCTTTCTGTAGAGCATATCAACATCGGAATCGGCGATTTCCAAGTCCTTGAGAATAGCTCGGATCACATCCTTTCCAAAATGTTTGTATACAAGACCTGCAGAAGAGAGCTTGGTGTTGAATTCTCCATCAAGATCAAAAGTCTCCTCAAATCCCCGCTGATGGTGATCAAAGTACTTCGTTCCATCGTACTCTCCAGAAACATCAACTACGATGTCACATTTATCAAGAACCTCAGAGTCTCGAGATCGCACCAGCTCAGCGTTCTTGAAGTCGGGCAGTTGCATAAGCATATACACGGCCAAAGACTCGTCGGCGTGGAAGGCACCGGAATGTGTTCCGATTATCTTAGTCATTTTCAACTTTTTAGGCGTGGTCATCAACGTTCGAGGGCGAATCCACAACAGAGGGTTGACTTGGAGTGTTCGTAAAAATTTTAGATTATGCATGAGTGAACTGAATTGGCAAGCAAGCACAAAACATAGCAGCATCTATGGGGGGTTTCTAAAGTAGGTGATGGTACAGAGTGGAAGGATAACAGTGTTGCCTACTATATGGTTGATCTTGGTGTTTTATTTCTTTACAATTGTTTCATTCTACCCTCATTTTCTGCTGTCACGCCTTATGCAGAGTCGCACTAGATTATTAGATAACTCGGCTTTAGGAAAAGTGTTATTGAGAAATAAAGACCGTCACTAGAGAAGTCCTTAGATTGGGAAGCAGTGTATATAGTTTTTCTATTCTCAAATTTATCTATGGACCTTGGCTTACTCATCAACCAAACCTGAAAGATGATTGGATGATTGGATAATCCGAAAAACAGAGACAAAAGCAAATACAAACCAAACCTCATTCGGATGGAGTATCACACAAATACACCCCTCTAATATGTTCTTTTTCACCCCATGAGCTGGTGCAAGACTCCGAGGATCACATAGACTATGGCCTATAAAGCTATAAAGTACCTGAAGGTGAGGAGAGAGTAGCGGTCCAAGGTTATTTTTGTAGTTTTTAGCTGAACAAAGGGTATCTAGGTATTTCGCTCAATTTGGGTCTATCTTTCATTTGCTTTTGTTAATTAAGCAGACACAATACTACTGCCTTTTGCTGTTGTTCTAAGTTATAAATTTCCAACCCTAACCACGATACCATGGTCAGTTTCTCACCTCATCTAGAACATGCAACTCTACACCACACACCACAATAACTATCATGTCGCAATTATTGAGGCGGTTTCGAAATTGGAAGCTGACAACCTCTCAGCTTGAGGTTGGACGAGTGAGTATTTTGTTGGATTCCAGTCTAAGACAGTGTGAAGGCTTGACGTGGTGCTACTAGACGGCTATCTGCTTTTTTGATGCCCCTCACAGTCTTGCAGCCCTATTATGTTGGTGCACTGCTTGTCTCTCTTTCTAAGTCGTACTTTTATGCTGCTCTTGCCGTCTGCTCTTCTTTATCCACTAACGCAGTTCACTTTGTACCTCATGTCCCCCATTCTGATCATGTTGTACATTGGTATTGACACAGATAAGAAGCTGGGAGTTCCTGGATTTTGGCCTGATCCCGCACGACTGAACCGAATCCCTAAGGAGCCTGCTGATATCTCCCGAGAGTTAGAACGAATGAAACAAGTTCGAATCGCCAAGCGAGAGCGACTAACTGAACGGGCCATGGCCCTTCTCGATGACGACGAGAAGGAAGAGCTCAAGAAGATTCTTGAGGCTGGAACCGTTAAGGGTTCTGTTTGCGAGCAGTACTACTACCCTCCCAAGCCCTCCATCCCTGCACAGGCTGATTCCGAGACCACTTCGGAACTGTCTGCCGCCAAATAATTGTATATAGTAACACCACTGACATAATGATATTGAAACTATTATTAGTTAGAAGGATTACTGTATTTGATACTTCTAAGATTAGACAGTTTTTGTTTGACTTTTCTGCTTGGCCACCCTGATAACGCAGTTTTGTGGCTGGTGTGGCGTTGTGGCGCAGTGCCTCATCACCTCAGAAAGGTTTTATTATAAAGTTTTGGAAATAAACCTTGAGTTTATAAAAGGTTCGTGTCAATCAATAGGTAATCTTCGGGTAATTAGAAGGGTTGGCAACACATAAATTTTTCGATATAATCTTACCTCATCAGATCTATTAATACGCTAATGGCGAGAAGGATTCCGCGTTTTGATAGGTTGGATGAGTCGATGTAGAATGAAATACTTAATAATTTAGACAGAAATGGTCGTATACTGACCTGCATATTATTACTATGTACCAGCAGTTACAACAGTCACTATGTCCAAAAAAACCACCGCAACGCCAGCATCACGGTACTTTACTGTGCTTAAGCTTAAGCAGAAGTGAAAGTGAGAGTTCCGTTATTGTAGGGTCCGGTGGGGATAAGAGAAGGTGCCGAGGTTAAGGAAGCAGGGATAGACTCAGAAACTGAAGCCTCGGAAGGAACGACACTGGAGGGTGCGAGTGTTCCTTCAGGGATGGATGAAATATCCACAATGGATGAGACAAGAGTAGTGGGCTTCAAGGTTGCGATTGAGCTGGGAACCACAACAGATACAGAAGAGCCCACAGAGGATGCAACTGGTGCGGAGGCTACATCAGCGTCAGCAGACGCTTTGGCAGAAGTGGCCTCAGGGGTGGAGGAGGTAATCTCAGCAGAAGCAGAAGCTTGAGAGACAAAAGTGTTCACAGTGACAGACAGGGTTTTAGTAGTCTCTCCTGGGATGGCTGGAGTGGAGGTAGAAGTTCGAACCCTGGTGATAGTCTGAGTCTTGGTGATGTAGTGGGTAATGGTAGAGGAGCCTTGGACTTCCTCAGAGGCCACAGTCTGGACCTCAGTCAGAGTTTCAGTGACATCGATAACTTGAGGGGAAGCAGCAGCAACTCTAGCAGGAGAAGTAATGGTGGATTGAGGTCGCTGGAGAGTCTTGGTAATGAACTTGGTCTGAGTAATGAAGATGGTAGAATCATCTCCCTCAGCGACTTTGTTGACGTTACCATTCGCGTCCTCATTTGCGTTGAGGTTCTGACCAGCCTTGGTGCCCTTGTTGGTGTTAGGGCCAAGACCAGCTCCGGAAAGCTCATCGGAGTTGCCAGAGGAAGAACCAGAGGCAGAACCAGAGGGAACAGGAGTAGGGCAGTATGAGACAGACACAGTCTCGGTGACAGTCTGAGCAGGAGCAGTAACAGTCACGGTGGTACCAGGGGCAGTTTCAGTCACGGTGCTTCCAGCGTTTGTTACAGTGACGGTCTTTGCGGCATCAGTTACAGTGACAGTAACGGCGCCAGCAGCACCAGCGCCAGTGGCAGAAACGGGGGAATCACTAGTGGCGCTTAGAGTAGTGTTGGAAAAGTTGAAGACAGATGAAGCGTCGACGGGAAGGGCGTAACCCAGTGCCATCAAGGCACCTAGAACAGTAGTAGTGAACTGCATCTTTGAAAAGGAATGTATAGGGTGGGATGGGTTGTAAAAGAACGACTAATCATTGTAGATGGGGTGTGCTTATTGTATATATAGCACGTTGTTTTAGGTATTAAGTTTCGTATCCGTCTGTAAGTTTAGGAAATGCAAGATGCATTTCTATCTGTAACATCAAAAAAATGTCTCAATAGTGGGCATAAGGGGTCATCAGGGGATCTTGAAGGATTGTTGCATTGGGGCTATAATTGACACCAGGAGCTAGAAATACATCATTTCTCGTATTATTCGGTAATTTCTGACAGTGTAGATGCTCTCGTTGACCTTTAACAAACTCCATACCAATGGAATGAAGGGGCATCCATGGTGCATGTCCTGTATCGTCAGAAGGTGTAGTAGTATTAAGGTTTGGATGCGTATTGTCAAAAATGAGAGAATGCATAATAACTGCAGGAGGTGTCTGAGAACTTAGAAAAGGTCAGCTCGAGGAGATATAGTCTTGTCTCAATAAATGGAGGAGCATGATGTGAGGGAGTGTCAGGTGGATAGTGATTTTTGGTTTTATTTTTGATACCAAGTCCCATAGGTCCACTGATTCAAGGAGTAGGTTTAATTATATCCCCCTATTTGTTTCATATAAGTCAATTAATTTTTTTCTGTAGCCATGTTCGGTGTGGTTATGCTGTAATTTTAGCCATGTTTCATCATTACCTTTCTGCAAGTGGGCTTCTACAGAATGTACAAATAGCAACCTAAGAGTAGTTCCCAGTATACGCTAGTGAATGTGGAAAAAGCAACAGCGAAGTCACCTTCTTGGGATTCCAAAGGATTATATGCCATAAGAGTCTCTGGCTATTCTTTGATCGCATGACCAGAGGTGAAACGTTCAGGCTATTCAGGGGGTGCCCAGTCAAACGGAATAATATACTAAGCCAAGAGATCAGACGAACCTCAAGTTAGCAAACTATCTCCACTTCTGTTGAGAGATACACATGTGAGTTTAGTTTCGTTGAGACTAGTGACCTTACTTACTTTAAATGGATTGTTTTTCTAAGAGCGGAAATGACAACGGTAGCTCTTTGAATGATAGGTTTTCTTATAAAGTATAACAATTCTGATCATATGTTTCACAAAACTGGTGGACTGACTGACACCACTTGTTTCTTCGTGTGGCATGGAAGACATGGACACGCAGATCACTACTTCCCTCTCGCGTAGATGTTTTAGCCCGGAATGTGGTTACTTCATGACGTCATGCAGAATAACTAGGACTAACGCCATGCAACGGGAATGCTGTATATACCACATCAATCTCCCTTGAGCAGTTCTTAAGCAGTTAGGATACGTTCAAAACTTTGACAAACTATGTTGTCCGTTGCCAGTTTAGAAATATAAATGTTAAGATAAACTGCTATTTTTACATCTGCTTAACAAGTGTTGTTCATGGTTCCTGCAATCTGCAATGGACATAGAATGTACACTTGCTTAAACTCTAGGTTGGTATCATATCGACGTGTTTAAAGTTATAGTAAAGTTGAGATTAAACTATATTTAAGAGACGTGACTACGCGTCGTTACATATATGAGACCTATCTGAGAAAACGATTCATCTTTCTTCTTTGTCATGTTAGGCAATGATCCGTTCAGAGTTACTATGAAATGGTGTATAATTTTTAAGACCTCGCATCCTAACTGGCCTGACGCAGAAATATCATAGAAGGACAGGACCAGTGAGCCATGAGATCTATTTAAAAAGCGTTAAAGAAAGATAGGAAAGATTAGCAATTACAGCATTACTGAGAAGAACAATATACCAATATATGGTCGTAAATTGAAGTTCTATTGATACGAATGTTAATATTTAATATGTGCTTGGGCTCACACCAGGTGGTGACTTTCAGGACATAGAGGTGCTTTCATGAACACTTCTAGAGTCACCACAAAAAAATGAGAATAGAAAGTCCCTGTTGGAGACGGAATAGATAGTAGCTCTTGCTTGTTTGGGTGCACCACTAACAATGGGGCTTACCAAAAATTAGTTTAAACGTCTGTAAATCTGCCAAATTATGAAAATCAAATCAGCATAATGACCCAGTTTTGCAATCATTGAGCACAACCATAACGAATTGCTTCCTGCTCCACGTATCTAATACATGGTATTGGGGCAAAATATTACTTGAAACAACAACAGTACACTCAACGAGTAACATGACTTCAAAAGACATGGATTAATCAACTAACAGATGCCAAGATCATTTCCTAACACCAAAATTACAGTTTAGATAGAACCACCCACCCAATAAAACCACATTAGGGTTAGGGTATTAAACCATTTATACCACTGACCCTAACCTCTGATATGCATAGAAGTTCGACTCCACATCATCAACTCATATATACCTATGTCCGACACAATTGAGGCAGATGTGCCTTCTTCAGGGGGCGAACGAGCGCCTTCGCATGCTGTCCCTTCAAATCCCAATTCATCATCTGTTCAACCGGATTTGGAAAGGAACAGTGCTCCTGCTGCTGGGGTAGGCATGACACTGTGGCAAAGACTGTCTGAGTCTTCTCACCCGGTTGCACTTGTATTTTTCCTGGCATTTCGATTAGGTGCTCTATTCACATACATGTTTGGTCTTCTTTTCACTGACAAGTTTGTGCTCATGTTTGTTCTGGTTGTTCTCCTTCTTGCTGCCGACTTCTGGAACGTTAAGAACATTGCTGGACGTCTCATGGTTGGTCTGAGATGGTGGAATGAGGCATCCGAGTCAGGAGATTCTGTCTGGGTGTTTGAGACTGCTGACCCTCAACGTTACATCAATCCCATTGATTCCAAGGTATTCTGGATCATGATTTATGGAGCACCTATTCTTTGGGTGTGTCTGGCAGTTCTTGCTCTTTTAAAATTCCAGTTTCTGTCGTTAATTCTAGTATTTATTGCTGTTTCTCTGACCGTCACTAATGCCATGGCATATTCCCGATGCGACAAGTTTGGAAAAGCGCAGAACATTGTGGGACAGGTTTCTGGAACTCTTCTTGGCCGAGCCGCAAGAGGCACCTTCTTAGGCCGATTTTTGTGATCTTGGGGTAAACCAGGATATAGATATTTTAATGAATTACGAATTATGACGTTATTTGAGAAAATATTGGAATAATGTGGTTATTATAGTGCTGCAACTACTTAAGTCAGATGATGGATGGTTCCACATGCGATTGATAGAGACTGAATTTCGTGGTATTGTGCGACAGTTGACACGTTTATTGAACATGAGACAATGGCTGAGCACGATGACATTAATCACTATAGCCCATACTATTACAAAAGGGTCGAAAAGTCTTTGCCATACAGGCGAGCCGATTTTAATAGCATTCTTTACCCTACCATATTATGTACAATCAATCCTTTCGTCGGAAGTCCTTCTCGCCATTCAGTTGTTCCCGCTCCTTTCGCACAAGAGCCTGAGCTTCTCTTTCAATTTCGCCCTTCTCATTGTAGTAATCGGTGATCTTCATGCCTCCATAGGCAAGAACACCAGTGAACCCTGCTGCCAGGATTCGTTGGCCCACAGGCATTTGCATCCACCGTTGGTAGAGGGACACTTGGTTAGATGAAGCCAATCAAACGTTGTTTTCAAATACTCACTCTCAGAATAGTTGTAGTGTGCGGATCGTGAGATTGACTTTGCCAGTAAGGCATATGGAGGGTTTGGGTTTGCCTCGCGTCCAAAATAACTTAACGTGCAGTGTGTTAAATCACACACACTCTCCACTACACCAAAATGTCGACCACAGAATTCGACGGTATTTATCTCAATCAAAGCAAGGCGCAGGGTCGCCTGCGAATGGTTGAAACCGGTCTGGGATGGAAGGCCGTGCAAAAGGCGTCGGCACTCGGATCAAACAAGGAGGCCAAGAAGGATGAGGTGTTTCTTCTCGAGAAGGAAGAGCTGCTGGCGGCGTTTTGGAGCCGAGGATCTCGAGGATTCGAAATGAAAATTCAGACCAAGAACAGAGGCGCTGCCAACTTTGATGGATTCGAGCAGGATAACCTCGAGGAGCTAAAAAACGTTATGAAACGATACTACGGGCTCAATGTGGAGGCTCGTGAACATAGTGTCAAGGGCTGGAATTGGGGTAAAACCGACTTTGAGCGTTCCGAGCTGGTATTTTCCGTTGCCAATAAACCCGCCTTTGAAATTCCTTACTCCGAGGTTGCCAACTCCAACCTTGTGGGCAAGAACGAGGTTGCCTTGGAATTCCAACAAGCTGCTGACGGCCGAGCAGGTGACGAACTGGTGGAAATGAGATTTTACGTCCCCGGAGTGACCTCTGTCGATGATGACAGCAAGCCCAAACAGAAGAAACAAAAGGTTGAAGGAGAGGAAGGCGGCGAAGACGAAGGAGACGCCGATGATGAATCCGAGGAAGAAGAGGAGGTTCAATCTACAGCCCAGATTTTCTACGACACACTTAAAGAAAAGGCCGATATTGGTGCAGTGGCCGGAACTGCTATTGTTTCCCTATCAGAGATTTATCTGGTCATCCCCAGAGGTCGATACGACATCGACATGTTCCCAAATTTTATGCGTCTTCGTGGAAAGACCTACGATTACATGGTTCAATACAAGCACGTTCAGCGGCTGATTGTGCTACCCAAGCCAGACGATCTGCACAACATTCTGGTGGTGCAGCTGGATCCTCCGCTACGTCAGGGTCAGACACGATATCCGTTTTTGGTAATGCAGTTTTTGCGAGAAGCAGAAATCAAGGTGGAGCTCAATGTGGACGATGCCGAGTTTACAGAGAAGTACGCCGACAAGGGCCTGAAACAGTCATATGACGAGTCTGCCCACCAGGTTGTTGGTTCTATTTTCAGAGGTCTTACTGGCAGAAAACTGACGGTTCCAGGTTCGTTCAGAACCGTTCATGGACATGCTGGTGTTTCTTGTTCGCTAAAGGCCTCCGAGGGCCATCTGTATCCTCTTGAACGTAACTTCCTGTTCCTTTCCAAACCTGTTTTCATCCCCTACGCCGAAATCGGTGATATTACCCTGTCTCGAGTGGGATCTTCTGTGACTACTTCACGAACCTTTGACATGACTTTCAAGCTGCGAAATGGCCAGGGTGAGTACCAATTCTCCAACATTTCTAAGGAAGAACAGGAAGGTCTGGAGGCATTCATCAAGTCGAAGGGTATTCGACTTAAGAATGATATGGCAGAGGAGAAGGCTCTTTTGGCGGCAACTCTGGTCGATGATGACGATTCTGATGATGGGGGAGATTTCCGAGGCTCAGCAGACGAAGATGATGAGTCTCCTGATGAGGACTTCCACGCAGAGAGTGAGTCTGATGTTCCTGAGGAGTTTGACTCCAATGCGGAAAGCAGTTCGGGTGATGAAGATGACGACTAATTGTAAGAGTATGTATTGGAATTGATTTTGATAACGGTTAGCGGAAGCAGCAGAGACGATGCTTCACCAGACCTTATATGCTTTCTTCTAATTATCTATGTATGAGTACGGCGTAATACCACTGTTGCAATGTTTCAAAAGTGGACTTCGTGAAAACCTTCTTGAAAACTATGGAGTCGACTTATAATGTGCCCCAGTCACTGCTGTTTTCCCACCAACCAACATTCTTCTTGTACCAATCAACAGTCCGTTTCAAACCCTCTTCGAATGTCACCTTCTGCGACCACCCAAGGTTTCTGAATTTCTCATCATTGGTGCAATAGGCTGTATCATTGTAAGGCCGATCTAGTACATACCTTGGTTCTAAATTGTATCCAAACATACTCTTGAGAGTATCAAAAACCATTCGGTTGGTCCTTTCATCTTTACTGCCCACATTAAACACTTGACCGCTGAGTAGGTCAAACTTGTCGTATACAACCTGAATAGCGTCAACACAATCCTGGGCATAGATGTACCTCCTTCTGTACTCGCCCAACCCTTGTAACATGCATTCTTCGTCCTTCACCATTGCCGTACAGAAAGCTGAAATGATTTTCTCAGGATATTGGTATTCTCCATAGATATTGTTGAATCTCAATGTAACACATTTCAGACCAAAAGATTTTGTGTAAGCAGTAATGAACAATTCTGCTGCCGCTTTAGACGCAGCATAAGGGTTGGAAGGACAAAATGGTGATGATTCCACATCGTCCTCAGCTCCTGTTGCGGCTGCATGATCGCCATATACCTCATCAGTCGACACATATATAAGCCGTGGAATTCCCTTTGGTTTGGCTTGACATTTGCTGATTTCCTGCAACAATACTTGAGTGCCAATTACGTTTGTCGTTGTAACTTGAAGTGGATCAGAATAAGAGCACTCAACGTGACTCTCTGCAGCTGCATGGATGACGGTGGAAATGTCATACTTATCAAAGACTTGTCTGAGTGCGGTTGGATCACAGACGTCAACCTTTTCAAATGCTTCTATTGGAGCATCTTCCAGGTTTTGCCTATGGCCACTATACTTGAGAGCATCCAAGCAGATGACCTTGTGGCCTTTCTTGGCAAAATGTCTCGTGATCCATGATCCACTATGTTAGAATAGTTTTGAGGTACAATAAATGCCTACTCACATGAACCCTGCTCCTCCAGTAACCAGGATACTCATTGCATTGTGTAGTGTGGTGACATTGAGCCTGCATGCACGCATGATCTTAATAGAGAATAAACTTAATCTAGCAGGAGGTTATTTTTGGGGTAACCAAATGACACCCTGCAGTACTACAAGGATAGACGAGGGTATTTCATTTGTTATCGTATCTACATAAAACAGTATCAACATTTTCCTGGCGTAAGGAGCTTTTGCATTAGGAAAAGAAAATGTCAATACCTCCATTCAGCTTGTGTCAGATGTTTGCAAGAAGGCATGCACCAGGGAATATAGCGAATAATGGGTTGGTGGCATACATTAATTATCAGCGGTATTACTCTCAGACTGTATTACAGGCACCTTGTGATCCTTCTCAAAAGGCACTCCGAGGGATGTAATCTGGAACGTAATAGGCATGATTGTCATAGGGGCTGAAGGAGTAGATGTTTGGTGAATCCTCCTGACAATTTAAGTCTTGCAAAGCCTTATAATCGCCTTCCTCTGCTTCTTGAGAATCTTCTGCATACTCATTGGAGTCACAGTTAGAGCAGCCCTCGAATACTTGGTCAATCTCCCTTTGATTCCATTCGTCAACGTTGGTTTGGAGATAAGTCGGAGCCCATTCGAAAACGCCAACGCAACCTACCTCCTGGATAGGTCTGAATTTTTCGTACGTTGATAATATGAAGTAGCTGATGTCTGGGTACGCCATGGCGGTTTGTGTAAAAAAGAATGTGATGGGAAAACAGTATTTAGAAATAGAGTAAAGATGAACCTGTATAATTTAAGGGTTCCCAGTCATAGTACATAGATTACTTATCTAAAGCAAGCATGGCCATTTTAGCTGACCTACAATACGCCTTAGCTAGCTGTTTGTTTTTGGCCAACTGTGAGTATCCATCTTGTTGGTACGCAGTCACGGTGCCGTCGATTTTGTCAATTTTTAGCTTGAGATCCAATGCCACAATCATCTCCCGTAACAACGTTTCCATTTCTTCTTCAGGCATGTCAAACGAATATGCCAGTTCATCCAGACGGAAAGATGTGTACGGGAAGATTGCTTGAATCAGTGCGCGTTCTCGAAGGAGAGTATTAACACAGTGGTTGATATCACTGAGAACGAGATCAAACGGCAAAGCAACTGCCCATTTGTTCCATAGAGTAAAGAACTGGCGGAATTCTGACTCCAGAAAACACTTCAGCATTTTCATTATGTCTGAGTCAAGGCCAACAAGCTCGGAAAATTCATGGTTTTGGTGTACCAATTCTGACAGCTGGGCTCTTGAAAACGACACTAGAGCACAAACAGCAATATATCGACCCACGTCTTCAGGTAGAACTACATCAGTAAAATGTTTGAGATACTCATAATCCAATTCCAGAAAGAAACGTGATGCCTTTTCAAATGCCGAGGGAGAAATGGTTACAGTGGAGGGTCCTGTATTGAACGACACAGAAGTAGTGGCCTGTAGCTCATGCAATCCAGCTAACAATAAAGCCAGGTTAAGATCATGAGGTTTGAGATCTCGACGTGAATCCAATACCTTATTAATAGTCGTGACCTTGTCACCATCTAGAAATTGGCATTGTGCCTCCATCACCCGCAGATGAAGTGAATGCTCCCAGTCACTGTTGCCGTCTCGTCTTGTGGCACATTCTTTTCTGGCTTCCTGATATAGACCCAAAGTCATGTATAACTGGATCAATTGGTCGAATTTCGCAGCAGATCTGTGACTTCTAAGCTCGCTGACCAATGTAGAGTTGGCTGCCAGAGTCTGGTCTACCCACTCCTGGTCTGGCGCTGGCGCCGCCCCTTTTAAAAGTTTGTCCAGGCGCTTAAGCAGCAATTCGTAGGTTTCAACCTGTTGTGTATGTTGGCGACAGATGGCAATAGCTTTCTCCAGACATTGCTGGCGTAGCGGCTTATGCGTATCGCCAATGTGTATGAGTCTTTCTATCTGTGCTGACGCAGGGTATTGTTGAAGATGTTTCAGAACTTCAGAAGGGATTTCTGTGTTAGCTGAGGGGAATTTGCTTTAATCGACGACACTTACCAGTCATGCTGTGATGTGTGGGAGTGTATGTGATACTGGGTTGGGAATGTGGAGTACAATGACTTAGTAAGTTAAATTATACTTGCGATGTGACATATCAAGTGTGGGTATTGTTAATTTGGATGGAAGAAATGAAGAGTCAGGGAATCGAATTTTTAAAATTGAACGACTATCCAAATGGTAAATTCGTGTGCGCAGAGCCATGTTCTCCAAGTTAGAAATAAAGTTTGGAGAAATAATTCAGAAGAAGTGCAAGAGTGGTGGTAATGTGTTTGGACAGGATTTTTCACACCATTTTCTCTAACAAATATCATGAGAATTAATATTTACCAAATTGAGTGTTTTACCCTGATTGCAGCTACCTTCTTCAAGAGATTCAGCATATGCTAGGTGTATATATGACGTTACTCGGGTGGTCACAGCGACCCCTTGAAGCTCGATTTATCTATTCTTTTATTTGTGGGCTTCCGAAGCCTCATATATACATCTTAATTCCAAACCTGAGTCAGGTAACAATGTAATGTGTAGTTCCACCATCACTTTCGAGACTAGAATGTCACGTGACTATACATGAAATTCTCTTTTATCTGTTCATGCACAACTTAACATACAACCATGTTGAGGACAGACTGGTACAGGCTAGAGAGCCTGAAGGTGGTAGGACGAGGTGATATGAAACGGTGGTTTTCATCTCACCAACCCCAATTTAATACACAAACTTCGTCAACCCGGGTGGTTACCCCTGTTCCAACATATGGAACAGAGTCTGCTAGACGTTTCAAACACAACCACAACCACAGAACTAATGTCAAATTCATTAGCAAAAAGTATATCAATCAGGCTGAGGTCTACAAAAAAGGATGGAAATCTAGGAATTTAAGTACGAAACATTCTGAACGAGCCAAACGCAACTACGATGAATCTTTCCCTCCATTGTATGCTCGAAGAGTGGATGTGGAGACTCAAAGATTGCAAGAACATCTTTATAGGGACGATTTAAATCTTCGGCAAAAACTGGCAAAGCTACCACAACAAAGATCTGTCGTTGGTGGGGTCGTCATGAAGATTGAAAGTAGCGTGAAGACTCGTGGAAAAGGATGGATGAATCACGGTCAAGTCATTGAGGAATTGATCGTTCGTGGGGATGTTTTTGAAGCCATTTTACTTCTCAAATGGTACCGAAAAGAAGAATCCGTGAATAAAAAACTCCAAGATATCGTCAAGGCTCTATTGGAGAGCAATTATCCTGGCCTAACTGCAGACGTGGTTCAATTAGCTCATTCTTGGCAGTTGCCGCTTACTTCTCATACTATTGTTGCTGGGCTGAAGGGTCTGAAAACTAAGGTTAGCCCTGAAAACGCAGTGGAGTGTCTTAAGAGTGCCTATCAGATGTGTGACTGGGCTCTGGCACCTAAACCTGAAAATGGAAATGAACCCCAGTTCAAGGAGGCCGAATTTGTACTCCCTCATGTTCTGTATTTTGCATGGAGGGTTCCTAACAATGCCAGAAATGAAGTACTCCATCTGGTGGATAAAGTGTGTCCTGCATTTAAAGTCAAAACTAATAGTGCTGCATTCCTCACTCAGTATTTTTCGGGATTGGCATATTATGTGACTCCTAAAGACGAGGAAGTTACTGCTCAAACCGTGGAGGATGCCGTAAAGATTCTCCACGATGTATCCACCATTGATGGAGCTCTCATGTCATCCATTATTCTTGGATTTAAAGAGCAATTCAAAAATCCTGATGATGGTTCTCTTGATTGGGAGACTGAAATTGGTGGTCTCAAGTGGAAGAATGTTCTGGAAATTGCGTTTCGAGCAGTTAGGCCCGAGAGAACAACAACTGGACCTCTTGGACATATTAAGGTCAAACGAGAATTGGCCACTTGCTCGCAACTACTTGGCCTGTGTAACATTCTTGGCGATAAGACCCTTGCCCGAAATTGGTTCCACAACTACGTTCTTCCTGTGGTGCTGGGCTCCACCAATAAAGAATTGGCTGAACTGGACCGGAGTGGAAGTGTACAGATTCTTGGAATTTTCAATATTTTTGCTGCCCTTGATAAAAGCAACGTAGCCACCGATGATTCACGCAGCTTGTTCTTGTCAGTAATGCAGAAAATTCCTCCGTTGGAATCTCGTCCTGCACTTTCCAAATTTATTGCTGAGTCTTCGCGACTAGAGCGAATCATTTTGTCCAAGTGTAGCGATGAGGCCAGCGCTGAGGCCGTCCGATCTGCTGTCGAAACAGCTCATAAACGACTTCTTGGAGGACTGCCTCATACTTGTGTTATTTCGTCATCTCTTCTAAAGTCTTGGCGATACTCTATTGGCGATGCCGCTCGAGATTATCATCGGGTACCTTATTTGCGATCTGTCACTATTAACAAGTTGTTTTTGTGGGACCCCAAGAATTCTCAGAACCGATCATTCTTTAAGTCACCTGAAAATTTGTGGGCCGTGGCAGAAATTTATGAGCTTCTCCAGGCAGAGTATGTCATCATGTTGCGATCTAGCCCCAAGAAGACTCAGAGTATTCAGCAGCTCCTGCACGTTATGATGCATCGACTGTCCTCTTTTGTACCTGGAGGCATGACCCCTGAGATTATTGAACACCACCGAGCCAACAATGTGCTCATGAACATCATTTCCAAAAAACCCATCCCTATGCCTTACGATTCTGATGGTAAGGAGCCCCAGTGGTTGATGGGACCAACGGCCAAACCTGTTACCGCAGATGAGATTGCCAAGGCCCGAGTTACAAAGAAGTTTGGAGCTCGACCCAAGACCGAACGAACTGAAAAGACTGAAAAGCGACGTGGAACCAAACGGCTACGACATAAGCCTACTAAGAGCAAGTCACCCAGTGGTGACGAGATTCTTCACAGTATGTTGTCCATGCCTGACCAGTTCAAGAGGTAGTTTATTGTACATAGTATTTATCTGACATTGTATCGCATTAATGACAGTGGACGCGGACTAATTTGGTAGAGACTAGTTTATTCAAGGCCGTCGGATGTACTATTTTCTATAAAACTGAAATTCAATGCCCAAACTAACACTTCATTGAAGTGTCTCCCTAACACTTTAGACAAGTAGCAGATGGAATCTCGTGGTGCTCAAAAAGTAATATGGTGACGGATAAGCTTACCAATGCCTAACATCCAAACTATGCGATCCTTCCTTTAAGTCACTGTCCAATGGGCTATCTCAATTGGATTGAAGCTGGTTATCAACACGAGTATAATTACTCATCTTTATTTTTTTATTAATTTTAATTTTTCACACATTTATGCTCTCCACAATTTAACTCATGCATTATCAACTCACCTTCCTATAGCAGCATGAACGTGAAACAAAGAATTGAGGCGATTGCAGATTCAAAAGGAAGCGCAAAAGAATACATTTCTCTTCTTCATACACTGTCTCAAACTGATGATCTCATTGCATTCTCAAAGGCCATTGTTCAGGTCTCGGATGGCGCGATTGTGGCTCGTCCAGTACTAACTGACTTTGTGGCTTATGTGAAAACGTTACCAGAGGCTCGAGAACCAGTGCTTACGGCCATTTTAAACATTCTTCAAGACAAAAATATTGTTTTCGAAGAGCAGGAGTTTCTTGCTCGTGACGCACTAGCTGAAGTGTATGAAGCTGAGAATGAATTCACAAAAGCGGCACGGGTGCTACAAGGTATGAGGTTGGACTCCGGAAGATCGCATTTGTCGGACGATATGATTGTATCTGTGTATGTGCGAATTGTGAGATTGTTCTTGGAAGATGGCGATGATGTAACTGCGGAGACATATCTCAGCAAATGTGCATTGTTGATCCACAAATGCAGTGACCCAGTACAAAAGGTGCATTTCAAGCTCTCTCAGGCCCGAATCTTTGATAATCGACGAAAGTTCTTGGATGCAACCAGAAAGTACTACGAGATGTCCCTCGAGGAGACCGTTGATGTTGATGATAGATTGCATTGTCTTTTGGCCGCATCCAAAACGGCCATCCTCTCCCCTGCAGGTCCTCTTCGTCAGCGCGTAGTCAATGCCCTGTATAAGGACGAACGAAGTGTCCAACTACCTACTTACAAGATGTTGGAACAGCTCTATGAGAATAGAATTCTTGACCAAGAAGAAGTGAAGAAGTTTGCTGAGATGCTGGAGCCCCACCAATTAGCACTAATGAGCGATGGCGTGACTGTGCTCGATCGTGCAGTTTTGGAACACAATCTCTTGGCTATTTCTCGGGTATTCTCCTGCATTTCATTCCCTCGAGTCGCTGCTCTTCTAGGTATGGAACTGAACCAGGCTGAAGATACGGTGGCCAACATGATTATTCAAGGCCGACTAAGCGGAAAGATTGACCAGGTCGAAGGGTTTGTATATTTTGACTTGGAAAAGTCCAATCTCAATGTCCGACAAAAGGCTCTCATTCGTCTAGACGAGGTGGCCGATAGCATTGAGAGAATCAGTGCTTAGATATTTATAGTGAATGCGATTATAACAAAACTGGTTTTGTTGGCAACGACAAGTTAAGAACATGTGTGAGAACTGAGCGAAGGATATTTGAGTATTGAAAGGGCACAAAAGCAGCACTTCGAGATATTATCTATCGGCTTCCCACGTCCTCTCTATAACCATAGTCTGTGCACCTAGTACCATCTAGAGACACTGAGTAATCAAGTTTTCTATCTTCATGTCGCCAGATAAGGTTTACTAATATGTAGTTCTTCTCAGCATTGATCTGATACTTGGCATATCAATGGCAGAACAAACACAGAGTGAGTATGATATCATTACTTCCTCACCCCTCCCAGAAGTTACCTAACCAAGTCGATCTCAACACTTTATCGATCCCCCAGTTGGGTGAGATCAAACAGAAGCTCATGCAGGAGGTGGAGTTTCTCAACACGTCTTTCCAGAAACTCATTGCTGCTAAACGGAAGTTCCAGGACTGCCAGGACTCTGTGAATGGCGTTGCCGCCGAGAAGGATGATACAGAGCTTATGGTTCCACTTTCTTCTTCTCTCTACGTACCCGGAAAAATCAGCAATGTGGGAAAGTTCATGGTGGATGTAGGCACGGGTTACTACGTGGAGAAGGATGCTGAGGGTGCAATTGCCCATTACCAGAAGAAAGTTGCAACGTTAGAAAAGAATCTTGGTGATTTGAGTGCTGTTGCTGAGCAAAAGACGAAAAACTTGGAGGCCATTGATCAAATCATGCGAGTGAAGATTGGCGAGGAAATGAAAAAGAAACAGGCCCAGCAGGCTGAAAAATAATCTAATCATAATCATTGTTCTATATCTATTTATCGCTAATAGCTGTATCATACTGGATCGTCACAGGACCATCGTTTACAAGGGCCACGTCCATCATGGCGCCGAAAACCCCATCCTTGACAGTTCGACCCTCGGGTAGACTATCGTTAATTCTGGCAAGAACCTGGTCGTAGAGCTCCTTGGCTTGAGGGCCCTTTGCAGCGTTGTGGAAGTCAGGCTTTTGGCCTTTCTTCACCTTACCAAACAACGTAAACTGACTTACGCAAAGAACCTCTCCTCCTACATCCAAGACACTCCTTTTCCATTGTTGTGTACCATCGACTGAAGGCCACAATCTAGTCTTAACAATTCTGTTAGCCACCTTTTCCACATCTACAGTAGTATCACCAACACCTACTCCAATAAGAACCACCAAACCATGTTCGATTCTGTGTTAGCCGAAGAAGAGGTGTGATTTGGTGTGTAGTACTCACTGGCTGACGATCTTGGAGTCAACTGTAACTGACCCGCTCTTGACTCTTTGAATAACGATTCTCATCTAAGACAAAATGTGAGCTTGATGTAGAAACTTTATCTCGAAATTGAAAAATGAAATGTCCAAAATATTACTCAGGGCAAAAAGTGCCATTGCATCACTAAAATAAATACACTACTTTTATTATATCCAAGTAGATCCCTCCACCATTTTGAGGCGGTTGATCTCCTTGAGATCTGACTCGTCCCCTTCCTTTCTTTGTAGTTCCCGTTGAAGAATGGCTAGCTCTAGATTGAGTTGATCTGTGATCAAAGCCACCCATCCCAGGTGGTTGTAACATTTTCGTTTTTCTTGTAGACAGATATGCTCTTTGTTGTGAAGCGCTTCATGCGAAGGTGACGCAATCTTGTCATCGTCACTCATGGCAATTCTAACAAGCTCGTCTTGGGCAGCAAGCTCATTGGCCCATATCCCCATTCCTTTGTCTAGTCGAGAATCATAGCCACAGATATCCTTTTTTCTGACCCCAGCCGCTGTTGCAGCTTCTTCACTCAGACTCTTAGTACGCTCTTTTGCTAAAGCCATATATTTGAGCTTTCTTTCCACAAAGTTTAGTTGTATCGAGGAAGGACTGGCAGATAGCGATTCAACTTCGACTGGACATTTTGATCCAAGCCGTTTGAATTCTTCAAGATTTGAAGTTTGCTTAATAATCGCTGCTAATCGTTCCTTAAACAACTTGCCAAATGGCTCAGTTGCACCATTTGCCACACACGCCTTACTGTCAATAGCTAAAGCAGCAATTCTTCCTTTCATATATTCCAGCCCATGTTCACGGCAACAATATTTGTTTGGGTAAGAAACCGCCTTGTGGCACTCTTCTAATCGGCATACTCTTTTCCAAGTAGTTTCTGTACCATGCCGTAGAGTCAACTGGTGCGGCACGGTTGTTTCTTCCTTAGGACCCATTCTCTCCGCCTTTAAAGTACAGTATGGGCAGCAAAACTTGTGTATCAACTTTGCTCTTGCAGGTGTTATCCCAACGCAACTTCCATGGATCCATTCGTCACAATAATCGCACCCAATCATCCATTTACCATCGTCTGGGCGCCGACAAACGCAGAATAATTCCTCATCCTCATCTTCAGGCTGATAACTGGTATCCAGAGGTGGGGCTCCTGGAGGAAGCTTGAATTCCTTAACCTGCGAAACCTTCTGCTTTTTTTAGTCACCTGACGATTCTTCGGTTTTGGTGGTGGTTTTCTTTTGACTGCAGCCCGGACACCAGTGGATAGGCTTGGATCTGGAGTCTCACGAGACGTGTGATCTGCTAAAGGCGATTCGTTCTCCCGTTCTGTTGAGCCGTTCACAGTAGGAACATGTTCGGCAACGTGGCCTGGAGCATGATCCGTCTCACTAGTCTCATCCTCCCGCTTAAAATTCTCCTCAACTGTCGCGTCCGTATCATCTGACGTCGCGTCGTTCAATGACATGTTGCTGGTAGTAATAAACGCGAGAAATAAAGTTGTAATTTAGTAAAGTGAAAAAGAACAATAAAGCCTAATACTAAACACACATTACCCGCAAATAGTAACATAAATAATATAATACATACTAAGAGATGGCCACAAAAGGGCGTTTTTGGGCAGCCCTAACTTTCGCACCACTAAAACATCTCTGGTACTCTGGCTGCTTTTCTTGCTTGGTGTAAGACTCGATGAGACCCTTGGCAATTCCTCTTAGCCGTGTTGCTTCCACGCAAACAGGTGCGTCACTGTCATTGTAAACAAAGGCATTGTCGAACATGATGTTGATATCAGGAAGCATATCAGCAACATGGAAATATTTCAAATCCATGACATTCTCGCGAATTTCAGCCAGAGACATAGGACATGCAACAACGTCCCTGTATCCTGGGATCTCAGGGATCTCAGAGAAAAAGCCATTAGTGTCTTCATTTGAGATTTCATCACAAAGTTTCAGACAAAGAGCTGTAATAGGTAGTAGAAGTGTTCTGAGTATATCACCTTGAAGTCGTACATACTCGAGCTTAGTCTCCTCCCGTTGACACAGCACACTAACTATTACCTTGATTCGTTCCAACTCGGATATAGTAGCGATAGTATCAGCATACCGCTTCTGACGATCTTCTGTAGAGTCCAGTTGTGTAGATGCTTCAGCCTGAGAGTTCTCAAGTGCAATATTGAGACGCTTGATCAACGATGCACCTCTCTTGAATTCTCTTTTGAGAGCCCAATAGCGAGCAACCAATGTGACAAATTTGCGGCAACGCGAAATTCTAAATGGCTCTAGTTCTTTACAGATACGATCAACAATAATTCTGGGAAGAAGTGGAGTACCTGCAGGAGTTTTCCAAGTCGGGTAAGATTCAGTAACAGATGTGACATCCGCTTCCGACGGAGTGGGGAATTCTGCGGTGGATACATCCTCATCGAACCCTGCGGGAGTATCTGGCGGTTGAGGAGTCTGGAACAGTGAACCACCATCATCTGTCAGAAGAGATGGAGTTGCAGTAGCAGAGCCGTAAATATCGGAAGAATCAGCCGCTTCCATGTTCGGGTTAGTATTATTTCTTATCCTATGGCCCTTGCCATCGTAATGCTCCACGAACCATTTCCGCAATGCTTTGATACGATCAAGAGTGCCCTCATCTCCACCGTGATTGTGACAGAATGCTTGTAATGTATTCGTATCAGCAATGGCACCTTGTATTCCATGAGCCATCTCCATTTTGAGTCCTGCCCTCCTTGCACATGTCACATGGAAGGCCTGAACACATGACCCACGTGCGCACTGGATACACGCACCCATTCTTTGTTTACAAATGTAACAATGCAATTTCCATCGACTCCGAGGAATATCTCTGACATGACTGATAGGTTCCATATGTCGTCCACCAATTCTAACCTCTGGAATCCATAGAGCGCATACCACATGACCCCATGACTTTTGATTGGTCATTTTGAACGCCCCCACTTCAGATGGACAGAAAATGCAAGATCCTTTCTTATGCTTCCTTCGTGCGCGTGAAAAACTACATCTCTTGCATAGCCATTGTCCCTCAGGAATATGTGTAACTCCATAGCATTCTTGATGACATGCCATATCACATCCATCACAGTATACAATAGCATTGGAGTTGTCACATTCAGACTCGCCACAGATACAACATGCTTGATCATCCAAAGTGTCCATTTTATCATGTATCGTGGGAGGCTTAGGTGGCATTGAAGACGCTAGGGAGCACCAATGTCGCTCAATTAAAGTGACGACATATTCAAACATTTCATGAGTAGGTATTGACAGAGCCTTAATTTTTGATTCTCCGGTTTTCCGGATTTTTCTAGATGAAACCTCCTCTACTGGCCAATTCCGAGAAATAGTGTCCATGAAAAATGCATCTTGTTCATCCATATCGTATTCTACTCCATCCACCTCTGGTTGCTCCTGCATATATTCCTCTGGTAATGTGAACTCCTCGGTTACTTGGTATCCAATCTTTTCCAAATCTGGTGTGACATCCAAGTCAAATTCGTCCATCGGTAACAAGCTGAAGTTTGCCTTGTTAAGCTTCACTGTGGGGTCCAGGCGAGGTGGTGGTGGAGGTAGCCTTGATAATGAGTCATCGTAGTAGCAGTCGAGTTTTTCAAAAACATCTAAACTCGAGTGAAATTCCTGGTGAGTAATTTCCTCACGTGGCTTTCCATAAGGATTATGGGTACCAAGCAGACAACTGATATCGTAGCGAGATGTCATCTTTAAAACGCGTTATCCAACTAGCCTGTTTGATTCTCTTAACCATAAGTAGCCGTAAAAACTACGTCGCTAAGGTAGAGTCGGCTTTCCTCTAAGGATGCTGGTTTGCCACAGGTCGTGTTGTGATAAAACCAATTATAAGGTTTGATGTTGGAACTTTGCATGATAGCAGAAGGACGTGTAAATATGATTATCAGAGATGATGGAAGAGATGGAATCATTAATGATAATAAACTAAATAGCTTCATATCTTTTAAACTAATTTATTTTTGTTTATCTACTTGGAATATCTGAAACAACTACACTTTATTATCTGCAGACAGTCAAGTAAGGTTCTAACCATGCATGCTTCTTTTCTTTCATCACTAACATACAATACGGTCACAACACAACAGGTCAAGATGGATATGCAAAATCGAGTAGGATCCAAGAAAGGGGGTGAGTATGATGTTCCTTGGTAATATTTTTCCGACTAAGCTTACTAATACAGGTGGTGGGATGGCCTCAGAGTCTCAGGCTAACTTGCATAGAAGGGAACGGCTTCGTAAGCTTGCTGGTGAGCATTTGGATTTATCTAAAGATCCCTACATCTTCAAAAACCATTTGGGATACTTTGAATGCCGTCTTTGTCTCACCAGCCATGTCACAGATGGCAGTTACCTCAGTCATACCCAAGGAAGGCGACATCAAGAGAATCTCGCAAAGCGAGGGGCTCTGGCCCGGGATGGTCCTCGTACACAGAATCATGAAGGCTCTGGCGCGAACACAATAAGTATTAAAAAATCCGTTTTGAAAATAGGCCGCCCAGGCTACAAAATCACCAAGATCAAAGACCCTCTAACGAAGCAACTGGGGCTGCTTATGCAACTCAATTTTGGTGAGATAGGCACAGATGTGATTCCCAGGTACAGATTCATGTCTGCATTTGAACAAAAAGTAGACTTGCCCTCGGACCGTCGGTTCCAGTACCTGCTGATCGCCGCCGAGCCGTACGAAACAATTGCATTCAAGATCCCCGCAAAAGAATTGGATCAACATCCCACAAAGTTTTGGAATCATTGGGACAAGGACCGAAAAGAGTACATCCTGCAGATTATGTTTAAGTCTGAGAGGCAATAGTGCTGCGTTGAACAACACACATGGAGCTTGCGTCCGCTGACTAATCCATAGTCGTGCCAGCAACCAGTAAAACGAAAATGTTTATTTATCCAAATAGAGCAATGTATTAATGACGATTACTGAAATTGAGTCGCTTGGTTAGTCCCTTGGTATGTGGGGTATCTCCGTAAAGCCTACAACCCCATGCGTCCCCATGCAGAAACTATGCTTCCCCACATTTCGGTGATGAGGATGCAATTAGGTCCTACGGAACAGTGGAGACATCGCGGAGTGGATAAAATATAAATATGTGCTCAATTCTCATAATTTCAGCATCATCAACAAACACTTCTAACACTACTTCAACAACACTCCAACAATTACCATCTCAACTACCATGTCCATCCCTAAGACTCAGAAAGCCGTGATCTTCGAGACATCTGGCGGCCCTCTCATGTACAAGGACATTCCTGTTCCTGTGCCCGCTGACGACGAAATTCTTGTCAACGTCAAATACTCTGGTGTATGCCACACTGACCTTCACGCCTGGAAGGGCGACTGGCCCCTAGCCACCAAGCTTCCCCTTGTTGGTGGCCACGAGGGTGCCGGAATCGTTGTTGCCAAGGGCAAGAATGTCACCACATTTGAGATCGGTGACTACGCTGGTATCAAGTGGATCAACAAGGCTTGCTACACCTGTGAGTTCTGCCAGGTTGCTGCTGAGCCCAACTGCCCAAATGCCACCATGTCTGGTTACACTCACGATGGCTCCTTCCAGCAGTATGCTACAGCCAATGCTGTTCAGGCTGCCCATATCCCCAAGAACTGTGACCTTGCTCAGGTTGCCCCTATTCTGTGCGCTGGTATCACTGTCTACAAGGCTCTGAAGACTGCTGCTCTCAAGGCAGGTGAGTGGGCCGCTATTACTGGTGCTGGAGGAGGTCTCGGTTCCCTTGCCGTCCAGTACGCTAAGGCCATGGGCTACCGAGTGCTTGCTATCGACTCTGGAGATGAGAAGGAGAAGATGTGCAAGGAGCTGGGTGCTGAAGTCTTCATTGACTTTGCCAAGTCAAAGGATCTTGTCAAGGATGTCCAGGAGGCCACCAAGGGCGGCCCCCATGGTGTAATCAACGTCTCAGTCTCCGAGTTTGCCGTGAACCAGTCTGTTGAGTACGTTCGAACACTCGGAACTGTTGTCCTTGTTGGCTTGCCTGCAGGTGCCGTTTGCAAGTCTCCTATCTTCCAGCAGGTGGCTCGATCTATCCAGATCAAGGGCTCCTACGTTGGTAACCGAGCTGACTCTCAGGAGGCTATTGAATTCTTTGCCCGAGGACTCGTAAAGTCCCCTATTATTGTCGTGGGTCTCTCTGAGCTCGAGAAGGTCTACGAGCTTATGGAGCAGGGTAAGATTGCTGGCCGATACGTTCTTGACACTTCCAGATAAGTGGTCTACGTTTATGATTTTATGAATAATTAATGGATGAGGTGACGAGAATAATTTAACAGTAGCTGAGAAAATTAGTTAAAGTCTACTTTGGAGTTTGACAACAGTAGAAATTTCTTTTTTGCCCAGTCATTATCGAAATAATTTCGCGTTAATTATTAGTTCAGCATAGTACTTAGAGAGTTAACAAGGTCAACAGAAGTTGGTAACAAAATGCAATATGTAGGTAGGATAGAAAGATAGTTTGGAAAAGATTCACTTGATTGGACTTCTTGCGCTCTGTTCTTTTCTTTTTATTTGTGTGTTTTTATTACAATTGTTTATAGGCAAAGTCCCATAACTGAATGTTAAGTAAACTCAGTCAACAATTATATGGTTGAATAATGTCCTTCTTGACATAAGGTTCATTCACACACGTATCTAGATTAAGCTACACAACGCCGCCATGTCGCGAAAAGAGGCTTGGCCAAGTTCAGACTTGGAAAAGCTCTTTGCTTTTTACGAAAATGCTGCTCACAATGATTTACGTGATATGATGCGACCAGGCGCTCGTTTGGGGGCAGCAATTGCTGAAGCATGCCAAGCAGTGTTTGACTCTACTGACTCCAAGTTCCTTACTCGTACAAGAAGCCGTATGGGGCGGATTAAACGTGATTTTTTGGATTATCATCGTTTGCTAGCAGAAAGGGATCGTGACCCACAAGTTTTTGGGGAAGAATATGTAGACAAGTTGACTCTACTGTACCAACGTTTGCCAAAATGTTTAATAGGATTGGAGGTTGATTTGGAGAGCGGAGGTCTGATGGATGATGGCGGTTCAGAATCAGATAATGGTGGTAGTGTTTTCAAACTTCCTGAGCCTCCAAGACCAACCCAATCGCGGTTTCGGGTCCAGGTTGACAAAGGAGCTGGAAGGAGGGATGAAGCAACAAATGATAAGCCTGCAGACACATTCAAGGGGAAATATAAGCTCGATACATTTACGAATGGTGCCACTGTCGAGAAAGTCTCAGTGGACTCTGCTCTTCAACAACAGCACTCAGTTGGAGATGAATCGATTCAAATCAGCGAAGATAACATAAAGTCAGCTCCACGAAACCAGGTATCTATCGATGAAGCCCTTCAACGAGAAAATGAAGCTGTGCTCAAAGCCCAAAAGGAACGTGAAGACCGTCTCAAAAGGCGCAAAGCTGAAACAAAGGCTCGAAGTAGTCTCTTCAGTGAAGAGGGTTGGGAGAAGGTTGACAAGGATGCGGAACCTGAACCTGAGAAAGCTGAGCCCGAAAATCCGAAACGAGAGAAGGATAAAGCTGTACCTGAAATTACGAAAACTGAAAAGGAGAACTCCGAGCCTGAGAAACCTATGTCCCAAGATTCTAGTTTTGAAGACCTCACTACACAACCTGAATTCCTGTCATTACCCTCAAGTACACCAAAAGCCTCTAAAGTTTCCAATTCCAATGAACAGAAGAGCCCTTCTAGGGGTGCAGTCACTCGAGTGAAACGACAGTTGGAACAATCGGATGACGAAGACCGATCAGAAGCACATCGCCGTATTGCAAGTCGAAGGATCTCCAATCGCATGTCAATGTCACTGCATTCTTCAGATAGTGACAGTGATTTTGGAGGCTCCCAGGCTCTGTCTGTGCCAAATGCGCCACGGCTTGAGGACAAACCCGAGGTTAGTAAACCAGAGATCTTTGAAGATAATCCAACTCAACAACCACCTGTAAAACGAAAACGAGGAAGGCCTCGTAAAGACTCTAAAATTGTGACACCTGCGCCACCCAAAACTAAGGAATACACTCCAAAGAAAGTTGTTCCCAAAGCTGAAACCTCAACTTCAACTACAACTACTACTACACCTTCACTGTCTTCAGATTTACTTCCACAGTTTTTTGAAGGAATGCAGCACTTTCTCAACTCCGTTGAACGGCTTTATGTTCTAGCAGAGAATGATGAGCCAATGAGACAGGCTCTGACTGCCATGGTTGCAGCCACTACTGACAAAATTACAAGAGCTCAGTTTGCTCCACACGATCCATAGCTCATGTATCTTAATAACACCTTATTTATATGAACATAATAGTGACGGCACCCATCCACTATAGACATAACAACGATGCTTTTTGCGCCCCCTACCATCACATTCATCGTATACTGTGGCCACCAGGTATTTCTCTACACTGCGAAAATGTTGTCAGTCTGATGTGCGTCAAAAAGACACGTTTCACGGTTATACAGACAACAATTTTGGCTACATTAATGATCTACAATCATTATACATATGATTTATGCGATAATGAATCTGAGGTGTTCCATTTAGATGACTTCCGTCTTTTACTCACACAGCACTTCAGTAATAGAAACGGTCATAAATCATAATGTCATTAAATTTCTAAAAATTCACTTCTTGAACCGTCCCAATCTCTCTTCCTCATCTTTAACCAGTTCATATGCTGGTCGAAACTGGGAATGAGTACCCTTGATTAGTAATTGTGGGTTAGGGACGGTAGTATCAGTTCCCCCCAACGATGTATAACCTTTATCATACAACGAACAGTATGTGGTATTGGTACCTAGTAGGAAATCCCAAATGTTCACATATTTCCATTCAAGTACGGGATGAACTCTCATGAAAGCAGGCCAGCCTGAATCGGTGGGGTCAAATGGCTGTAGCTCTTGACCGTATGGGTCTGAGCGTCTGATTCCAACAATGATGGCCTTTATTGTTGGGTTTGAATCCAAAAACTTTTCAAATGCCAGCTTCATTGGCTCACCCAATCTAATTTGTTGTAGATCATATTCCTTGCAACATTGATCTACAAATGCATCCACCTCTTCAAAAGCCTTCACCGACGCCACATATACTGACTTGAATTGGCCCAATCGATCCAGAGTAACTTCATCTGACCCAAATCGTTCCCAAAGCGCTGCCAGAAGTAGAATAACCATCACCTGGCAATCTTTACCTCCATTAAAAGATAGAGAAAGTTCATTCAAGCTGTGTTAGTACCGAGGTTGAACATAATAGTTTTGATTTTTAACCAAGAGTCAATTTACATTCAGCAAACTATTGGCATCTGCTTGGTATTTCACTCATTGGACCATGACTCAACCTGCTAAGATCAAAATCTTCGACAGATCCATATGAAAACTCACCCATATCTCGTCAAAGCATCTCCTAACACCTGGAGAGATTCTTTGACTTTCTGTTGAGTTTTTTTACGCAAAGACCCTCCTTCCGATGCCAGAAAGGTTTCCACCACGGTGTGATACTTCTTGCAAGTCTGTGAAAGCATGCGATCTTGCTAGCTCAGGATGAAATTCGGTCTCGAGTTTAACTAGCATATCAAGGGTTTGGGTTGGTGGGGTGGTCATGTGATAACGTCAACAAGACAGCCAAGAGATATGTACATCATGGCATTACTGAGGTTTTAAGTTAAATTCTTCATTCATTAGAACATCAAGTTTTTCTCTCGTATAAATTTGTTACTTGACCTGGCTAATTTTTCGAGTTACGTAATAAAAAATAGCCATATTAGTCAAATCAGCCCAATTTCAAAAAGAACAGGCCCTTTTAAATGAGAAATCTTCATGGTTCGCTTCCATTACGGAAATAATAAACTTCAAATGAATCTTCTCCACAATCTATGAAAGAGTAATTGTACATGGCCCTTGCATGGTCTCAGTGTTGATACTAGAACCGCCAAACCTTATTCCCCTCGCACCTGGGGTAATTACTACCGCCCTTATGCAAGTATATATAGGTAGGGGAACTGTCCATGCAGCCCATCAAACAATGATTCGACATAGACTGACACACATTCGACGGTTCTCTGCAGCTGCACGACTATCCAATGCCGCTTCAGATCTCCCTTTGGCTGGCGTTCGAATCGTAGATATGTCTCGAGTGCTGGCTGGACCTTATTGCACACAACTGTTGGCTGATCTGGGAGCTGATGTCATCAAGATTGAACACCCTACACGAGGAGACGATACCCGAGCATGGGGTCCACCTTTTGCCCCTTACACTAAAGAAAATGCAGAGTTGGGAATCGACTCAGACATGGTCAAAGTTCCTGGTTCCGCCCCTGGCGAGTCTGCATACTTCTTGTGTGTGAACCGAAACAAAAAATCTGTTGGATTGTCATTCCAGTCAGAGGAAGGTAAGGCAGCTCTCAAAAAGCTCATTGCTTCGGCTGATGTCTTTGTTGAGAACTACGTCCCTGGAACACTCAAACGATACGGTCTCAGCTACGACGACATCAAGGCTGATAACCCTAGACTCATTTACACTAGCATTACTGGATATGGACAATCCGGACCTTACTCTCATAGACCTGGATATGATGTAATGGTCGAAGCTGAGATGGGCCTTATGCATATCACAGGAGAGCCCGATGGAGCTCCAAGTAAGGTGGGTGTGGCTGTTACAGATTTGACCACAGGACTGTACGCGTCCAACTCAGTTCTTGCAGCTCTTATCAAGCGAGGCATCAGTGGAAAGGGAACACATATCGACGCCAGTCTGGCTGATTGTCAAGTCGCATCTCTGGCAAATATTGCTAGTCAGGTTCTCATTTCTGGAAAGCCTGATTCTGGAAGACAAGGAACCGCACATCCTTCAATTTGTCCCTACCAGGCGTTTGACACTGCTGATGGAAGTATCATGATTGGAGGTGGAAATGACAATTTATTCAAGTTGGCCTGTGATGCTCTTGGTAAGCCCGAGTGGAAGACTGATCCTCGATTCCTTTCTAATGCCCTCCGAGTTAAGAACAGAGAAATACTTGTCCCTGCTATCCATGAGGTCACAAAGACCAAGAAGACCAATGATTGGGTCGACATTTTCAAGGTATACAACTTCCCCTTCGCTGCCATTAACGATATCCAGGCCACTCTCAGCAATGAACATGTAGTTGCACGAGACATGATACAGACTGTTGACCATCCTGTTTGTGGTCCCATGAAGCTTGTTGGTGTACCTGTCAAGTTCAGTGATAAATCATTCCAACCCAACATTCGTTCGCCCCCTCCACTGCTTGGCCAGCATACCTTCGAGGTGCTTCGGGATATTGGCTACTCTGACGCCGAACTTAACACGATGGCCAAAAATGGTGTCATTCGAGGTCGAACAGACATTGCTTGAGGCTAGTATATAACAGTAATGATTCACGATGCATATCCAAAGTGTAGACCAACGGAAAGAAGTCTAAGAGTAAAATTTGTGGGATGTTGATAGAGTCGAATTGGTCACATTCGCTTCAAGATTTCTCCAAATGAACCATCAGGTCGTTTCTTGTTCCATACTATGAGAGAGTAGATTAGATGTGGGTCATTGCTGTTCAATAATCTCAAGAGAACTCTTCAGCCATAACAGTAAGCGTTCTTTGTCATTGTACTTGCCCTGAGACTTTTCACGCTCTTCTACTGCTCGATCCGCTTCTGCAGTAGCATGTAGAAGATCACCTTGTAATGTACCAGTTTCAGCCCGTTTATTATTCAAATCCTGTTTCAGCTGGGGAAAAAGCTCATTTTCCACCTGTTCCACCATCTCTCTGCTAGTTTCCAACTCCTCCTTAGCCTGTTGAAGCTGTTGCTCCAGTTCCTGTAACGATTGACTCATCATTTCCGCCAAATGGGGCTCAATATTGAGGTTTTGTTCAGCTAGGAGTGTGTCTACTTGAGACTGTACGTCCTTGAGATCAGACTCCAGCTTGTCTTTCTCTTGCCGTCGTTCTTCTAGGGTTTGGTCTTTAATGACAACCTCTTTAGCCAGCTCATGTACCTCTTTTGTGATTTCTTCAACTTTTCGTTTCTCTGCACGTAGTTTTTCCTTTCCTTCGGCCGCTTCTGCAGCCATATTGTCGATATCAGCTTGCTCAAGGACGCGATCATTCGTAGTTAGAGAACGAATGAACTTCTCTTTGTTCTCTTGCTCCAGAAAAGCAAACTTGACATTCTTGAACTGTTCACGAGAGTATGTCAGCTCTGTCTCATAGTCAGCGACTTCTGGTATTGGGCTTTTGCTATATATCCGTTTGTATTTTTCGATTGATAACTGTGGCATGGTGTTGTTCGTGAGAGTTGAGTGTGATGGTAGGTTGTCCCAGCAACCCTTTTGGGCTGGAACAAGAAATAGAGCTCAACTGTTTATGGAGGTAAATAAAAACAACAGCCATTGTGATAAATAACAGTAAATGCAAACTCATGATACATAATCTTGTACACTATTTTTAGAGTTGTTTTGACTTTGCAATTTCTATTCCTGCTATCAAATCATCTGGAACGTTTACAAAGCCCCACGTTTTTATTGACGTTATGTAAATGGATCAGTTTTTACTTAGCTCATTTATTGTGGTTCATAATTAGCTTGTTTAAATGAGACGAAAACGTAGTAAAAAGTAGATAACGAAGATTTACTAAAGAAAAAAAAAAAAAGAGTACCTGGGAAGTATCCGTCAAATAAAGCTGAAGAAAGCCATCTGTTAAAAATGATCACTCTCCTCTGCCCCTCATTTCTTGATCCACGTGAAACTAAATTTAGTGTCTGTGAACCTAAATCTTCACCTCGGTTCGTTCAGTCAATGTTTATGAAGCTGAGTAATCATGTAGCTGGACCACGATGCTTGTGTTCAAAAATTACATTCTCTATAATGTCAAATTCTGAATGATTTTGATGAGTTTCTTCCTCAAAACAACCTCGCTGAACTTCCTCATATTGGTTTGTTGTGCAGTATCCTTATTGAGCTAGATTTATTACTTTCTGTAGGTTCTCAGTGAGTCTACATCTACCCCAGATCTCGTCACAGGCCACTATTACGCAATGGCGGAAACAGCTATCATTTCGGAGAAGTTATCTGTTGTGGATGAGAGTCCTATGCCTCCGGTTCCCATGTCGATCGCCGAAAGGTCCAATTATGAGGCCAAACATCCAACCCCACCACTACATGCTTCGTCTTGGAGAATTTTTCTTGCATTACTGGCAGAAAAGGGAGGAACTGACAAGACTATTAAGCTAATTCAATACACTGGCCGGCTTCTCTTATGGGCCTCGAAGCAAAGTTGGTTCAGACAAACCAGGGTTGTCTACCTGTTATGGCAATTGACTGATCTTGAGGCGAGATTGACCAGTATGGTATCCAACTTTTCACAGTTTAGAAAAATCATCAAGCTGGGTGAATGGTTGGGGCCGGTTGAGGATCTGATAACATCAAAGAACGCTGTTTCTTCTCTCAAATTCCATGGCGAAATCATGGAAGTCGTCAACACCATTGGAGATGACATTTATTGTCTAGGAAAAATTGGTGTGATCAAAAGCAAGAAGCTGTCAAGAAAGGGAGAGTTGATGGCAAACTGGGGTTGGTATGGGTCTATTTTTATGAACATCAAGGCTGGCATCGAAACCTACCAACGAGCAGTAAAAGCTGGTGACAAGGACGCAATCTGGGACGCTCAATTGACACTATTCAAGCTTGCCAATGATTTCATTTTCTGCACCATTGACTGCTTCGAGCCTGAGGGACTCAGTAATATCTACCAGACTGCTACAGGGCTTACATCTGGATGTGTGGGTTTCTACAAGTTCTGGAAGAAGATTTCAAAAAAGTTGGATAAAGAGCTTGAAGAAAAGGCAAAGGCTTGCAAAGCTTGTTGATCTGGAATTGTTTGAACCAACTACCCGTCTGCATTACTGTGGGTACTCTGCATGTATTTATAGGAAAATAAAATAGCCGTTTGCTGGCAAGAGCATAGCTGGTCACCTCCATGAAGTTCAGCGCACATCGCAGGATCTCTTGTGGAAGTTTGAAGTCTGAGGTCAGCTTTTCCCAGCCTAAAAGTTGCAAGGACACCATAGAACTCAACACGGACTCCTTGGTATAGTATCAGCCCCATGTATGGTGATGGCATACATCTGTCAGGGTGAGATATATGATATCTTCACCACTACACCATTTGCAATATGCAGGTCTATCAGATTTAGAGTAATCTACAGTTACGGAAGTTTGTTCATTATTGGAGCAAAACTAAACTGACCATTCTTGACGTTTTAGTGATTGCAAGAATGCACCAAGGTAAAACCATGTTTGAAAGGTAGCCTTATCCTTTTTCATCTTCCATCTTGCCAAACCAGGTATCTCTACGCCAAATATGGTGAATAATCTTAAATGCCTCATTCGTTTTCTGTCTCATTTACATCACGATGAACACGACACTAGAGCTGCCTTCATGCACTCCTGCAATAAAAAAATAGAGTTCCCCACACTGCCTTGTTTGAAAGGCAGTTCGGCTAGAAGGAGAAATAGAGTTAGCAAGATGCGACACAATGACCGCAAATATTGTGGGGATTCTTCTCTTTAAGCAAAAAATGTATAATGTAATATCACCAATCAGCTCCATACCACGACTCAGAATATGTTTTTACCGGCAAGCATAGAGCCCACTGCTATTGCCTCCTAGCATTGTTAATGTATTTTTTTAATTTGTTTTTTCTTATCTTTTTTTTGTCTCCTGTTGAGTGGGCATGCAGAGAATGAGGACCTCTGCTGCATGGTTGTCTGGAAACTAGGTATTTCCCTGTATTTTGGAAGAAAGGCACGGTCAGTGTGTATACAGAGAACCCTTACTATGATGTTATCTAGCTCAAACTACCTCGGTAGGTTCCCACCTTGTGATCTCCGCATGACTAGTTAGCCCAACAAAATGGGCTCTATGCATGCGAGGTAATTTTGTACATGTGGAGAAACATTAGGGGCAACCAAGAGGTTACTCATCAGTGACAAGTAATTATACCAGTGTAGAACGTATTCACAATAGCGAACGAAAACCTAGGAGATTTTTTGTAGTAACGGTCACATTCTCTGAAACTGCTACCCTATTTACTCCGCCGATCATCTGTCTCATGTCTCTCCAACCACACAAACAAGGGCAGAAGCAAGGTTTGAGCTAAACTATACTGCAGACAAATCAAAAAGATACCATTAGAAGGCCCAAGTGGTGGGAGAACTGTGATAGTCAAAAGTAAGGCGTTGCCGATCTACCTCCGCCAAAGGTTACCACTCACTCGACACTCAGTTCAGAACACACTAGCCTTAAGCGCTCCATCACAATCGCTCATCAGTTTGATACAGACGACTAACAGGTACAAAGCCTCGAGGGCACATTTACAGAATGCAACAGGCGACGGAAGAAATCAAAGGAATTACATCACGGGTTTCTCCCCGGACTTCGGCTCTCAAGTTTCTACACGCTGGGGATATCCAAATTAACGTGGAAGGTGCATTTATTGTAGACAAAGATCAGAATGGCCGAGAAACTCCGCCAGACACCCGAGATATCGTCCTACCACATCACACAGCACGCGTGTCACATATTGCTATTGATATTGGTGGTTCACTCGCAAAAATAGTCTACTTTAGCCATGACGAGCCTAACGGAAACACGCTAGAAAGAGGTGGTCGTCTCAACTTCACAGTGTTTGAAACCAGCAAAATCGATGAAATGATTGACTTTTTGAAAGGACTCATGTCAAGACTACAAGATAACCACAGAAGAAGCTCGCGGTCAGAAAGGGTATCTCCCGATGGGTGCTGTATCCGGTCTTCCTCTCATGACTCCATTGCGACGAGTCCTACCAAAACTCAGAGCCAAAACATGAGAATCATGGCAACTGGAGGAGGTGCATACAAGTTTTACGATCGGTTACGCACTGAATTGGGTGCAGATATTTCTCGGGAGGATGAGATGGAGTGTTTGATTGCCGGACTGGATTTCTTCATCACTGAAATTCCAGAAGAGGTCTTTTGTTATAGCGAGACCAACCCCATGGTATTCCCTGAGCCCCGCCAGCCATCGATTTATCCTTACTTGCTAGTCAATATTGGATCTGGTGTCAGCATGATCAAGGTTCTTGGTCCTCAACAGTTTGTGCGTATCGGCGGTTCCTCTCTTGGAGGAGGTACTCTTTGGGGTTTGCTATCTTTATTAACCGATGCCACATCATACGATGAGATGTTGGCTAAGGCTGCAGAAGGTGATAACTCAAACGTTGATATGCTGGTTGGAGATATTTATGGTCAGGATTACACAAAGATTGGCCTTAAGGCCACAACAATCGCCAGTAGTTTTGGCAGAGTATTCAAGGAGATTCAAAGAGATAGAGAGGAAAATGCTGAGACAGACTGTTTACCAGATGACTGCTCGTCTTCGTCTATATCTGCCTCCTCACATGCGCCTAAATCGTCACGAGATCTGTTCAAGAGTGAGGATATCTCAAGATCACTACTATATGCCATTTCTAATAACATTGGCCAAATTGCATTTCTTCAGGCTCAAATCCATGATTTGCAGCACATTTACTTTGGTGGCTCTTATATTCGGGGCCATCTTCAGACAATGCATACTCTCAGTTATGCCATCAACTTCTGGAGTAAAGGAACAAAGCAGGCATACTTTCTGCGACATGAGGGATACTTGGGTGCAGTTGGAGCTTTTATTAAGAAGCAGCCAAGTGGCTGGGGCAGACGAAACTCTGCTGGTGAGCTGGAGAGGTTCATCCAGTAGATTAGCATTGATACATAGCATGTTAATGAATAACGTTCCTAGACTCTATTTTTATTCTATCTTAGGGCCGCCAGGTTAAACCCTCTTATAACCTCAGTCGTGTTTTGGTGAGTGTTGCTGCTCGTGTTGGAGGTCCTTGGACATCCATGTGTACCAGAGGGCACATGGTATAACAGTGGCAGCATGCCATAGAGCATGTGCATCCACAAAGTATTTCCATGGAGGGAAATCAAACAGTTCCAATCCCATGGCGGCAGAAATGGTGACGCACAGTCCAAATGGCATAAGGGTCCAAGCTTGTCTGGTCTTGGTAAATTGGCTAAACGAATAAACGGTCCACATCAGCAATTGGAGAGCACCAACAATCACATTAGCAGTCATGTTGTATCCATAGTCAAATTTTACAAACGAGAGGTAAGATACATGGGCCAGGAAAAGACTGGTACAAATAAACGATAGAACATGTCGCGGGATGTGCCTAGAATGCTTATCTAATCTGAAGATTCTAACGGTAGCAAAATAGAACCCGTAAAGAACACTCAGTCCTGCAGAAAAGTAATCCAGTTTCTCAGTAACGGGAAAATCTCGAGTATGGAAAACCGAGCTCCACACCCAGCTATTCATTCCCACAATAGAAAAACCAATAAAATAGGGAATCAGTGGATTAGGATTTCGCTCATTTAGCTTCTTGAGCATTTTGTAGCCCTTGTAATGTGGGATGAAGTTGGCAATTGAGAATATGACGCTTGCAAGTTCCTGGATACCAAAGAACCTCAGGAAAGGCCATTTCCCATGAAACTGTACCACGTCTTGTCCTCTAGCGACCCGTGAAAAGGTTACAATCTGTTGACATCGGTAGTCACATTCTTGGGGGCAGTCCCACAGTAACAATTGGTGGTGTAAAGGGGGAACATAGTTCTTTTGTTTGCACGTGTGTGTGATGCAATTAGTGACGCAGGTTTTAAAGTCCGGTAGTCTGTCACCAATTGAAGCTGCGACCAACGTCGCCAGCAGTAACAAAATCACGTACTGTTTCATCCTTGTATGTGGTATGGTCACTTCGCAGGGTGTGCCTCAGTTATGCGTGGAGGAGAGTTGCTGACTAAGTTCGAAGGAACATAAGAGGATTCTTTAACGTGAAGGGCCAAATCAAAAAATCATGTAGCAAATGGTTAATGTCAAGAATGATTTTGTTTCTACTCTTCTTATTTTTTTTTTATTTTTTTCTAGATAGATCTACTTAACACAACTGATACTGATGGAGTTGAGTATCAGTTTGTCTATGACTAACGTCTTTCGCTGGAATAACAACTCATATGGGTCATAGGAACAGAGCAATTGTTCATTGATATTATTGGTCACATCTTTGAGGCTATTTTTATCAGCTTTCCTGTAAGGGGTGTTTCAAATCTCACCCAGGATGGGTGAAACAAGATGGTACGTTACAGAGTCAACAAATACTTATATTTCAACAAAGTTGTTGTGTCCATTGGTATTTTTGTAATATGATCAGCGTGCAAAATTGCTAAACTATGTCAATTTCAAAGGCTGTCCTCCCTCAGTTCATGCGTTAGAGAAACACACCAGGTGTAACATGGTATAAGCAGTAATCACGTATCAAATTAATACCATTATCACAGTGCAGATATTATTAGCGCCTAGATAATGATGAGCTGGCCTGGGTCTACCCCAGTTCCCTTTGTCTGATCACGTGTCCCTGCGTCATATATGCGGGGATCTGACATCAGTGCGAGAGTGACTCACAATGATAACGTCACATTCGGGGATTAGTCCATTTGTTCGGGTGTTGAATCACAGTATAACTGGCTATTCTTAAGTTCTGATGGGCCAGCTCATAGCCCCCGACCTCTAGGCGGAACCATAACACATTTTAGTCTCCAACCTTATCTGAGATAGGTGGTTATCAGAAACGTTAGTCCCCTTCATCACGAGCCAATCTCACCTTTTACCCCATAATAACGACACAGCCATACTAACGAAATTATCTTATCATAAGACCTCACACACATCTATAACGACTCACAGATGGCCATGACCATTAAATCATACACGATTGGCAATGAGCTGGGCCGTGGCTCGTTTGCCACAGTTTATAAGGGCGAGCACATTGAGAGCGGAAAGCCTGTGGCCATCAAATCCGTGCTCAGAGCCAAGCTGAACCACAAACTATTGGAGAACCTGGGCTCAGAGATAAGCATTCTTAAACAAATGGAACACCCGCATGTGGTAGAACTTCTGGACTTTCAAGAAACACCCACACATTTCCACTTGGTGATGGAATACTGCTCCCTAGGTGATCTAAGTTTTTTCTTGAGGAAGAAGAAAGAGTTGGCAGCGACACTACCGCTTGTGGCGTCACTTTTACGGCGGTACCCATCCAGCACACGTGGTCTCCATGAAGAACTGGTCCGTCACTTTCTACACCAACTCTCTGCAGCACTTGAGTTCTTGCGGCAAAAGAACCTGGTACACAGAGATATCAAGCCACAAAATTTGCTTTTGTGTCCGCCATCATTATCCGAAAATGCAGCACGAGAAGCAAATCTCTATGGAAGATGGGAGCTACCAATACTCAAGATTGCTGACTTTGGGTTTGCCCGAATACTCCCTTCCTCTGCCTTAGCAGAGACGCTATGTGGCTCCCCATTGTATATGGCACCTGAGATTTTAAGATATGAGAAATACAACGCAAAGGCTGACTTGTGGTCAGTTGGGGCTGTCACATACGAGATGGTAGTGGGCAAGCCACCTTTCAAGGCCAATAACTACGTCGAGCTTCTTAAGACCATAGAACAGTCTAACGATCAGATCCAGTTTGGAAGGCAACCACCCTCTGAAGACATGCAGGATTTTGTAAGGTGTTTACTGAAGAAGAACCCTGCTGACCGAATAGGATTCAAGGAGTACTTTGAGCATCCAATCATAGCTAACAAACAAGTTGTTGGTTCTGGGGAGGAGCTCGACAGATCGCAGTTGGACCCCCGAATGTATATTTCAGAGTATATTGCTGCAGAAGCGCTGCCCAAGTTGGATGTTCCCAGCCCTCAAGAACGAGAAATGAACACACTTTCCAACCCACGTTCTCCAACTCCAACTGCTATTACCGCTACAATCCCTGTTCCAATCAGAAAGAACCCTCTTCTGGAACTGGCTTCTCCTTCTCCTGGCTCGTCTCTCCTCCTCACTCGAAAGAATGACTCTGTTTTGTTGGAGAGTGAGTATGTGGTAGTTGAGAAACGACAGGTAGAAGTCAACACTTTGGCAGACGAACTTGCTCGTGATCCTGATGAGAGACGCCCCAACTCTGAGAGAAGATTTTCTTTGACGTATGGTGCTCCAACTGGTGCCATGGCCCGTGCTTTGTCCATGGCTTCAGCTCGCTTGCTAGGGGACAAAAAGAATGGTTCTTCACCTCGAACAACTGATTCAGGTACGCTTACCACAGCAAACAAATATTCGCCTCCTCCCTTGTCTGCCACTTCAATCTCTGAACGGGAAATTGTTGAAACTTTAGAGGAGATTGCAGCAAAGGCTCGGTCAATTGCTCTACTTGCTGATGTCAAGTATTCCCAGATTCAAGACGATGAAACCAATCCTGGTGTGACTCTTCCAGATAATGTATCCAGTAGCATTGCCGAAGAGGCCATGCTGCTATATGTTAAAACATTGTCGCTATTGAGTTTAGCAATGGATCAAGCGGGATTGTGGTGGTCCAAAAATCAGAAAAACAATAAGATGGTGTCGTCGCATTTTAATGAGATTATTCAATGGACTCGAAATGCATTTAATGAGAGCCTTGAACGAGCTGAAACTGTCAAGAAGAAGATCAACACACACACAGTGATTAACCATACAACAGCAGAGAAACTGATCTTCGATAGAGCCTTGGAAATGTCCCGTGACGCTGCCATGCAGGAGATTGGTGGTGACTTCACAGGTTGTGAATCTGCATACACAACTTCGATCTGGATGCTTGAGGCTCTTCTTGAATATGATGAGGATGGACTCGGAGATGAAGACAGGCGGATAGTTGAACGGTTTATTAGCAGCATCACTAAAAGGTTGGTGATTTTGCGAGAGAATCAGACTACAGAGACTCGTACAGCTTACTCTTGATCGATTTATTTATATGTGAACTAACAGATTTAGTGAATACTATTACTGAGCATTTAATTTGTCCTATCTTCCAAGTTCTGTGAGCTTCTCGAATGCCAGTGCGAAGTGCTGGCGCCATAATTCATTTGAGGCAGCGTATTGATTCACCCAGCAGCGGAAGATGAGATCGCTAAGAAGCGAGATGTCAGTGGGCATCATAGCTTGACCTTTGCTGTT
Organism: Yarrowia phangngaensis; assembly: GCA_900519005.1. Lineage (NCBI taxonomy): Eukaryota > Fungi > Ascomycota > Dipodascomycetes > Dipodascales > Yarrowia > Yarrowia phangngaensis. The sequence continues at coordinate 3,471,235 of ULGR01000001.1, read as the reverse complement.
AACATATTGTTCTCTACCAGCTGAAGTTTCAGCTAGAGTCCACATATCAGTTGTCAACATTCTATAGTACTCGTTATCACACGTAGTCGGGTTGGCGACCCATGGTCCATCAAAGCCAGACCGATGACTGTGTTTACGGCCAATGGAATGTGCACCTAACAGGGCCACAGCTTCTTGGTCAGAAAACCCCATCCGTGAAAAAACTTCTCTCACATGTTCCGCACCATTACTACCTTGAGGCAACCGACCATTGGGGGGAACAAGAGTATCATCCTCGTAATCCACTCTTCCATCATGCCAATCAATAACAGGTCCCCCACAGTATTCAATGGCAACCACTGCAGCCAGGATCCACAAATCTGCATATGTGATCCATGGATATTTACTTTTTATTGGCTCCAATGCGAGCCGGGCAATTTCTAGCCCCACATTACCTTTATCATTGGCTTCCAGATAGTATCTCATTGTGGCTCCATTGGATCCTCCCGTGTTTGTGTACTTGTCAAAAGTTGCGCTAGAATGCCAAGCCAACCGAACTAGCATTGGTGCTAGACTGTTGTCTTTAAAAATAGAGGTATCCTTTTGGGGTATCAGCTTGCGAATATCAGCCCTCACAGAGTCATAATTCTTGTGTCGGATGGAGATAGCCAAATCAGCCGACTTGCGGAATTGGACACGCAGATAGCTGGAGTGTATTATCAAAAGTCGTCGCTTTTGAATGTCTTCAGAGCTGTTCATAGTAATAATTGGAATCAGTTGAGGGGGTAAATAGAGCAAGTGGTTAAGCGTGTTGTTGAAGAGCACTAAATATATGATTCAGAATCAGGTATAAGATAATCAGGCCATAGAGGTCTTTAATGTAATTTAGGTAAGCCAGGCCCACCAAAACATACCAGAATGGCGAATACCATTCTATATATTCGCTTTATGCTGCTGCTGTCATTATTTGCATTGAAGATTGTTTTTGTTGCTTTGTTCTTGTTTCGTTTTTTTTTGTTTTTTTTTTTCTCGTTTTATTCATATTGCAATTTTATTATTTTCTATTAGTTTTATGTCTATTTATTTATTGATTTATTAAATTATCCAACCTCTTACTAATCAAGGTTTCAATTTGAAAGTTTAGTTGGGCTACAGCATCATCACGACTTTAGTCATCACGCCCATTCACAACAATTCAGAGATGAACGCTATTGATAAACACTATATACAAAAGCCGACAGATAAGAATCTGTCGAGCAAGTTTGACTCCATCCTACCTGACACAGAAGTGTATCGAAAGCTGCAAGATTTGGAGCGGCGGATGGACGCGACTTTCACCAGGAAACGACTAGATCTTGGGGATCTTCAAGCACGAATGCTCAAGAAAAAGAAAACGCTAAGGTTATTTGTTTCAAATATCAGCGCAAATCAGGCGTGGCAGATTAACCCTGACGACATGAGCAATTTCCAACCGCCATCTTGGACACTGAACCTAGAGGGAGCCATCGATGGAGAAGACAAACCGTTCTCATCTTATTTCACAAGTATTTCCGTCGAGGTTAATGGGGAGATTGTTGAATGGCACGAGCCCGTAGGCGATAGACCTGTCACTGCCGAAGAACGTTCAGGTGATGTGACCAACAAGGATCTTCCCTTTGACGTCTTCAGAATGACGCGAGAGGGAACAGGTCCCATCGAGGCTCGAATCGTACTTCAAGTAAAGGAGTACCCTGATAAAGCTCGTCTATCTCCTCCACTATCCGAGATTCTGGCTCTGGAAGAGGCAACCAAATCCGATATCATCCTCGCTCTATGGCAGTACATTAAGTTCCATGACCTGCAGCAAACCGAAGAAAAGCGAAACATCAAATGTGATGAGCCTCTCAGGCAACTGTTTGGACGAAACACAGTGACCTTCCCAGAGATTATGGAGCTTATTACCCCTCACTTACTTCCTAAAGAACCCCTAGTCATCAACTACACTATTGACACTGATGTAGAGAACAACTTGGGAGAGAATGTCTATGATCTTGTGCTGGAGTTTGATGATGATATCAATACTGAAATTACCAAACTCACTCAACATTGGTTCGATAACCAGGAGGACATTTTCAAACTCGATGAGCACATTGCCTTGACCATTCAACAGCTCAACAACACGCGTCTAAAGCGGGAGTTTTTCATGCAATTTGCTGCTAACCCTTCGGACTTTGTGTCCAAGTGGAACTCATCACAGGCTCGAGATCTCAAGTTATTGTCTGGAGATCGAGGATTCAACGAGGAGGAGGTCAGAAAGTCCTCCTTTTACTCAGATGAGTTTATGGGAGAATCTGCCCATCTCCTTCTGGCTCGACGATAGGGGTTGTTTTTTTCTTCATTTAATGACTAAATTGTATTATATCTAAGGCTTCTTGTGTAGCGATTGAACAACCATTGCAGGAAAAACATGTTCCAGAGCAGAAAATCCGGTTTTTAATTATTTCATGAGTTTAATTGATAAATAAAGAAAACAAGGATCCTATGTGTTGGGAAGAATAATCCGGGACCCAACAAGGTGGGATGATTTCGGTGCAATTATCCCTTGGTTATCTAAACATTACATGGTGGTTGGCCATTTAAAGATTTAAATAAACAGATACATAAGATTACATTGACACTGGAGCCTGGATGGATGCTAGCACAAATTCCTCCTAGAATCACGGCGTTCTAAAAGAGCTAGCATGTTTTCCCGACAAAGCACCGGCCGGAAGACTTGCATCCGCAGCCTTGAACGAGAGGCGAAATAAAGTTGGGGCATATTGTTGAAGTGTAGCCTTATAATCGCCTCCCATGAATAATACGTCCAGTTGAACTGGTAGATTTAATGGAATCAGGTATATTAATCCTAACCGGCATTGTGTCACCTTCGATATTGTTGCTGGGAAGTACTCCAACTACGATGATAAGCTGGTGGCACCATTTAACCTTGCATTACACTGCACTCGCCTGCACATTGCCCCAGATTACCAATGAAGTACACAAACAATATGAGGCAACAATAGCAGAAGAAGGCGGGGAAAAGAAACTAGCTAAAAAGGGAGAAACAAGATTAAATTGTATTTTTAAATCTTTTTTTGCTAGCTGGTCGTAACTGTGATTGTGGTCATTAGATAATTGACATGTCATAGCAAGTCGCACGTCACTGGGCTACCCCACTCTAGAACCCTAAATTACACCCATCGTCACTGATTAGTAGTTGCAATCACGCACCTCTCTTCTTCCTCATCATCATTTCACACGCATACACTCTATGAACTTTGCCTGCCGAAAATTCACCACAAGTGCCATTGCGGCCAACTTCAAGCGACTCCCCTCTTTTGCCAGCATCCCTGCAGTCGACCTGAAAAAATACAAGAAAGACCTTCGTGAGTATTGCAATATTGTGACAGTGTCAAGACACTTTCGGTGTAACCCCGGGTTTGGTTCCGATATCCGAGTCGCATATCTGTGAGTTGTAATTGGCATGCCTGCATCAATTTTGTGTTTCGTTTCATACTCTTGGCAGGCCACATTGGTGGTGCCTTACCTTTAATAACCAGGAGGTTTGCACCTTTAAAAGCGCTGCCCCACCTATTTTTACACACATCATTCCTCTCTTTGCATTCTTTACAAACACACCTTCTCTTAACACAAACGACATGAAACGAATCACTAACATTACATCTCGCCTCAGCCAGGCACTGCCCAGATTGACTCCTCTCAGCTCCAAATCCTCACCTTCACCATCTCTTTCTGTCGATGAAGACAAACCACTAACTTCAGAGCAATCCTCTCCTACTTACCAGACTCTCCACAAAGAAGTTCAAGGGGCCCAGAGCGCTAGTGCTGGTGGTGGACTGTTCAAGTCCTTCTTGTACGGCTCTGAGGAAGGTAAGAAGGACATTGCAGACTTAGAGCAGTCTTTCTCCAAAGCCCTTGTACGTGGAAAGTACGTCCATGAGATCGACATCCATGCTGTCACCCCTGCTGCTGCTCCTGAGTATCTCGCCCTAGTGACGAAATACTACCCTCTTATCGCTGCTAACCCTGAACATAACGTCAATCTTGTCGGATCATGGCGAACCGTTGTGGGTGATCAGGACACCTATACTCATATCTGGGAGTTCAAGGGTTACCCAGGATTCCACAACTCCCAAGTCTCCATTCATAAAGATCCTCTATACCTCGAATATCTTCAGCAGCTCAGACCCTTGCTGAGATCCAGACAGTGTCATATCATGCAGGAGTTCAACTTCTGGGGTGGAACTGCTGCTCCACGGCAGTATGGTGGAATCTTTGAGTTGCGTACTTATGATCTCAAGCCTGGTAAACTGATGGAGTGGGAGACTTCTTGGAAGAGAGGTCTTGAATGCCGAAAGCAGGTGATGGAGCCAGTTGGAGCTTGGTTTACCAACCTTGGGGACATTCATCAGGTCCGACACCTTTGGCAATTCGCTGACCTTGAGCATCGACGAATTTCCCGACAGAAGTGTTGGGAACTTCCAGGGTGGTCTGATACTGTCCATGAGACTGTTGAACTGACTCATAAGATGCAGTCCAACATTCTTGTACCGCTCAGCTTTTCTCCTCTCAAGTGATGTATTATTATATAGAGAGTAGTATGACAGTTTTACGTTTGGTTGATTATTAGTTAAATCCCTGAATCTCAACATGAAGTAAGGTGGATATATGACGTATGTAATATGGGAGGCCAATCCGTTCTGTTTGATCTTATTTTTTGACATTTTTGACTATATTTAGTGATGAGACCAACCACTTAAAGCCTAACCTAATTGATCCATTTTTCAATAACCATGTCACAACAAGGAAATCAGTTGGTTGGGTAAATGATGGTTTAGTAATACTGCATGATAGATAGTATTTTGGGAAATATCCAGTGTAGTCAACCTTCCATTCCTACGTAGTTCCTACGTAGTTGTAAATTGCACATAGTGATTAAGATGAGTTGGAGACTAAGTTTTTGCGCAGGTGAGATGAACCTGGTAAAAGGGTAATTAATGCAAACTAAGTAGGAGTCTCAGCTCATCATCAGTACGGTGACATTGGAAAACTGCATCGGATCCTGGTAACCGAGGCATGGAAGCTACCACGATAAAAAGTAATATAAATCCTTCCTATATGTCAGTATATGCTCTTTGAATGGTATCATGATAAGGTCTAAGGAGCAGAAATGAAGATGCTCAATATCTAGAATACTCGGCTGTAAATCATGTAAAAAACAAGAAGGCCGATAGTCACCAAAAAGGCCTTGTAGGAGAACTGGGCAGCCTTGTAACCAAACTTACTGGCCAGTGCCTTGGTGTTCTTTGCAGAAATCTCAGACACACAGTCAGTGTTTCGCTTAAAGATTTCCAAGGACTCGGCAATAATGTCCTGCTTCTCCTCCTCGGTGAGATCATTTCGGGTGGCCAGTTCGTAGTTCCTCTTGTATTCGAGTCGAAGAGCTTCCTCGTCATCGACCTCAAATCGGAAAAGATTGGTACCCTTAGCTGCAACCTCCTCCTGGGTCATTCCGGGGACAGAGGGGAACAAGCCAACAGCTCGGGCGACATTTGAACGTAGAATTCGGCCTCCAGCAAACAGTGCAAGGTACATGACATGGCCATAAGCAAGTAATAGGTGGGGCTGGGCATGGCATACCTCACGGATATGCTCCACAAATGCACGTTGTTCGGGCATGATGGGGTCTCTGAACTTCTCCTCGTCGCCATAGTAGAACATCAGGTCGTTTGTGAGAGGGCCAGTTCGGGTGATGGCAGGGCTCCAGGTTTGTTGGAGAATCCTGGCAATACGTGTGTACTCTCCCTTTTCATCCTTTCGCTCCATTTCCTCTTGCCAGACTTCCTCAAAGGTCTTGAAGACGTGGTAGAAAGCCTGGATCCCCTGTCTGTAAATTCGTGCATCTCGAAGGGCGAATACAATCTTCAGGTTGATGAGGTTATTAATCTTACTGTGGGAGCCACGGGTGGACTTGTTAATTCGGTTAGCAAGAGCGCCAACATCGGAAGGAAGGGGGAGGATATCTTCTTGTGACAGTTTAGGCATGGTTGTATGTTGTGTGTGGTTGAGAGGAGAAAGAAAGTTGAGGGCGGTGTTAGAAAATGTCTAAAGTGGGACAGCTTCTTGCAGACAGTTGGCAGAAAAGTGATTGTACTGGAGGGCGCAGGAACGGTAAGCAGAAGTTTAGGGTGATTAGCAAGCAGGCCGGCTGATATTAAAAATGAACGGGACCTTGGCTTCAGAGTTGAAAATCGAACTTCTTGTGAAGTGGGGATCCCGTTTTATAAGTGGTAGTTCCTTGTTGAGTTTGGTGGTGCAGAAGAAGCTTAACCTTAACCTTAAATTGTGTGTGACTCAAAGTTAATTAAATAGACATCAGATAATAACAAGGTTTGATGGGGTAACTTGGCTATGAGAATCTCTTGAGTACAGATGAGAGAGCCGCTTTCCGTTGGCGACTTAACAAACCTCTGTAAAAACATCGTTGTTTCTCCATTGTATTATTGTGGGCCCCAACTCCTTGAGAGGACAAATTTAAATCTGGTGGCTTTTTCCTGCTAAGTATTTTAATGCACTGCTTCTTGCATGCGTGTTTTTATCAGATTCATCACATTCTTCACCAAAAAGGGAAGACGTCCACGCCAAGAGAAAGCTCTTCAAGTGAAAGGAAAACCTCTTCGTTGCAGGTAAGCACGATAACTATAAGAGGCAACATAAGATCTAAATTCTCTGAAAAAGGTCTGGAAGATTTCTGTAACCTCACTCAGAATCAGTATTCCAATGATGCTCTGAATCAAAACGTGACGTAACCCTTACATGCACTATGTACAAGTCTGTACTGTTTTTACATGCCGCCGAGTATGGTATGTATGGGCGAAACTAATGTTTTAGTGGCAGTAGTCGATCAATGCCAAGAATGCCGAAAACCCATCACATAAAGAAAATCCACGAAAGTGTAAAAAAAAATTCACTCCATGAAGTTTCTGATTTTTTTACCATGCAAGGATAACAATAGTATTACCATGATATGAATGTGGTTTATTATTATTATTACTATTATTATTATTCTAGTATTATAAACTCATTTAGTGTATGGGGAACGATTGGGAAGCGAAGTCCGGGTTGAATACTCTAATAAAGATTGACAGCAACTATGCGGAGACTGTAAGTATGAGATGCATTTCGGTTCTTTCAGTTTATGAAAACAGCGTGTTAATCCAGCTTTTCACCACCTTACTGTTGAATACAGGTACCAGGGATCTGATCCTTGTCAAATATTATTGAGGAGTTAGCATCAGTTCTTCATATGGGTTATTCTTACCCAGTATTCCCTGTAGAACCTACTCGCATGTTCTGGAATTAATATTTATCTGATCTGATCTTTTTGATAAAACCTTATATAATACCTTGACAACGAATGTGGCAATCATCCGCATCTCGAAGGTTGAGCCTCATGCAACGTTCTAATACGAATGGAATGTATCTATATTGTCTAAATCCGTACTTAAAACTTACCAACTTGCTCTGGTACAATGGTAGCAACCTTACCTGTCTTGAGAAAGGTATCAATGTTATGCAGCACAGCCTGCTCCATCTTTGTGTGGGTTTCGGTGGTAAAGGTACCGAAATGAGGAAGAAGAAGGGTCTTTGGGTTGTTGAGAAGACCAGGGTTAACTGTGGGCTCGTGCTCAAACACATCAAGTCCAGCAGTACTGATTCTTCCAGAATTGAGGCCATCAACAAGAGCCTGTTCATCAATGACAGGGCCCCGAGCAGTATTCACAATGATCACACCATCCTTCATTTTCTCAATTGAATCAGCATTGATAATGTGTCGGGTGGAACTGTTCAAGGGAACATTTATAGAAATGATATCAGACTGTGCATAGAGCTCGTCTAGCGTGACATACTCACAGTCACCTTCCAGCTCAGGAGACAGTCTGCTTCGGTTATAATAAATGATTTTGCTGAAACCAAATGACTTCACATAATCTCGAACCTTTCGGCCAATTCCACCCATACCCATAATTCCAAGCACCTTTCCATCAGGATCATGACCAAGGCTGAGACCTTCGAGCCACTTTCCTTCTCGAAGGTTGATGGCGCCATGGCTGAAGTTTCTCAGACAGCCTAAGATTAAGTAGACATTTGTAAGAGCAGTGGAGGCATCCGCGGCTCCCTGAACGTTGCTCACCTGAATTCCTCGTTCAGTGAATGGAGCAACATCCACCTGATCGTAGCCAGCTCCATAATGGCAGACAGCCTTGATTGAGGCAGGCAGTGCGCCACAAAACTCTTTATCAAATCGGCCTACCTTGCCCAGAGTGGTGAATGTTCGGTAAATAGCAACTACATCGTCATACTTACCCTCCTTGCATTCCTTAAGAAACTGCTGTCGGGTTGTCTCTCCGATGTGTTGGATAATGCATTTTTTTGCCAAGGCATTGTAATCTTCGGTGGCATCGTAGATCTCATCAAGAAAAAGAACTTTTTGTGACATTAGTGGTGTATGGAAAAACTTGAGTTGATAATAGAAAGAAACCAACAAGTTAATTATTTGCCCGTTGTGGGGAACCCTACTGCATATTAGAAGTATGCCCCCCACTTATGACGGATACTAATGGGAGCCACGACTGAAGTGGCTTACAATGTTTTCTTGTTGAAGTCGAAATAGCTTTGTAAGTATTATGCCCCATATATAACTACTCTTGGAGGAAGTTGTGGAAAATCTTTTTTCTAACGAAATTACAATACATTATGTAACTAGAATATGCTCAACTGACAGTGTGATATGAATAAACCGTGAAATTGATGAAATACAAGAAAACCGTGGAGTTATTCTTTTCAATAATTTTTATTTATTTATGCACATTACTGAGATCCTAGTGTTTTCTGTATCATAGGGCTTCATGTATAGTACTAATCATGGATTTTTTAGTTGCGTCAACATGTATGCAGATCAGAGTTTCGATCTTTGGTTTATGACTGCCAGAGGAAGTTACCACCGAAAATTCGTCCCGAGCAGCAAGAAAGCAATCGAAATGCTCAAATACAATGGGGTGTTTGTCGTAGACAAACCGAAGAATATTGGATCTACCCAAGTGGTTGAGAAGCTCAAGTGGACGTTCATTAACGCTGCAGGAGGTAAAAAGAAAGGAGGGAGTAAAAACCCACTGAAAATTGGGCATGGAGGAGCACTAGATCCCTTTGCGACTGGTGTTCTCGCTATTGGTGTTGGTTCAGGAACTAAGCAGCTTGGGGATATGACTCATAGCACAAACAAGGAGTATATCGCTACGGTTTTTATGGGTCACGAGACCACCACCTGTGATCGAGAGGGCCATGTGGTCAAATCGAATGATTCCAGTCACATAACTACCGAGATGATTGAAAAAGCATTGGAGAAGTTCCGTGGAGATATCAAGCAATTTCCTCCAGTTTATTCTTCAGTGAGCGTTGACGGAATTCGTTTGTGGGATTACGCAAGAAATGGCCTGAAGGTACCTTACATACCTTCGAGAGAATGCCATGTGAGCAAGTTGGAGCTCGTTTCGCCTGTAGTTTCCAAACATACTTACTCCCCATTGGGCCTAGCTAATGAAGAAGAGATGGCTGTGGCCGAGGGAGTGGCTAAGATTAAAAAGGAGGGAGGAGACATGACTCGAGAGGAGTATGAGAAGTCAAAGGAGGGACAGCCCACAGTTTCCAAAAAGCAGCTCAAAAAGAACAAGAAGGGCAAGCGTAAATATGACGCAGTGGAGGTTGCTGCGGTTGTTAGAAACCCTGTTCCAGATGTTGAGGAAACCCAGACTCATGAAAAGTCGCTTGAAGAGCGAGAAAAGGGATATTTTGACAATCTCGAAAGCAAGTGTGAGCAAGAAGAATTTTATAAATTTGCAAAGGAACAGGCTGTTGAAGGCACATACAAGCCCAAAACCCCCATATTCCAGATCAAGGCATCAGTTTCTTCCGGAACTTATATTCGACAGTTAGCAAACGATATTTGTGAGGAACTGGGTGTATGTGGTCATTTGGTGGAACTTCGTCGAACCACTCAAGGAGATTTCGGAATTGAGAACTGTTTCCCATTGGAAGCCATTCTCAACCAGCCTGAAGAAAAATGGGAGGAGCAAATGAAAAAGGCACTTGAACAAGGCCCCGATTATACTTGGACTGAGACTAAACCTTTTGCAGAGCTAGTATGTGAAGATGAGTTTGGATGCGTTGCTGCTAATGCTACATCAGAGGAGACTCAGGCAAAGAAACAAAAAACGGAATAAATTGCATGAAATTTTAGCTTTAGAATACTTAATAATACACTTGACTTATATACACCTATTCTAATGGTTTCGAGCATTTCTGGAACACAGTTCTCGGGCCCGCTCAACCCAGCCTTCAGCTCCACCTTCAGAATAAAGAATTTCGAAAATGCTCATTTGAGGTTCAACTCGAGTACGGCCAATCACCGCTGCATTTCTAGTGGATGGAATTCTCAGGTATTCTTTTTCAACTTGCCATCCAATTTGTGCAGACAAGTACTCCACATGAGACACCAGAGTTCTATATGTGGATTTTTCCTCAGGATCAGAAGATGTGGGAGGGAACCGTTTTCTCTCACCAGAAAGTGCATGAGAGCAACATGGAATGACCATGAATGGTTTGTCCATCAGAGGTAGCCAGCAGGTCAACTCATCAGAATGATTTCCAATAAGGAACGCATTCTCTGGAAGATTGCCAGTTTGGAACACTTTAGCATCTGTAGCTATACTCTGTGCATCTGCCAAACGTTTTGCTGCCAGAGCAGGTGGTAAGAATTGGGCCTCTCCAATCATCTGATCTAGAAGTACCGTTGGTACAATTATTTTTTCCAGAAGCTTCTGGGATACTTCAGGATCATAGGTAGTCCATGATTTCCGAGACCGGGCATCTACTCCTTCTCCGACGTATCCTTCTTTGATCAGGATATTCACCAGTAGACCATTACCACAGCCCAAGTCGTAGAAATAAATATCGTCCTTATTTTTGTACATTTGTGCCCACAGCTCAATAAGAAATGCAGCAATAGCCAGATCCTCAAAAACATGCTTTCTAGGATCTGTAGACTCAACCCAAGAGGATACCAATGAATGGGCGTATTTTTGCTTCAGGTAAATGTATCGGTCCTGAAACTTGATCCGGTCAATAATCATATCATGATGGACACGCTTCTTGTAACCAGCCTTTTGACCAGAGGAATGTCGAAATGCCGTGTGCAGGAGATGCAGTGCAATACGGGAACATCGTTCTTCTTGGTCCTTGGTCAATTCGTAGTCGGTGTATTTCTCATAGTAGACTGAGATGCTGGATCCGTCGAAATACAGCAAAACTGCTTTAACACAAGGAAGATAATAAGGGCATGACTTGGGGTGGTCATGATGCGAAATATAGGAGATGGCAACCTTTGCGCCGTCGCTGGTTTCCTTGCCGTTCTCATCCCAGAGCTCTTGGCTTGAGTGAACAATACATGTTTGGTTAACAGAAAAATCATTCTGAGGGTTTCGAGGAATGATCCGGCGAACAATAACTCTTTTGAATGGGCAGGTATCTACTTCCACTTCTCTTGGAGTGTAGTCCTGTAGATTAGGAGGTTCGGGAGCCTCATCAGTATCTTTTGTTTTGAACCCTCTTTCATGAGTATCAAAAATGAATCCCTGGTTAGCCTTGTCTGTTCCCATGATATCAGGCATAATTCCCAATGAGTCAGATATAATATCAGCTCTCATAATCACTGAGGAGTTGATGTTAGGCTGACTAATGACATTTAACATGGCGGTTAGAAAATGCTGTGATCCGAAATCCACAGGATAAGAAAGATATGGGGTCCACTGCGGCCCCACTTCTGTCTTCAGCCCGCTAATATCTGTAGGTTCGAAGCCCATCCCAAAAACTGCCTAACTGGTGAGAGGTTGTGATCTGGGCTTTACCCATCAGGTTCCTCTTTTAACGTTTGATATGGGAAAGTTTATTTTAAGGTTTGTTAACGGATTTAGGAAAGTGGGGAAGTCGACCCCAAGAAAATGTCAGTTTCTGATACCAGAAGAGGATTCTTTAATAGTTTAAGTAATCAGTATTTGACTTGATTTATTTTGCAGCAGAATTACATACCGGAACGTCAGTAGTGACTCGAAGAGTTGCATTTCTTATGACTCATGCCTCCACAGTTTGGTGGGGTTTGTAACCAATTGTCATGACTCAAGTTAAGTATGTGGTTACATGTTTAGGCAATGCTTGAAAACGAATGGTGATTGATATGTTGAATTTTTGAGCTTGGGACTTTATGATAAAATTCTCTGCGTGGTGTCTGAGAGCTCATATAACAACAATTCTCGTGAACCAGTTATATTGAGTTATAACTAACACCCACAATTTTAGCCTGACTCAACTTCTATATACGTAACCTAAATAGCATATGTAAAAATTAAGCAAACTACATAAATCTCAAAATGATTCACAGCAAAAAGATTGTTTATTGCAAACATACAAGTAATTTCTCCTAGACTTTTCACTCACTCAGGGCCCTCATTAGTCTCAGTCTCATTCTCAGTAAGATTCTGGTGATAGTCCCAACTCCTTATATGCACGTCAACTCTTCACCCTTCATACACAACCCAAACATCCAGCCATGAACACATCGTCTCAATTCCAGCAGTTGGAGAAACTCGGCGAGGGAACTTATGCCACAGTCTACAAGGGCCGAAATAGAACGACTGGCCAGCTTGTGGCCCTCAAAGAGATCAACCTGGACTCCGAGGAGGGAACGCCATCCACAGCCATCCGTGAGATCTCATTGATGAAGGAACTCAAGCACGAAAACATTGTAACTCTGTACGATGTGATCCACACAGAAAATAAGCTGAATCTGGTTTTCGAGTATATGGACAAGGATCTCAAAAAGTTTATGGATACCAATGGCAACAAAGGTGCATTGGAGACAAAGCAAGTCAAGTGGTTCATGTACCAGCTACTACAGGGAATCCTGTTTTGTCACGACAATCGCGTGTTACACAGAGATCTTAAGCCCCAAAATCTATTGATCAACGCCAAGGGTCAACTTAAGCTTGCGGATTTCGGTCTTGCCAGAGCATTTGGCATTCCCGTCAACACCTTTTCCAACGAGGTTGTCACTCTCTGGTACCGAGCTCCTGATGTTCTGCTAGGATCTAGAACATACTCTACATCTATTGACATTTGGTCTGCAGGCTGTATCATGGCGGAGATGTTTACTGGACGACCGCTATTCCCAGGCTCATCCAATGACGACCAGTTGCAACACATCTTCAAACTTATGGGGACCCCCAATGAAAGCACCTGGCCCAACATTTCTTCACTCCCTAATTACCGTTCCAACTTCCAGGTTTATGCCCCTCAGGATTTGCGAGTCATTATCCCTCAGATTGACAATGTTGCCTTGGACTTACTTCTAAGTTTGTTGCAACTGAAGCCTGAGAACAGGATCACCGCGCGCCAGAGCCTGGAGCACCCATGGTTTGCAGAGTACCACCAGAAGTAGTATGGATAATAGAATAGACCCAGGTAACTACGAGTGTAAACATGGGGTAGAAAGTGCTTCTAATCCCTATATTAAGTAACTAATAAAAATACAAGCCTCAGAAAAGTTTGTGACAAGTTATCCGCATAATGACATAAGTGCCATAGCTAGGACTTGCAGATGTTTCTTTCATCATAGACCAGTTTGGTTTATACCTACATGTTAGGGTTTAATTGAGATCTTAACTATTTAGACTGGGTTAGTTGGTGTTCCGTAAAGTCGTAACCACACATTGAGATAAAAATCAGATAATTGTTGCGTTGTTAGGAAGTTTATCAGCATTGCAGTGCTCTGAGTGAGCTGAGTAAGTGTTTCATCATGAAAGCATTTACTAGCTGTGGTTATACTCACGCTTTGGGTTAATGTGATAAAACCAAGTTAGATTATGGCAGTTGTTTTTATACTCAGATTTGCACTGTAGGGTAAGATAGTATGTGATGTAAAATACACTAAGGAGGAAATCTTTCAGACCAGTCTAAGGTTTCGAAGGAATGAGACTACAGGTTCGATCCATGTCATCACAGATTATTGTCATTTTGAAATGTGAAATTTGGGGTTAAAATTTATGACATGCTGTTGAGTTGGACCTGCATGAAACATTGAGAGCAGCCTGTAGGAAATGCCACAGTGAAATACTCATAGCTCAAGGTTAAAAACAATACCAAATAATCCAACCCCTTGCTCAAGGATCATCATTCTTAATCGTAGGGCTAACCTTTTTTCCATCTCATTCCGGTTATCTGCATCAACACCAGCCACAAAAAACACGTTGTCCTGAGTAATAAGTAACCCCAGTTTTGACTCCGATCCTGCACGTCTTGCGTCGTCGGTCATGATAGGCTCACACAATGACTGTGAGTCAGACGAGGTTAATAGGGAAACAAAGTCAAAATGGAGCGGGTAGAGTAGATTATTTATTTGCAAATATCATAAAAGACACGATTAATTACGACACTTTACCCCAATGGAGTGTCATCAACAAATTTTAACCCAAACACGACAACCTGGTATCCTTATAGAAATGCATCCCTAAACCTTATCCTAATCACGTGAAATTGCAATCATCTCTGAGAAAGATAGATATAAAGTGTGACCCCTCCAGCTGGAGCACTCATTTCTGAACCTTTACACTCCACACAATCATACACAATGCCCTCTCACTTTGATACACTTCAGCTTCACGCTGGCCAGGAAGTGGACCCTACCACCAACTCCCGAGCTGTACCCATCTATGCTACCACTTCATACAACTTCAACAACTCCGAGCATGGTGCCAAGCTGTTTGGTCTCCAGCAGTTTGGAAACATTTACTCCCGAATTATGAACCCTACTAACGACGTTCTTGAGAAGCGAATTGCTGCTCTGGAGGGTGGCAAATCTGCCATTGCCGTCTCTTCTGGACAGTCTGCTTCTTTCCTCGCCCTAACCGCTCTGGCGCAGACTGGTGACAACATTGTTTCCTCCTCCTACCTCTACGGTGGAACTTACAACCAGCTCAAGGTTGTGTTCAAGACCTATGGTATTAAGGTCAACTTCGTCGAGGGTGACAGCGTCGAGGCCTTTGCTGCTGCCATTGATGACAAGACCAAGGCTCTTTACGTCGAGTCCATTGGTAACCCCCGATACAACGTGCCCGATCTCAAAGCTCTTGCTGAGCTTGCTCACAAACACAACATCCCCCTTGTGGTTGACAACACCTTTGGCGCTGGTGGTTACCTCGTTGCTCCCATTGAACATGGTGCTGACATTGTTGTCCATTCTGCTACCAAGTGGATCGGTGGCCACGGTACCACTGTTGCTGGTCTCATTGTCGATGCCGGTAACTTTGATTGGATCAAGTCTGGTAAATTCCCTCAGCTCACTGAGCCCTCTGAGGGTTACCATGGCATGAAATTTGCCGAAACTTTCGGAAATGAGCTTGCTTTTGCCCTCTACGTACGAACAGTCCTGCTCCGAGACGTTGGTCCCTGCCTCAACCCCTTCGGTGCCTTCCAGATCATCCAGGGTCTTGAGACTCTGTCTCTGCGAGTTGACCGACACTGTGAGAACGCTCTTAAGCTAGCCCAGTGGCTGGAGAAGAACGAGCACATCGCATGGGTCTCATACCCTGGTCTGGAGTCTCACCCCTACCACGAGCACGCCAAGAAGGTTCTCAAGCGAGGCTTCGGAGCCGTTCTCTCCATTGGTGTCAAGGATGGTAAGGGAGCCGATGTTGTTGACTCTTTGAAGCTGGCTTCTAACCTTGCCAACGTTGGTGATGCCAAGACCCTTGTCATTGCTCCTTACTTTACCACCCATCAGCAACTGTCTGAGGAGGAGAAGAAGTCTGCTGGTGTCTCCAAGGACCTTATCCGAGTTGCCGTCGGCATCGAGTTCATCGATGACATCATTGCTGACTTCGAGCAGGCTTTTAAGGCTGTCTACTAAGTTATTAGAAAGGAAAATAGACAAAATGTCACAATTAATTAATTGAACTGCAACAGAAGAATGTTAGGCTAATCTTAGATGACTACTGTAGAAATGGACGAAGAACCGGGCGCCTACATCGGCTAGGTATCAGCCATTATGTGTTGGCAAGATCAGTTGGGCCATGAACACCATGACAGAGAGCAAAAAAGTACGCTCTTGAAGAGCGATTGCCATCACCCAGAATCGAACTGAGGTTTCCACGGGATTGCAGAACGAACCACAACGTGGTGTACTAACCACTATACTATGATGGCTGATGGAAAACCCCCCCATGGAATAACTACTTGACTGTATAAAAGTATAAACCTAACCTATAACCTGTTGAACAAAGTTTAACTCGTAGACTTACTTCAATTACTTAGAATTATTTCATATTTATGTTATAGTCAATTGAATGTATGAGAAAAAAAAAAACTGTTAACCAGTTCGCCAGTTACAACCTCAAGTCGATCAAATTTCCAGTGACAACACCAAACTAAGACCAGTTTTCCAGTGACAACACCAAATTAGGCACAGCCTACTAGTAGACTTACTTCAATTACTTAGAATTATTTCATATTTATGTTATAGTCAATTGAATGTATGAGAAAAAAAAAATCGAATTTCCCAGTTACAACTTCAAGTCAACCAGTTTTCCTATGACAACACCAAATTAAGCACAATCTAGCTAGTAGACTTACTTCAATTACTTAGAATCCTTTCATATTTATGTTCATTAGTCAATTTAATGTAAGAGAAAAAAGACAAAAAAAAAAGACAAAAAAATGAATTGAATGTATGCGAAAAAAATTCGAACTCACTTACTTCAACTACTTTGAATTATTTCATATTTATAGTCAATTGAAATTAATGAGAAAAAAAGTTTCTGAGAACATGTTTACAACCTGATAACCAGATTTTCCAAATAATTCCTAGTTACAAATACCAACTAAACACTGTTTAACTCACTAATTTACTTCAATCACCAGGATAATTTCATAGCTATGCCGTATTCACTTGAATGTAAGAGAAAAATGATTTGTGAGATTCTACTTACTAGTTCAAGGAACCATATGATCAATTGGTGGAGTAACTGTTCTAGTAAAGTAAGGTGGAACAAGCCTTATGACTAGGCAGCAAAACTCGAATCTATTTAAAAAGATCGACATTAAAATGATGGCCAATGTTCATCAAGACGTCAAATGTAAACCATTGTTCAAATGTAATATTCTAATCGTCTGAAAGAGCCCACCTAGCCGATAGCTCATATCTACTTCGAAATAAATAGGTATGTCTTATCCTTCATAACTACTCCTGATTTGGCTTATAAATAAATGGATCTCTGACAGCCTGATTCCATCTTTTGACTTTGGTTGGCCCAAAGCCACTAATTTCAGATATCCGCTCTGTGTCATCCAGAATAGCTTTTTTCAAAGACTTGAAGGTTGTGCTAAGATTTAAGGCATCACTTTTGTTGAGCTTGACATTGCCCAAAACATCAGCTAACCGAGTGGTGTAGTCGTTACTTTTACTACCTTCAATCATCTTGGCTGTCGCTGTTTCCAAACTCTTTAACTTGCTAATATAACTTCCACAGTCTTCGTTGCTCCAAGCTACCAGAGCTGCAAGATCATGCCTCATACACGCTCGAGTGAGCTCTCTGATGGCAGCCTCATGATTTTCCTTGTCGATCAAAATCAGAAGCACTTTGAGGTCAAACTGTTGTTTCTGTAGCTTGGCAATCTTTCTGTAAATATACTCTGGTTTGATAGAGTGATACTTGATGGACAGAAACAGAACGCATGACGTCGACCCCGTCACATAGTCAGCTACCATATCTCCAGATCCATACTCCCACGGCACATCCTTGATGTAATCAAGCACTTTGTTGCCCTTTTGGTTTTTGTTAACTAAAATAGACGGAATTCGACGCTGCCTCGATACAACTGGTGCAGTTGGATTTGCCGCCGCCGCCGCCGCCGCAGCTCGTTCTATGTTTTGTTTCGCTTGTTGCACCGAGACAGCCAACGGTGTGGCGTTGCCATTATGTCGCGATGAAGCTAATGCAGTTGGTACAGGAGTACTTGTGGTAGTAGCGGTGCTAGCCGGAGCATTGTATCCTACTGGTCTTACGATTCGAGGTTGTGGAATGGAAGGAGGGACTCGTTTTTGGAGCGGACTGGTTTGAGATGCTGTTGTTACAGGTTTTGGAGGAGGTGTGACCGATCTTGCTGTAGATATGATGCTAGATGAGAGCTCAGACTCTGTCGTAGCCTTCTTTCGTCCCTCGTAATCTGCAACTCCTTTCAAAATAGCCGCAATGTCTCTCTTCTGTCCTGACATTGTGTTGATAAGTGATTTAGGTTTATGCAATACTAGAATCATAATTATTATTTTGTGAAACACAAGCAAGTAACAACAACCGTATGACATCACGGAACTATTTTCGTTAGTTTAAATAGAGCATAATAACCAATGACCAATATTTATTCATCCGAAGTGTTTTTTTATGGGTAGATATATGGTTGCGATCAGTTTCACATGAACAGGCCACATCTCGATTATACAAGGCAACGGTGCAACCAATTTCACTAAAATCAATACAAACCCCAATGATTTTATAAATTATTACCAAAGGGTCCAAAGCAACGAGATAAATCACCTCGTATTTCTGCAATATACATGCTGTATGTACCATGCTTGCCAATTACCTGGTGCCTCTTGAATCCGAAAGTAGAAGTAGAAATGAGAACAGCCCAAGGTATATAAGAACAATGCAACTTGGGAAAGAATATTTACAAAATAAAAAAGGGAGAATATGAATAGATCATATGAAGTCATATACATTAACCATATTCCTTCTTAGCCTCATTCCCCCTTCATACCCATGACCGAGACAGGTGATTTCAATAAATTGACTCCTTCGATCCGCTTAATTTCGCTTCACTGTAAAGTTTAAGACAAGGCCTGGAATGTTCACATTGGATCTGAGATATCTGCCCATATAGGATATTCACTCTTAGGGAAGCTTTCGAAATAATATACTGTGAGACACATCAGGGTGACTTTCGTTTACTTTATGTCAGTATTTCCAAAGGTAACCCGTAACGCACTGATCTAATCATCAATCTGCTGACCAAGCGAATTGCATTGCCCCACTACTTCCTTTGTTTTCTTCACCAACAGCTGCACTTACAGCCCTAACCACCAAAAATACGAGCAAACTCTATTATGCATCATGGGTAGATCTGCTCCACTTGCCTACCAACATCATTAACCAGGGCCGGGCCATTCTTTTCAACAGAGATATGGAGAAATCACCATCCAAAGATATTGCTCAGACCTCGGATATTACTCAGACCTCTCACAATGAGCTTTCGTTTCAGAATGTGACACCAGTCAGTATCTCGGTTAAAGGATTAGGTGTTTCAGTCAAGGCGGAAGACCACAAGAGGAGGAAGAAGAAAACGACCAGCGATGCTGAAGTGAGAAAACCACATTTGAGCAACATTCTGAGTAACATCTCGCTCGACGTTCCGTCAGGATCCATTATGGCAATTATGGGGGGCTCTGGCTCAGGTAAAACCTCGCTGCTCAATCTGATGGCGTCTCGGATGTCTGGGAGTAATTTGGCGGTGGAAGGAACCACCACATTCGGCGGCAAAAGCATTGACGATGTGACTCACGCTTATGTTATCCAGCAGGACATTCTGAGTCCCAATCTCACATGTCGAGAAACACTTACTTTTGCAGCTGGACTGCGTCTCGATAAGAACATGAATAAAGTTCAACGATCTGTATTAGTTGAGGAAATCATACGTGAGCTGAACCTTAAAGAGTGTGCCAACACACTTGTGGGCAATACTACTCATCGGGGGCTTTCTGGTGGAGAAAAACGAAGATTGAGTATTGGAATACAGATGCTTAGTAACCCGTCTGTACTTTTTTTGGACGAACCCACTACTGGTTTGGATGCGAATTCTGCGTACGATCTTGTCAAGACCATGAAAAGCTTAAGCTTATCAGGACGAACATTAGTCATGAGTATCCACCAGCCTCGAAGCGACATTTTTTTCTTGTTCGACCAGGTGACTATTCTTTCACGTGGTCTTCAGGTGTATACAGGCGGTACAAAACAAGGACTTGACTGGTTTGCAAAGTTGGGTTACCATTGTCCAAGGCATGTCAACCCAGCAGATTACCTGATCGATATTGCAGCTGTAGACACCCGAAACGAGGAAGATGAAAAACAGAGCTTTGAGCGAGTTAATCTTTTTGTCGCAAAGTTCAATGCTTTCAAATTGGATTCATCTCATTCTTCAGACGAGGCAGACCAAGATATAGGTACAGATTCATCTCCTGAAAAGCTGGAAACCAAACTATTTGGTCACTCTATCAAGACTGCTTTTCATAGCTCCGTGCCTTTAACACGTGAGATTAGTGTACATATCCGTCGAACCTGGTTGACAATGTACCGAGATAAATTAGGTATTGTGGGGCTTACAGTAGAGGCCATGTTGATGGGTCTCATCTGTGGCCTGGTATTTTTGCGAATTAAACCGGATTTGGCTGGGCTTAGATCTATGGAAGGTGCCGCATACATTGCATTTTCATTACAGAGCTACCTGATGCTACTTTACGAGACCTACCGTCTGTGTTCTAGTGACTTGGCTGTTTTTGACAGAGAGCACAACGAAGGGTGCTCGTCAGTTTTTGGATTTCTCATATCAAGAAGAATGGCTAAACTTTTCACAGAGGATCTAATTGTGCCTTTAGTTTTCTCTATCCTAACTTATTTCCTGTTTGGGTTCCGAACAGATAGCCCCAAGTATTTCTTCATCTTCTTTTCCCAAATATTACTAACTCATCACATCTCTATGAACTTCAGTATGGTCTGTGCTGCCCTATCTCGTGATTATACCATCGCTTCCCTTGTCGCAAATTTAATGTTCACTTTACAGAGTATGGCTTCAGGTTTCTTTGCCAATCCAGAATTTATGAAACCGTACATTCGATGGACAAAGTGGATCACTTGGGTTTTTTATGGTCTATCTGCAGTTTTGAATAATCAGTTCATGAACTTCTTTGGGGATTGTCCCTATGGAACAAAGTCACCTGATGATCCTCTCTGTAAAGACTACGTTGGTGAAAACTTTCTTGAGTCTGTAGGTTTCCCTACAGATTTTGTGGTGCTCCCTACGGTTGTCATGTTAGGCTGGCTAGTGTTGTTCTTCTTGCTCAGTTGGGTACTATTGACTTTCATTCGAGTTGACGTGGGTGTTGGAAAAAGCCTCAAAACCGACAATAAGTCTGAGACTGAGGAAAAGAGTGAAGCGGAACCAGTCCACTCTGTTGCTCCCATCAACAAAAATCCTCCTTTGACAGTTACTGTGTGTGACCTGAAACTGAGGGTAAAGAAGCTACGTGGTGACGAGAAACAGATTCTTGATGGAATCACTGCAACGTTTGAACCAGGCTCAATTTCTGCCATTTTAGGTCCATCCGGATCTGGAAAGTCCTCCCTGTTAAATCTCATGGCTAATCGACTTAATTCTACACTGGTTCAGAAATATACTGCATGCGGAGATATTTTCCTCAATTCTACCAGCATTGGAGTCAACAAATTGGGGGCTCTATGCTCTTTTGTCACCCAAGAAGATGATGGTTTGCTGAGTACTCTTACTGTGAGAGAAACTTTGTACTTCTCTGCTTATCTCCGTCTCCCAGACACTATGAACAATGCTATGAAAAGGAGGCGTGCTGATGAACTTATCCTAAAGATGGGTCTAAAGGATTGCCAAGACACTCTCATTGGTAATGATCTTGTAAAGGGTATCTCTGGGGGTGAAAAACGACGAGTTTCTATCTGTGTACAACTTCTTTCCAACCCTGACATTCTTCTACTTGACGAGCCCACTTCAGGACTGGACTCTTTTACAGCTGGAAGTATTTTGAGCGTTCTGCAGACGTTAGCCCAGGAAGGAAAAACTGTAATTTGCACCATTCATCAACCTAGAAGTGACTTGTTCGGACAGTTTGGAAGGGTCTTATTATTAAGTAAAGGTGGTCATGTGGCTTATGATGGTGCCGCTCACGATATGGTACCTCATTTTTCACAACTGGGATATCCTTGTCCAGATCTATCTAACCCAGCCGACCACGTTCTGGATCTGGTATCAATCAATCTTCAAAGACAACAAAAGGAAAATGAGGATAGGAGTCGCGTTGACAGTTTGTTGAGAAAATGGGAACAAGTACAAAACGATAAAATGAACGAGATTCTTTCCAGAACAGCTACTTCTCCTTTCGATCCCAACACGCTCGTCCCACGAGCACCAGCCTCTTTTCGAACAGCATATTTCATTCTTCTTCAACGAGGGATTATTTCTCTTTCTCGATCTCCAAATGTATACATTGCTCGTTTGTCTCAGCCCGTTGGTATTGGAGTTGTTCTTGTACTATTCTTCACGCCCTTGCGTTCGTCTTACATTGGAATCTTTAACAGATTTGGTCTCATTCAGCAAGTTCTATCGTTGTACTTTGTCGGGGTACTGAACAACATGGCATCCTATCCGTTCGAACGTGACGTCTTTTACAGAGAGCAGGATGACGATCTGTATGGCGTATTGCCCTTTTTCGCGGTTTATACCACTATTGAGGTCCCGTTTGAAATTTTGTCGGCAATACTCTTCTGTGTCATTGTTGTTCTCCCTCCAGGATTCCCCCGAACTGCAGACTTCTTCTTCGCCGCCTTTTATCTCAGTTTCGTCGTTATCAACACTGGTGAAAGCATCGGCATCGTCTTTAACACGCTTTTTAGACATACTGGATTTGCACTGAATGTTGTCTCTGTGATTTTATCAATCGGAATGTTCATGGCTGGATTGTTCTCTTTGCAAATGCCTGGCTTCTTCAAAGGTTTGAACTACATTTCTCCATTGAAGTACGTTTGTCAAACACTTTTGGTGATGGCGTTTGAGAATGTTCCTTTCCACTGCACGCCTGAAACTGGAGGCTATGACTCGCTTGGAAATTGCATCTTCACAAATGGAACACAGGTTTTGGAGACTTATGGCTTTAAAAACCATAACAAGGCATACCTAGGGGCTGCTGCAATCTGTCTGGTAATGTACAGACTTGCTAGTCTTGTCATTTTGAAGTTAGTCAGACACAAAGGGGGACTTCGATCTCTCAATCGAGATGTAGTTTGATTAATTTAACCTTATTGGGAGACATATTTCTATGAAAAATTTCTAGATGCTTCTTCAGCTCGAGATAGTTCCAAAGCATACTTTAGGTCTTCGTCCACTCCATCTTCGTCGTAATCGTGATTGTAATCCTGCTCAGAATCATAATTTCCTTCAGTGTCCTGGATTCCTTGTAGTGAAGCTTCCAAAGCTCTTGCTAGTGCGCTTTCTTCATCTTCTCTAATGTCATCATCATCTTGAGAAATGAGAAGAGCCAGTTTGAGCTGCTCCTCTTCAGTTAACTTTTCAGCCCCAGAGAACGAGCTTATGCTTCCACTTCTGCTTCCGTTATACTTCTGAATATTCTTTTCACGCCTCTCCACATCATATTGCTCTTCCTTGATGTTCTCCACTCCAGTGTTGATTTGATCATTGATCTCCGCGCGTTGGATCGATAACAGTTCTGTTTGGGAGAGTCCTCTTGCAATAGCCTTTTTCTTGCTGCTTCTCTTAGCTTGTCTACGAGTGTGTGTACTACCATTAGGCCGAACTTGCTCAAACGATTCAATACACACACCGCAAGCCATGACTCCTCTGTGGGATGTAGGAACAGGGTCGACGGAAAGATCAATACAAAGTGGGGCAAAACGAGTACCAAAGGCATCTCGGTTTTGTTTAAATCCACGATGTGACTCAGGAACAAACGTGCGTAAATGAGATCCGCTCAAAACGTCAAATACTGAAATAATAGAGGAGTCTGTTACTGTTACCAAAACCGCGGAGTTCAATGCCACAGACCCAATAGATACCTGTTGCGAATCACTTACAGTAGTGCCACTCCCTGCAATAACGTTTCCATACTGGTTCATGTCGATTGTGTATGTATAGTTGGAAGTGTGGAGATTGAAGACATGAATCGCTCCCCGGTGGGTTGCTACTGCCACATGCTTAATAGCGGACCCGTTGGTAATGTCAATTACAGAAATGCCATCTTCCTCATGTAGCAAAGGAGCTCTCAATGTTGAAGTTGTACCAGTCCTTGTGTCCACGCTGAAAACAACCATTCCTCCAAATGTGATGAGGTATATTCCGGACTTCTCATCGAACTGTGTAAGATATTGCAAATGATCCACCTTGCAAGATATCGTAGTCAAAGTCTGAAGGTTTTCTGGCAGATTCAGTGGCTCCAGCACCTGTTCTGGTTCTTGCGCAGGTGTTTCAGGGACGACAACTATATCAGGGCTCTTGCCATCCCACTTGTAAATTTCGACAAGTCTCTTGACTGGACGGGCTAAAACTATGAAAATGTCTTTGCCATCACTGAAAAGGTCAAGAATCATACCAGTATGGCCTGTTGTCTGATCAAAAACAGGTATATTAACTTTCCCCACCAGTTTGCCCCCACCAAGGTCCCAGTTTGCAACCCAACCCATTGCATCGATACTCAACGCTCCAACCTTGCCCTCGGGTCCTTGGCACACTTTCGGAGACGCGGTTTGAGTCATCCAGCACTGGACTATAGGAGCATCATGAACTTGAGAAGTAGGGAACTTCAAGGATGTACGTTTCTTATAGCTATTGGTCAATAAAAGCGCATCAAGGTTCACATCTGTTGCATGCAAAAAGCCATAAGGGCTCATATTGGAGCATGTCAAGCCCGCAATGGCTCCCATAGTACGTCCAATGTGGATACTAGGTTTGTATGCTTTGAGGGTAGACAGATCAAACACGGTCAAGAGACCCGACTGGGGGTAAGCAATCATTCCAACATCATGATCCCAATAGCATCTCATGTTTGTAACAGTTTCCCTGGGTCTGAAACACACAGCAGTTCTATTAGCTGCTGCTCGTTTACGGCTCCATCGGTACAAGGTGAGCATTCTGTCACAGTATTCTCGCTTCCAAGAAGATGATTCTCCTCCCATCCACCCAAACTCGCCCTCAGGCACACCAAAAACTCGCTGGAAACATGTTCGCCACACGAAGTCGTCCTTCATCCATTCAGTCCATTGCTTACATACCAGATTCAGGTTTTCAAGTGAAGCAACATCCAAAAACGAACAAATGTCGGCAAAAATTTCCTGAGGCAGACTTAGGATCTGAGCCCGGGTACCCAGTACTTCTCCTGACATGTAGTTTGTGAGGGTGAGTGAAGTTAAAGACATTCAGTCTTAGGGAAGGTAGGCCAATCAAAGTTGCATGACATATGCGTGGTGATTTGGTTGGACTATAGTTTGGATACTGAGCATCTGGAAGAATCAAGATCTCTGGTGAAAATTTACATGTGAGAGTAGTTATTCATTTTGCGTTACGAAAAGACGACTGGGCAAAAGTGGTAACTGGAAGAAGACAAATAAGATGTTGAAGATCAGAGTAAACCTTAGTACAGACCAAAAAATGGGTAGGATGGAATAGGGCTGTTGAACGTAATTAAAATCCGGGTGGGGGAAAAGTTAGAACTGTTGATTTCATTCAAAAAATCTTATTTATTCTTTAATACTACGCTTACAAGAATGACAATTCTTGAAGTCCTGTCTATTCGTTCAAGGGTTAGGGTTGACATATACACGGTTGACATGCACTATATCTTTTATCAAGGATGAGTGCTACTATTACGGAAACTGCGATTGACAAGAACAAGGTATGGGGAGCTCCCCATGCTACGGTTGAGATAAATGGGAAAATGGTCAAACTTGACGAAAACGGCAAGATTTGCCGGTCTTGCAATAGCTTGAAGGACTTCCAAGCGGCCATGGGATTGGGTGGCACCAAAGGAACAGCCAGTATGGCCTCCATGTTTGGTGCAATGCAGGGGCAGAGGAAGAAAGAAGAAGCTCCTGCTGGATACAGAGATGATCCTGCAGATGTAGAGATTCTAGGACGAGCTACATGGACATTCCTGCATACAATGGCTGCTCAGTACCCTGATAACCCTTCTGAGACACAGAAGAAGGAGATGACAGATTTCATGTCGATTTTTTCGCGGGTCTACCCCTGCTGGTTTTGTGCTGCTGATTTCCAAAAGTGGATCAAGACCTCTCCCCCCGAGGTTGACAACAAAGACATTCTTAGCAAGTGGCTCTGTAAGGCACATAATGAGGTCAATGTCAAGATTGGCAAACCTGTTTTTGACTGTGCCAACTGGAAGAAGCGATGGCTTGATGGATGGGAGTAATAACTTCCGTTGAATTTGTACATACGTATATAGTAAATGACATAGAAAAACGTTTCAGTGAGATGGGTCAAGGTTCGGAATTTCGCATTGTCAGTCAAGTGATGGTGTATCCAATATGGTGTCGAAGTCAACAAGGCCTTGATAATTCCAGTCTGATACGTTAAATGTGTCTTACACACCTGTAAACTTGTCTATTTGCACCAAGCCATGCGTACAATTTACACTGTTTTTGGCGATCTCAGGGTCACTCAGTCTCTCTCAACTTCCTTCAAATGAGGCAAGGTGATACCCCTTCTGAACTTAATCTATACTATTGGGAGGCACCCTGGACAGAAATGCATAATATTATTGTGGGGCTGATCAGGGGTGAAGACCCACATCATTGAACACAAGTAATAATACCCAAAGATCACTTCTATTTTGGTGATCAAGATTTGTTCACGAGCCCAAACCCTGGTTGCATAACTATTTTTAGATCTTGAAACTTGCATCAGGCCCTCCACGCCTCATGTATTGTTTGTTTGTCTCTAATGGCGTGCTAAATATAACTGTAATATGTATCTCGCAAATTAGAGTTTTTTTGGTGAAGAGGTGTGGGTGGAGTCTAGAGGAATATTTAGGAGATAGACTGACAAGCGCGATATATAAGGGTGATATCATGTGAACTTGGGTCAAATCGGAAACCCCCGATCTTCTAAGCCTTTTACTTCCAAGGGCAATCCACTAAGTCCAAATTTTCATCATACAGCTCACCTGCATAAGCTGTAGGTGTGTTAGTGAACCCACCAACGGCGACACTGCCACATACTAGGTCATTTGACGTTTCGTGTTTCTTTATAAAGAAATCCTGCGAGATTTGTGCAGATAGCATCTTCTCAACAGAATATTTACGTTCTTTGCAGGATTTATTACTTAGTGTGGCCATTCCCCTTTGTTTGACTTTGGCAACTTGAAACAACGACCAATCACCATGAGTCGCAATCCATATGATGGTGAGTATATCGACAAGTATTTAATGTTTGAGACAAGCTAACACAGAAATGACCGAGCGCTACTACGCCAACGAAAACCGGTCCCACGATCACCTGACAGATCGGTATGCAACAAACACTCCACACCCTCCACATCCTAGCCAGTCGCCCCACCCTACAGGTGATTTAGCAGATCATTACAATTTTGGAGCCCCTGGCAACAACAATTATGTAGCTCCCACCCCTCCACCACCTCCTCCGCCTCCAAACCCTTACAATAATGGTGTCCCAACACACCATGCGCAACCAGATCCAATTGACCATCATGATCTTGGACATAGTCCAGCTCATGGTCCAGCTCATGGTCCAGCTCATACTGATCAATTGGCTCAAGATATGTCTTACTATGGCGGTGGACCTGGTGGTGATCCTTATGGCCCTGATCCGTATGGGCCCACTCCTGATGCTCACTTCTACGAGAACAACAACAATACCCAGGGGGATCAAAGCTACTATCAGCAGAATCCATACCAACATGACCCAGGCCCATTTGTGCAAGAAGAGGGTGACTCCTATCTTTTGAAGCCTTACAGTCACGGTCATAACCAGCCTTTACACCACTCTCTTGGTGTGTTTGATAATGGTAGCTTTGTCGATGATGAGCAAGGTCTTGAGAACTTTGTGCCCTTCCCCATTGCTGGAGATACTTATGCATTGAATACATATGAGGACAGCGATGAGGATGATATGATGGAAATGCCCAAATCGGATGCAGCCTCACAAGCATCATACGAGTCTGGAGACGATGAGGATGATGGAGAAGATGAAGAACAGACTTTTGAAGACCCCAGTGTGTTTGAACCTCATGTAATCCCTCCAGACATTCAACCTCGACGTCAAAAAACTGTCAAAAGAGTTCGTTTGTTCCGAGGTAACCTTGTACTTGATTGTCCTGTGTCTAAGAAACTATTGGCCAAGTTTTCTGAACCACGACGGGAACGAGAATTCACTCATATGCGATACTCAGCAGCGACCTGTGACCCATCTGAGTTCGTGCCCAATCAGTTCACTCTCCGTCAAACTTGTTACCAAAACCCCCGACAGACCGAACTGTTCATTGTGGTCACTATGTACAATGAGGACGACATTTTGCTTGGCCGGACCTTGCAGGGTGTTTTCAAGAACATTAAGCATCTGACGACCCGAACTCGATCAAAAGTGTGGGGTAAAGATGCGTGGAAAAAGGTGGTCGTGTGCGTTGTTTCTGATGGTCGTGAAAAAATCAACCCTAGAGCACGAGCCCTCATGGCAGCTTTAGGTGTATACCAAGATGGCTTCGCAAAGAATATCGTCAATGACCAGCCCGTAGCAGCTCATATTTACGAATATACTACCATGGTTGGTATTTCCAGTGTTGATAAATGCGTCAAACTTACCACTGAAAAGACTATTCCCATTCAGATGATTTTTTGTCTCAAGGAAAAGAACCAAAAGAAGATCAACTCCCACAGGTGGTTTTTCCAGGCGTTTGGCCCGGTTCTCAATCCCAATGTTTGCATTTTGTTGGATGCAGGAACCCAGCCAGGCCACGATTCCATCTACCACTTGTGGAAGGCATTTGACAGCCATCCTGATGTAGGAGGAGCCTGTGGTGAGATCAAAGCAATGTTGGGTAAGGGAGGTAAGCAGCTCCTTAACCCTCTTGTTGCAGCCCAAAACTTTGAGTACAAAATGAGTAACATTCTTGATAAACCTCTTGAAAGTGTGTTTGGATTTATTTCGGTTCTTCCTGGAGCTTTTTCGGCTTATAGATACGTGGCTCTACAGAATGACGTGAATGGTGTTGGTCCGCTTGCCTCGTATTTCAAGGGCGAAACTCTGCATGATTCTGGAGCCGGTATTTTCACAGCAAACATGTACTTGGCCGAGGATCGAATTCTCTGTTTCGAGCTCGTTGCCAAGAAAAACTGTTCTTGGAAACTGAAGTACGTCAAGTCTAGTTCTGCTGAAACTGATGTTCCTGATCATTTGTCTGAGTTAGTTATGCAAAGACGTCGATGGCTTAACGGTTCGTTTTTTGCTGCTATTTACTCTTCTGCCCATTTTTACCAGATATGGAGATCTTCTCATTCTCTTGGTCGAAAGTTGTTTTTCCATCTTGAGTTTATTTACCAGACTTTTACCATGCTGTTTTCATGGTTCGCTATTGGCAACTTCTTTTTGGTGTTTCGAATTCTTACATCCGCTCTAGGTGATCCCACCATGCATTTTGCGCCTGGGAAGGTTCTGGGTGTCGTATTCCTGTGGCTTTACTGCTGTTGCATTGTGGCTACCTTTGTTCTGGCATTTGGAAACCGACCTACCGGTACGCAGGCGTTCTATACGGTTGTAGTATGTTTCTTTGCTGTACTTATGGCCTATCTGATTTTTGCTGCTATTTACATTTCGGTGAAATCGGTTCAATATGCACTCTGTTCAAATGGTGGAAAGTTGACATTATCGTTGGTATTCAACAACGCCACTTTCCGAGATCTGGTGGTTTCTTTGAGTTCCACATACGCTTTGTATTTCCTCATGTCGTTCATCTACTTTGAGCCCTGGCATATGTTCACATCTTTCCTGCAGTACATGCTCATCTCCCCTAGTTACGTCAACGTGCTCAACGTTTATGCTTTCTGTAATATCCACGACATCTCATGGGGAACCAAGGGTGACACTGCCCAGAAAATGGATCTTGGTGTGGCCAAAACTAACCAGGCTGGTAAGCTTGAAGTCGACATTCCAACCCAAGAAACGGATATTGACACAAGTTATGTCAACGAGATCAACACCCTACAACAGGTTGTGAAAGTGGAGAAAAAGAAGCCTTCAAGGGAGGACACAGAGACGGACTACTATGCACTGGTTAGATCTTCTGTCGTCTTGTTCTGGATGCTCACCAATTTCGTTGTCATTGCTGTTGTTCTTAATGCAGGTGGCTTGAGTATTGTCACTACTGAACCCAATGCTATTTCTAGCGGTGCCGCCCCAGCGGCTGCCAAATTGGTGAAACGAGGTATTCGCTACGTTCTCGAAACAAGACAGGATCCAGGAACTTGCGAGGCAGTTGGAGGACCTACTGATGTGCGAACCGAGATCTACCTACGAGTTGTTCTCTGGTCAGTAGCTGCCCTATCTTGTTTCAGAGGTATTGGCGCCACCTGGTATTTGATTGCCAGACTGTTTGGTCATTAGTTGTGTAATAGTATTGTCTTGAATGTATTAATGTTGTAAACTGAACATCAAATCCCAAATTTTGAGTCCTAGGCCTAGTGTCTCTTCTCCACCCATGGCAAAGAACCAGCACTTACAATGCTGCTGAAGCTCTTACATGAAAGATGAAGGAAAACTGGAATGGTCTATTACTCACTTACACGTATTCAAATACCCAACAGTCACGAATAGCCCCAGTCTCAAATAACCAAAGTGTACAAGCATCACTGCAAAAACACCAAAAACAATGGCACTGTTTCTTATATGCATTAAACTAAATCTAAATCAATTGGTGAAGTAACACCCGCAACAGGGTAAAATCAAAATCATTATTCAATCTCATAAACTATTTGTCATCAAATCACTAACATTAACTTAGGCAAGTTTGGACTGGTCGAGCATGATTCGAACGGCCTTGGTCTGGATGTAGTTGTCAAGACCATCCTTGCCCATCTCCTTACCGAAACCGGACTGGTTGAAGCCACCGAAGGGGACGGCCTCGTGGAAGGAGTTGTAGCAGTTGATCCAGACGGTACCAGCGTGCAAGTTCTCAGCAACGTAGTGTGCCTTAGAGATATCCTGGGTGTGGACACCAGCAGCTAGGCCATACTCAGTATCGTTGGCAAGGGCCAGAACTTCCTCAACAGTCTTGAACTTGGTAACACAGACAACAGGGCCGAAAATCTCCTCCTGGACAATCTTCATACCAGGCTTAACATCAGTGAAGACAGTAGGCTGGATGAAGTAACCCTTATCCTGAGCTCGGCAGCCACCAGTGAGCAAGGTGGCACCTTCCTTCTTACCCTCCTCAATGAATCCCATGACTCGATCAAACTGGAGCTTGGAAGTCTGGGCACCCTGGAAGGTGTTCTCATTGAAGGGATCGCCAACAACAACCTCCTCAGCCTTCTGCTTAAATGCAGCTACAACCTTGTCGTAAATACCCTCCTGCACGTAGAGTCGGGAACCAGCACAGCAGACTTCACCAGAGTTGAAGAAGATACCGAGAGCGGACCAAGACAAGGCGTTCTCAATGTTGGCATCGTCAAAGATGATGTTGGGAGACTTGCCTCCAAGCTCAAGGGTGATCTTCTTAAGGTTGGAGAGGGCAGCAGACTTGAGGACCTGCTTACCAGTGGCAGTGGAACCAGTAAAGGCAACCTTTCGGATCTTAGGGTGATTGGTCATGGCAGCACCAACCTTACCGTAACCGGAAAGAATGTTGAGAACTCCGGGAGGGAAGCCTGCCTCCTTAGCAAGACCAGCAGCGTAGAGGGCAGAAAGAGGAGTGGACTCAGCAGACTTGAGAATGACTGTGTTACCAGTGGCAAGGGCGGGGCCAACCTTCCAGGCCCACATCAGAAGAGGGAAGTTCCAGGGAATGATCTGACCGCAGACACCAATGGGCTCCTTTCGGGTGTATGAGAAGTGACCATCGTTGCCTTGAATCAGGTCGCCGTAGATCTTGTCAGCGTATCCAGCGTAGTATCGAATAACCTTGACAACAAGAGCAACGTCGCCCTTGGCGTGAGCATACACCTTACCATTATCTGTGGTCTCAATGGCAGCAATAATATCCAAGTCTCGCTCAATCAGGTTTGCCAGCTTGTTCATGAGGACGCCTCGCTCGGAAGGAGCAGTCTTGAATGCCCAGGGCTTGAAGGCAGCAGAAGCAGCCTCGACGGCAGCCTCAACATCAGCCTCGTCAGCCTCAGCAACCTCACAAATCACCTCCTCGGTGGTGGGGTTCTCAGTGGCAAATGTCTTTCCTGACTTGGAAGCGACAAATTCACCATTAATGAACAGTCCAGTAGGCTGGGTAGCCTTGAGGCCGTTGGCCAGAGTGAGTTCAGTGGTCATAGTCATTGTTGTGAAGTTGGTTGTATTGATAAGTTTGGATGAGGTTTAGACTGGGGCGGACCCTGACTATTTATATTATCTGAAGTTTGAATTGAAGGTGGGGTTCACCTTGCTTTCAAGCTCAGGACGGATATACGGATGTCATGCAGCATGTGTGGGGTTAACAATCTTGATTTGTGAAGGGAAATGCAGTTTGTTGAGTCTTATGCAGGAGAACAAAGATTAGTTATACATTATTTACCTTTATAAATACCCAGAATTTTTTTCATTCGGTCCTTCATCACCCAAACACTAGCAATTGAGGTTCTTGACGGTTACCCCAACATCTTTGGATTCCATTGCCAAACCTAAAGTGAAACTTAATTTGAAATACACCTTGGTCTCAGTACAGATATAATGTAATGCAGGTGATGGCGGTGTAACGGAAAGTTAACGGAGCTGGGAAAAATGAAGGTGCAACGGACCGCTTGGGATATGTGCGCTACCAAAATAACAGAGGTGATTGCTTTTGTTGCACTTGTTTTGGCTGTGAGTGTCGTGTGTGTTCTTGGAGTTGAAAGTATTGGGAAAAACGTGGTCTGAGTATATATGGGGTATATGCAATCGACTTATGATGAATAATCGTGTGATCAGAAAGAGCAAACCACTGAACTCCACTACTGAAACCTCGTTTTGGTTTTAAACCATACGCATGCTTACCTAATTTTTTTGCTACCTGCAACAGATTTACTTTCGTACCACCTCATCGTTTGGGGAAAGTACGCCTCCATGGGTGCCTCCATGTGGGGATCGGTGGAAGGGGTTCTCCCAACACCACAATGCAAGTTCAAAGCTAAGTTGAGCTTAGATGCAGGTGATAATGAAGCGCTTTTTGTACGAGGCTTTCTTGTTCAATGTTACAAAATGTAGTACTAGTTTATTGTGGCTGTAACCTAGGTACTGGTGTTTCAGTAAACAATTGTGATATGATTCTAAGACATCCTGAAACACCTTGTAAAGAAATAAGAGAGTTGGATAGTGCTAATACGCAGGTCCTAGCTTCGTCTAACGCAGTATAAGTTCGGCCGTACCATCAGGGAAAACTGCAAGTGGCCAAAAAATGTACCAAATAAAATTTTGTATAGTGACTTTAAACAAGAAGTAACCAATCAAGATACACAATTTTTATAAACTTGATGGTCCATCCACCCCAACAACTACAGCTCTTGTGGTTACGACCTGTGCCACAAGGTACTCGTTTCCCTCTGTGTGAACTTTAATTTCAAATAACACCTTTTACAGTTCAATAATGGTTATTTCGCTAAAATAAACTTCTTATGAATTGTTCTACAAGAAGACACTGGAGCATCTCAGGTTGCCTTGAGAAATCTGAAACCTCTGACTTTAGCCAATTATCGGATAATCTAACCACTGAATCAAACAGATCATTCTTCTTTGACTCAAACTTGTTGTAACCGCCGTTGTCACCACATTTGGTCGAACCTCGCATGGTGTGCTATTGTGTATCGCTTATGTCCGTTAACCACTCGTGCCCACGAAGGTATATTTGGTGAAAATAACGGATTTAACCAGTTGCTTATGTGGAGATTAGCATTGCACACACATTCATTGATAGGGGAGAGAGGTAGACTTGGGTTATGAATGGGTAATAACTCTTTGATAAAACACCAGAAGCTGTTTGGGTAGAATTTTTTTGGCAGATGAATATTGGTTCTTAGATTGTATTTCCACCTGCTTGTCAAACTGTCAGCTTATAGTTATTGCACTATGTTAATGATCATACAAGTGGCATTTAACATACTTACTTACCAGTCCAAGGGTATATGATCCTGATGACAGCATAGAACACAATTGGCGTGAACATTCTTTTAACCTGTATTTTGATTGACTCAACTGTCCTTTAAATTATTCCTCTTTTTTCTTGAGAATCCGAATTTGCACCACCGGTGAAGTTCCTGATTCTTCATTTCCTGGCCTTCTCTGCAGCAAATACACAAATTTGAAAAGCTGGAATATTGTTCGGAAAGCATGAATAAACTGTTTCCAAAAATTAATTGATCGTCTTATCGCAGTCAATCGTACATGATGATCGCCCTTCTAGGTAGGTGATAACAGTGTCATAAGACATGTTGACTCTGTGCCTTGAAATCTGCTCTGCACGTGCTTGTTCTTAGTAAATGGGATTTCTAATTAAGCTAAATGAACGTCATCAAAAATGAGCAATCTCCACTTGGAGTCCAAACTCTGACACAATTTCTGAGTCAGCACGCAACAAAAAACGTCATCTAATCTAACTTACTTACTTTTAATGCTTGGCTGTAATATGGTGGTTAATTATCCCTTGCCTTTACAGTGTGTAGAGATTTTCTTCTTAGCAGGCGGATTGTTTACGCAAACGCGCTGTTGAGAATCAAACTCATTATCAGTATTTGTTGAGAATCAGACATAAAGTATTATTCTAAGTATTTAGATAATTAACGAACTTACATGGGAAAAGGGAGTTCTGGTAGTAGCCCACTTCCCTGGTAATGTGGACTGAGGTCTTTGGAAGAAAGGAGAGATGGTCAGAGTGACAATAAACTGAGCACTTACTGGATATTTATCACTTACGAGGAGATAATATTTCTGATAGGAGTAATCTACCTCCTCGGAGATTACATTCAACAAACGGACATATGAGAGAATGATAGCCCGACCTGACTGTCTAGATCAATCGTAGCACGAATTACTAACAAAATTTTCCTTTTTTCAGTTCTTAGCAAAGTAAAGTATTTTTCATGAGGAAAATGCCTCACATTACGGTTATCTGACTCAATAACTGAGTTTGTTGGTCATAAAATAAGGTTGAATCTGTGTTCACTCTAATGGTGATAAGCTTTTGAGGTCATCTCTATTGAATCAAATAATTCTTGGTTTATTGATGGCTTAATCCAACCTACAAGGGTATTAACTGGGAACTATCAAACAACTTTTGCCTCTGATACTATTGTGGTTAACTTCAGGTTTTCTGGTAGCAACTGTTTATGTCAAAGACGGTGGGGTGGTAATCAAATATACTTCTCCCAAAAGCAGATAATCAACAACAAATCCAGTGAGAGGGCACAGTCATTAGGTAGACCGAGTGACACTGTATTTTCTTCTATTATTATTCCTCCTTAAGTACCTTCAACCATTCACCTCCCCAGTTTTATATAGTTTGATACTGCTTATGATGTCTTGTTTTGTTCTATGATTAAGTTCGAGTTGTACAGCATACTACAGTGTAGTAAACACAATAACAATGCGAAGTCAATGGGCTACCTATAGTTAGAATAACCACGAACTCGACTAATAAATGGAGAAAACAATGAAATTCCCTCTTAACTGAACATATCAGTTTATCTATTTATTAATGCATCATACTTACTGCTATCGTTTTGGGGCTGCTTGGTTGTTGTGACAACTCGTTAAAGCTAATTCCCAATCAGGCAGTAACCCAACTGAAGTAAAGATTATAAGCAATGAGGTCTGGCCTGGATCACAACACTACTGTACCGCCCACCAAAAACCAACAATGTTCAAAAGGCCGGATCCATTGAGACCACTGGGAACCGATCACCGGGATAACATCAACCCTGCCCTTAAGCTACGATCAGGAAAGGAGAATGATGTTTATGGTCATCTCCATCACAACAAGTTTGTTCCCTCAGATCAACCTGGCACCCCATACTATACTGGCAAGGGAAACTATTATAACCCTAGTAAACCCCTAGCTACAACAGCTCCAGCACCTGCACTCGCTACCCGTCCAGCTGCTACTGCTGCTACCAAGACTCCACGAAAGAAAGAGAAGCTCTCGAGTCTGTGCAAGACTCCCCCTTCATTGATCAAAAGCAGAGCTGGAACACATTTTTCTCGAGGTTCCTGTCTGGGAGAGGGGGGCTTTGCAAGATGTTTCCAGGTCAAGAATGATGCTGGCAAGACCTTCGCTGCCAAAACTGTCGCTAAGGAAAGCGTCCGAAATGAAAAGACCAAAAACAAACTTCTGGCCGAAATCAAGATCCACAAATCATTGAGACATCCCAACATTGTCGAGTTTGTTGACTGTTTCGAAGACGACCACAACGTCTACATTCTGCTGGAAATGTGCTCAAATCAAAGCATGATGGAGATGCTTCGTGCACGAAAGTCTTTCACAGAAGGTGAGGCAAAATATTACATGGTACAGATTCTCGGAGCCATCAACTTCATGCACCGGCGACGGGTTATCCACCGAGATTTGAAACTTGGAAACATTTTTCTCGATGAGAACATGCATGTCAAGATTGGTGATTTTGGCCTTGCAACTGTGCTTGAGAAATCCACTGACCGTCGAGTCACCATCTGTGGCACTCCAAACTACATTGCTCCCGAAGTTCTTGCAGGAAAGCAAAAAGGCCATTCGTTTGAAGTTGATATTTGGTCCGCTGGTGTAATTCTGTTCACCATGGTCACGGGGAAACCCCCATTCCAGTCTAAGGATGTTGATACCATTTACCAGAGAATTAAAAAGAACGACTGGAGATTCCCTGCTGAGCTTCCCATAAGCAGCGAGTGTAAAGATCTGGTGCGATTGATGCTCGTAGGTGATCCTCAAC
Organism: Yarrowia phangngaensis; assembly: GCA_900519005.1. Taxonomy (NCBI): domain Eukaryota; kingdom Fungi; phylum Ascomycota; class Dipodascomycetes; order Dipodascales; genus Yarrowia; species Yarrowia phangngaensis. The sequence continues at coordinate 3,434,120 of ULGR01000001.1, read as the reverse complement.
AGCGAATCGACCTTCCCTCCATTCTCAAACACCCGTTCTTCTACACTGATTTCCCCGCTTCTGTACATACTCACGCCGCTAGAGTCCGTCAACCAGAATCCAGAATCAGCTACACACAATCATGTAGAAACTTTGAGACTGTCAAAGCTGCTGCTAGATTAGACAGCCGCTCGCTCGCTCCTCGATCAACCTCACCGCCAGTGGTAATTGAGAACCAAGATGCGGAGACTGCACAACCCACCAAGATCTTGCCGCAATCTCTGTCCCCAGCATCCACAAAGGAGAAATATAAGATGGTGGATGTCAAGCCCGATCCTACAGTGTTGAATGTTATTGAGGCTGACCAACGGGTGATGGAGAATGTCCCTCAAGTCATGAGTCTCAAACCTCAGTCCCAGCTGATTAAAATATTCCACGAAGCCTTTCACAGACGACTACAAAATGTCCCCACATACGCCACCCCCTTAGGTCGAATTGACGAGAAAACGATCTTCATTTCCAAATGGGTCGACTACTCGAACAAGTTTGGATTCGCTTACCAATTATCCTCCAATGTCGTGGGCGTGTTAATGGAACAGGAAAAGACTATCTTGATGGACATGCGATATGAAGAACACCTTTTCCAGTTTGTGGAGCAAGGAACTTCTAATCTGACAACAGCAAAAACTAATCCAAAGACAACCTGGTCTATTGATACATTCACAAGCTCGCAATACCCATCAGAACAAAGACATAGAATCAAGCTGGTCAAACAATTTCACAAATTCATGAACGATCATTTATGCATGGTGGCAGATGACAAAGAGATTGGTCTCGATATGATGTGGGTGCTGAGTTGGCGACGAGCATCGGGATTTGTTGTTTTCCACTTGTCAAATGATTCTTTTCAATTCAATTTTGAAGACCACTGCAAAATGGTTTTCAACCACTGTGGGCAATCAGTGATGTTTATCGATGACGAAAAACAATTCCACAACTGGTCACTGGACGAAGCTTTTGTTCGGGCACGAGAAGGACGATGGGGTTTGGAGGAGAAGTTGGTTCGCGTGTACCAATACTTTGACGGTCTACTGAAATAGATGGAACATCACGCACACCCACAGCTTAATCTTTGATTGTTGTGATTGATAATTAGCTAACTTAATAATGATGCATGATACCTTTTTTACTTATACTATTTTCGGGGTTTTTGTTTAGAGTTAGTTGTGAAAAACTTGTACAACGTTTTCATGCCCACTTTGTTTCGGAAGCAAAAGATTGATTGTAGGATTCACGGTCTCCCACTACAATACTGTGTATGACTATGGGTGATCGAAAGGGAAGCCATATTTTCACCTGTATGTGGCCGTAACCGAAACTCCGATACGGGGAATCGAACCCCGGTCTCCACGGACCTCAGAATGAGAGCGTGATGTGATAGCCCCTACACTATATCGGATTTTTTTTGTTTTTGTTAGAAACCGGACCGGCCTAGATCATACCTTTGACGTACATCGCCGAAAAAGAAGAAGAAGAAGAGAGATTGAAAGAAAACAAAAACAAAGAATAACCTGCTTCCGAGAACATGAGTCGAACCTGTTAACCAGTTCGCCAGTTACAACCTCAAGTCGATCAAATTTCCAGTGACAACACCAAACTAAGATCAGTTTTCCAGTGACAACACCAAATTAGGCACAGTCTACTAGTAGACTTACTTCAATTACTTAGAATTATTTCATATTTATGTTATAGTCAATTGAATGTATGAGAAAAAAAAAAAAACGATTTCTGTTATAGTCAATTGAATGTATGAGAAAAAAAAAAAAAGATTTCGAGAATGAGAATGTCCGGTGAAGACGGAAACAAACCAGAAGTTCAAACCAAACACATGGGCAAACTGAAAGGAGCCCAAGTCTCCTACGAACCCGTCAAAAACAAAAGTTGGTTCAAATACATCTCATGGCACAAAAAATGGGAAGATGGCGCATTGAGAGCCGAAAAAAGGAAGAGGAGAGAGACACTAGCACGACAAAAAGAAGAAGAAGAAAGATTGAAAGAAAACAAAAACAAAGAATAACCTGCTTCCGAGAACACGAGTCTAACCTGTTAACCAGTTCGCCAATTACAACATCAAGTCGATCAAATTTCCAGTGACAACACCAAACTAAGACCAGTTTTCCAGTGACAACACCAAATTAGGCACAGTCTACTAGTAGACTTACTTCAATTACTTAGAATTATTTCATATTTATGTTATAGTCAATTGAATGTATGAGAAAAAAAAAAAAAAGAATTGCTTAGTAGCCAAGTAGTTCGGGTCTTATTGTCAAAACAAGATACATTTCAATAGTACATAAGATGGTGTTTATATATTCTCAGAAATCGCCATCAAGCCGTCAGAAACAGCAATGAATCATTGCTTGCGCTCTTGGGTTGCTAAGAGAGCAAGCAACCTCTTGGTTTGCCAAGAGCCAAGAGCGCAATCTCTTTCGCTATCTTCAAGCGTTATCAAGATGTGTCATGAAAAGGTTCGGGCTTGCATTGCATTGCATCACCTCTCACGTGAATGATCACGTGAAGCTACACGGGACCAACCATCGAAGACGATTCCTAACATTGTTTGTCAGAGTTTGGATTCGATTGACTCTTACTAGTTGGACCGCCGGAGCCCGGTCCTACGTAATCGTACCTCCAAGGTGACTCCAGACTTAGGTATAAACATATCTCTTCAACTAACTCAACTAATGCCTTATATACTTCTCAACAACTCTAAAAGGCAGTCACAGGGTCACGTGCCAAAGGCCACGTAACACTGTGCTGGCATTCACAGTAAGAGACTTCTGATCTCTTACATTGTTGCCACGGGCTTGCTTCGTCTAACTCTAATCTTTACATAAATTCAACCAGTTACATAGAATTATTTCATATTTATGTTATAGTCAATTGAATGTATGAGAAAAAAAAAAAACCAGTTTTCCAGTGACAACACCAAATTAAGCACAGTCTAATTTGTAGACTTACTTCAATTATTTAGAAATATTTAATATCTATGTCATAGTCAATAATATTCATGTTGAAAAAATTGTTATTGGTTTTAACCCATTTTATTCGAACAGAGTTTTTGAACATATTATAGATATAATCAGTTCCTGGAAAAACAGCATCGTATTTATACGACACCAGGTTAGTGGTCATGACATTAAAGTGAGAAATTCTCTTCCAGCATTTACCAACTGAACTCATTACACACACCAAACTTCACTAATCTACAAATAATTTATCTATTTACCAATTTACGTATATTCCATAGAACGTTAGAACTCCCAGTTCTCATCAGCACTCTGGACGGCCCACTGGAATTTTTCTCGAAGAGTCTTGGTGAAGAGCTTTTCAAGAGGAACGTTATACTTTTTGCTGAACATTACAGTCAACCGAGGGTCGATGTAGTTCATTTTAGAGGTACCCAAAGCCACTGAAGAATTATCCTCCTTGTCCTTGAGTTGCATTCGAGTGGTAGTGATTCGAGTGTCCAATTTCTCCACTTGCACTTTCAGCTTTTCAACAGTTCCCTTTCCTTCGATCTTGTCAGATTTGATTTCCTTGAGATGCTGTTTTTTGGTGTCAGCGAGACTTTTGAGTTTTTCATTGAGCTCAGATTTTGGCTTTGGTTTCTGCTTCTCGGCCGCAAGCTTCTCGTTGTCTCGTGCAAACTTCTTAGTCCATCGCTCGGTGTCTTTTTCAAACAGCCTCTCAGCACAGGCGGTCCTCTCCTCTTTTGTGAGCTCGTTCAAATCAGCAAAGTACTCTGCTTCCTTCTTGAGTAGCTTGGGCTCAAGATCGAGAATCATCTTCTTGAGTCGCCATTTTTGCCACACCAGTTCATTAATTCGATCCTCAATCTTCCCAACAGACTCACCATGTGTCTTAGACACGGTCTTTTGATGGTTACAAAGAATAGCGACAGCCCGGTTAGCAGCGTTGAACTTTACCAGCTTCTCCGCAATGGTTCCCTCGTTTGGAATGAGGTTCAACTGATCTTGCATAGTCTTCGACGCATTGTAGGTTCGGAAAACCTTGGCTGTGAGGCCAGGCATGTAGTTCTGCAGGTGCTTATTGAGTACCGAAGGGTCCAGACGATCAAAAATGTCGTCCCCCACCTTTTTGGGCTCTTTCTTGAAAATCCGCAGGTTCTTGAAAACCTGGGGAGTCACCTCTACCTCTTGATGGTATCGGATGGAATCTTTACCAAGGAAATCAAACTCCACAATGTTTGGTGGGGAAAGAGTGATATGTTCGAATCGCAGAGAACAGCAGCCAACAGTATCAGCCTCATCATCTCCCTTCTCACCACCTGCTCGTAGAGCCAAGACATCAATCAGATACATAGCAGTAGCTCGTTGCCGCTCAAACATAGATTCAGCCTTGAGTTCCTTCTGGTAGTCCTTTCGAATGGTACCTACATGTTTTTTAAGCTCCCGAGCCTTCTCAAATTTCTTGTAATCAGACATACCCTTTAACGAAGAGTTAGCAGCAAACAGAACGTACTTGATATTGTTGTTGATATTCTCATGCCACATGGCGAGCCATGCAACAGTGTTATCATGTCGCACTTCAGCCCATTTGTGACCAGCTGGAGGTTCGGGAACAGGAACACCTTTCCCAATGTTGATGGTAATCTGTTCAGGTCGTACTCGTCGTTTGAGCTTACCTGTCTTGGGGTGGGCTCCTCGACCTCGAAACAATCCAGGGGGTTCGATTCGGAAGTTACCAACCTGTTCTTTTCGACCGTTGAGTAAACACACCTTGTATGGCTCTTCGATCTTGTCCTTCTCAGCCTTGATGGCCTTCTTCTCAGCTGGAGTCATGGCCTTCTTCTCTTCTCGCTTCTGCTCGAAATATTCATACATTTTAGAGAAGTCACACTTGCTGAAAGCTGTAATTGCTAATTTGTTTCCATTGTTGTCCTTCGCGCCTCCACTCTCCTTGATGACTTGCTTGAAATCCTCAAAGAAGTTTTTCTGGAAAGTGGGGTTTTTGGCATGGTCAGTTTCTAACATGGCTCCAAAAAATCCTGCAACTTCCTCAGCGTCAGGATGCAGGGTGACAGGTTGTCCGTCATACAAAAGCCTAACATGATTAGGAAGAGGTTCATACTCAGGGGGGAACATGACTCCCTTGTGCTCCAGGGTGTCCCATTTGATACTATCATCCTGATTTTCATTTTCCCACCACTTGTAGACCTCCTCGGTTTCTTCACTTTCTTCCTTCTTGACGTTCCCATTGACTTGCACTTCCTCCTTCTTCACGGTGGTTATTTTGCTCCCTGCTGATTCCTTCTTCAAAGGAGCCTTCTTGACTGTAGTCTTGGTCTCTTTTTTAGCAGCAGTCTTCTTTGTCGTAGTTTCCTTCTTTGGTTCCTTCTTTGAAGCCTCCTTTTTGGTGACACTCTTTTTGGCGGCATCCTTTTTGGCAGCATCCTTTTTGGCGGCATCCTTTTTGGCAGCATCCTTTTTGGCAGTATCTTTTTTCGGAGTAGCTTTCTTCTCTGTCTCATCTTTCTCCACAGTCTTCTTGGCCGTCTTGGTGACGGCCTTCACCTTTTTGGCAGCAGGCCCGTCTTCTGTTTCGTCCTCCACCACTCGCTTAGGTCGGTGGTTGAAAGCTGGAGGCATGAGATCGTCCTCATCATCAGAAGTAATGATTCTGGCAGGCATTGTTGATAATCGTATCACGCCAAACGGAAGTACGTAGAGAAATAATAACGGTCTTATAAAATATTTGACACGAGACTGGAATCCCAAGATTCGTCTGGTGAAAAAAACACAACAAGATTTCGGTTTTGTTGAGGGGGTAAAAAGAAAGTAAAAGTGTCGCGACGCGCATATATATAATTAAAAACATTGCAAGAGGTCCTCAATTAAAGTTCATAAACTACAACAACAAGAGAGACAATGAAGTCTTGGTTATTCGATTTTGGAGATGGAATATATCTAACATCTACATTCCAGGGGTTGACTTGTGTTTATCTGATTATAGAAAGAAGGAGACTGTAGGGGAAAATGGGAACAGTGAGTATCTGGAGTGTGATGACACAGAAACATAAAATAGAAGTTACAAGAGGGTGATTGAGTCCCCCAATTTTTACTCCAAGTTTCTTGAGATTCCCATAGCTATATTTCAAGATCGAAGCAGTAGAGTATCGATTAACATGGAGTGTCATCTGCCTGTATTTCTGTGGTTGTACTTCAACCCAACTATACTTTTCTGATTAACTGTGGCAGGCACATCCTCTATTGATGCATGAATACTGTAAAGCGAGTTGGGCACTGGTGACAGCTTTTCTAAATAATCTGAAATTTTCCACGTTAGAGTTCGAAAGAAAATGCTCAACTTTGAATTCTTGTATAAAATTCAAACTAACTTGATTGACTAAGTAAGTAATTTTACACGTACAGCCTGGAATGTTTTGCTAGATCATGAAGATTGTTGCTACTAGGAACATGATTCCATTTGAGTTCGCCTAAAAGCTGGCCCAAGAATGAGCTGGAAACAATTAGGGTGAGACCCGACTTCAGCCAAGTGAGACAGCATGACAAATCCATTCTAGATGAAAATAGTAAAAAGCTCTCTATAATAATGCATCACTTTGATAAAAACCAACCCAAAGTAGGGTCACTGAATAGCCAGCCATTCAGGGGCATAATTTAAGTCGAATTGCAACTTTGTCTCAAACGTCTCAATAAACTCCACATCCAAATCTCCCTTACCTGCAGCAAACCTGGAATACTCATCAAAGATTCCGGCAAGACACCATCCCTGAAGAATCTTTCTCATAATCCCAACCAAAACTCCTATTCTATGCTTGCCCTTGTTGGAGTGAACTAAAATAGGGAAGTTGCGTTTATCCAACAGGATGTGTAGCGCCTGACGAATGGCTTCGGGGTCATTTTCGACAAACGGTTCTTTTGCTGAGTTCACGTGGAAATAATGTAATGTGATTCCTTCGCTCTTTGCCCACTCAATGTACCCTTCATTATCAGATATGTCTCTGTCGCCAAAATAAATGATTGACTTGAGGTCTAGTTGGTTGAGAAACGGATAGTTGATGGGTAAAGGGTGGCCTGACCGGTATATTCCATCAGCCACAAACGCAAAATTTAATGGTGGCACCAGTACCATTACTTCCAGGCAGTTGTAAGCGGTGGTGGTTGTGTAATTGAGATGTGCACGTTTCTGTACATGAGCTTAAAGTGGAAGATTATATGATAAGAGCAAGTAGTGCAATTTTAGAAACAACGAAGGAGGCTCACTATTTCTGTTTCATCGCTTATGATATTCTGTTTTCTTTGTTATTTTTGTCTTTACTTGATTTGAACTTTCCTTTTCTTTTATTTATTCTTCTTTTCTGACTGTGGTTTATTTGTTTAATCATCATACAGTACAATTGTTTATATCGAAAGATACCCCCTTAGTCAAACTTGGTCACGCTGATGAACCTTATTAACTCAACAAAGACTGATTATTTAAAGTTTCTCACACCGTTTTTACAAACCCATAATTGATTAGACGTTTAAAAACACGACGTTTCGATCTGCTTTACCAATTCAATATTTCAAAATAGAGTCCTCATTATGGAACACCCACACCTGACTTAACATTTGAGGTGCATATTGCCACTCTGGGTCGGAGATTAAGGCAGAGGTACCCCTCTTATTCACCCGATATAACCCGAAATCATCCGTATTATTCCGAAGAGAACATCCTATTCTGGAAATCCGCGCAGTTTTAAAGAACGCCTGAATATTCGGCCTGTCAAGGAAACCATTCCATGTGTCTAATAGCCAAGGTGTAAAATACTCAAAATAAAAGTGTGGGGTCCCCACAAATCCTAGCAAACTATAATACCAACTAACCACTTGTTTTCTTCTTTATAGCTCCTCTTTCATCATCCTTATCTCCGAAATGGTCGGTTAAATGGTGGTTCCAACAAGGTTAGAGCTCTATCACGTGAGCGGTATCGGTGAGAGAAACTCTTCCGCCGCCTGACTCTAGAGTAGAGCATGAGACGAAAAAGACAGCAATCGGAGTGATCGCCATTCTGAAACCAACATATGCTTACTATCAGGATTGCTGGCATGGTGTCGTGAATTATTGAGACATTCCAAAAGAAATTGATCACCACGGATTAAGTTTGGATGACCCCTCCCACTCATGCATTGAGGACATGTAAGTGAACAACAGCTGAAGATAGCTGGCGCTATATATCACCCGAGGACACAGTAAAGAAGGGGATTCTTATAACTCAATTTAGTCAACCCTGATATTTTGCCGTTACTTGTTGGACTGTCTCATCTTTTTTCTCACTTATTAACATAACACACAATAGCCTTGTACACGACTATACATTTACCATGCAATGAAGGTTTGTCCGTTCTGCATAAGCTTTGGGTGTGACAAGTTGGAAATGGAAATGAGGGGCCAAGACAGGAGAGTAGAAAACAGCCGCTTGAACGGCTCCATGTGAACAAGGAGGAAAAAAGAAAAAAGTAACAACGGCCGTGCTAGATTTGTTTTTTTTTTTTAATCTGAATGGCACTTTTACCTACAGGCATTCCTTTCAGGACCCAAAGCCATTAGTATTTTGACTTGTGGCCTTTTTTTAGAAATGATCCTCGGTACATTAAAGTTGACCCGAAAAACCTGTGAAATTTGTCGAAACTTAGTTTGAAACTTTAGTTCGAAGTAGTCACCTAAAGGTTTTGACCAGATCAAACCCCAACTTTTCACCCCCATCCTTTCTTCGAAATGACCGATTTCAGCTCCAAAGCATCAGGCTCCGATGCTGAAGGCCCCTACATGACCATCGGCGACTTCGTCGAGGCCGTTGCCCCTAAGTCTGAAGATTACTCTAAGATCAGCCGAAACAGTTACGCTGTGCTGTTCGATGTGGCAGATCGAAAAAAAACTGGCAAGGTCACTGAGGCTGACTGGAACGCATTCGTTGCTCTTTTGGGCCAGCCTGATGCTGAATATCAGATTGCATTCAAGCTCTTTGACACCCAGAGAGCCGGAACTGTCAACTTTGACGACTTTGTCAAGACCTACCACGAGCACAAAAGCCAAGACGCGCTTCCCTTCGACTGGTCCAGCAAATGGGTGACTCTTTACGCCGGAAAGCCCGAGAACCGAACCCCTATGTCGTATCCCATGTTTTCTCAGATGCTGAGCGGTCTTCTTGGTGAACGTGTGCGACAAGCATTCCAACATTACGACCCTACTGGCAGTGGATTCATTGACCGTCTTCAATTCGAGGAGATCATTCGAAAAGCCGCCTCCCACAAACTGTCTAACAAGCTTCTCAACAACCTCCACATTGTGTGCGACACGAAGGTCAGCACCACCAACCACAACAAGATTTCGTACGCCCAGGTCCGAGCTCTACTTAATGTCATCCGACACGCCGATCTCATCGACAAGCTAACTGTTTTGGCCACGAAAAACAGCCCCGACGGAAAAGTCGACCGAGCACAATTCATGTTGGCTGCGAGCCAAAACACCAAAGGTTCTCTGCTGAGTCCCCTTGAGGTCGATATTCTGTTCAAGCTGTCCTCTCTCAGCGATTCTCCTTCTATTGCCGGTGAACGAATCTCTGTGGAGTCTTTCAAGCAGGCCTTTGACCCCCTATGGCTTTCTCCTGAGGCTCGATACGCCCGAAGCATTGGTAAGAAGGTAGACGCCGCAAAAAATGCCATGGCATCCCCCCAGACTTTTCTAGGTGAGGTTTTCGAGTCTGTCTACAACTTCACACTGGGTGCTGTGGCAGGAGCCTTTGGTGCTACTGTTGTGTACCCTATTGACCTGGTCAAGACCCGAATGCAGAACCAACGAACCTCAACCCCTGGCCAGGCTCTGCTTTACAAGAATTCTTGGGACTGTTTCAAGAAGGTCATTGCCCGTGAGGGTCCCCGAGGTCTATACTCTGGTCTTGGTCCTCAGCTGGTCGGTGTGGCTCCTGAAAAGGCCATCAAGCTGACTGTCAACGATCTGGTACGAGGAAAGGCTGCCGACAGTAATGGGAACATTACTGTCCCATGGGAGATTATTGCTGGTGGTACCGCTGGTGCTTGCCAGGTGGTGTTCACCAACCCTCTTGAGATTGTCAAGATTCGACTACAAATTCAGGGAGAGGTCGCAAAACATACTGATGCTCCCAAGCGATCCGCCATGTGGATCATTCGAAACCTCGGTCTCATGGGTCTTTACAAGGGAGCTTCTGCATGTCTTCTCCGAGATGTGCCCTTCTCGGCTATCTACTTCCCCACCTACGCCCACCTTAAAAAGGACTACTTTGGCGAAGGCCCCAACCACAAGCTCCCCATCTGGCAGCTGCTTGTAGCTGGTGCCATTGCCGGTATGCCCGCCGCCTACTTTACCACTCCTTGTGATGTGATCAAGACCCGTTTGCAAGTTGAGGCCCGATCTGGCGAAACCTCTTACACAGGCCTCCGACATGCTTTTTCCACCATTCTGAAAGAGGAGGGAGCTGCCGCCTTCTTCAAGGGAGGAGCTGCTCGAGTTCTGCGATCTTCTCCTCAGTTCGGTTGCACTCTGGCTGCCTACGAGTTACTTCATAACCTGCTGCCCCTGCCAGGCCATGCTGCCGCCACAGAAGCTGGTCACAAGGTGCCTTCTGCCGCTGACATCCCCAAGTCCCCCATCCACCACATTAGATCTAGAAATGCCCTCAACATTCTGTTGGACATCGACGAAAACTTCGGCAAGCCTGGCACCCTCACCCCTGAGCGGGCTGCCTTGATCCCTGGCCTTAAGAAGATGTAAAATATATACCATTTGTTAAATAGGAAGATATGAATTAATGACTAAAATAAATAATGTAGCTATCTGGCTTGTGTCTCATTCTCAGTAGGTACCACCCGCATGTAACTAGGACACTTGGGAGCATTCTTGCCTAACTTGAATCCCCGCAGGGTGACCAATGCATCGTGGTAATGGACAAAATCAGAGCCAATAATCATAGGAACAGCCAGATTTTCCACAATCACAAATCTACAAATCTTGAGATGACCAGCAGGGAACCAAAGTGGCAAAGTCAGCACAGACTCAAACCGTAAAGGTCCCCCACCACTAGGAATGTACTCAGCAGCCTTGAGTTTTGTGACTAGAGGAGCCAGCCCCAGATTGCTTACGGTCGAGTCTCTTATGCAACAAGCAAAAGTGCCAGTAGAAACCAACGCTTTCATTGCAGGACTGTCGCCTGAAAAGCCGATATGAACATGGCAATGAGGGGCGTCAAGGTCAAGCTTGATGGGGTTCCTAGTAGCCTTGGTAAGAGATAAACAGACCTTTTTGCCATCCATGGCAGATATTCCTGCCACATAGTCGTCCATTTCATGCATGGGACATCCAATCTCCTCCTCGCCAATGTCCTTCTCTTTGGAGTCTTTAGACCCTGGACAACCGATATCCACACATTTTTCCATTTCTCCAATCTCAACAACCTTTAGCTTGGGTGGTTTTCGCTTTGCGGCCACGCGGGAGTCGTAAAGCTCAGTATCAAACTCTTTCATCAAATAGTCACATCTTGCTTCATAAGCATCCAGACAATCTCCCACTCGTTTTTCAAATGGTGCCTCCATAATGTCTATATCTTCAGGCATGCAGAAATATTGTCGATCGTACGGCACAAGCAAAAAAATCGCCTTCAGCACATCAGTTCTATCTGAGGATGTAAACTTTTGTACTCTCTCCACTGCGCTCAGCCATCCCCTCACATGGTTAAAAAACCGTCTATGCTTACCCCACTGTAGTCTAATTTCGCCCAAGCATTCGTCCAAATACAGCAGGTAGTCGTATTTGCAGGTGAAGAACCGGAACCGGTCTATAAAATGCAATTTAACTTCAGGCCATGTCAATTGGCTTGTGACCTGTTCATAATAATGAGGCAGACATGGTGAACCCTTCAACTGAAAGCTTTCCTCTTTCTTCTCCATCAATGTGAGTGTGAACTGTGCAGCGATTGACAGATCAACCTGGTACAAGACATCAAACAAATTTAGTTTAAGTCGCTCCTCCAGGAATGTTGGATTATACCGTCTTTGGATTTCCTCATAAATTGACACAAACAGTCCCGGTTCATGGCACCCTGGAACAAAATGCGGGATCCCCAAAAGCTTCAGATCATGCTTTGAGAAATGCTTGACACTACGGTGGTAGCCGCAGCTTGTCATTGCCTCGTAATGCTTGGATGAAAAATCTTCAGTTTCACAGTAGTAGTTGATTGAAACAACTTCGCTCGTACTCAGCTTGATGATATCCTCTGTCTGTAATGAGCCATTCATTCCAGTTACCATGGTTCCTTTGGGTAGCAAGGCAGCCTGATATTTAGCCCGCTCTTCTGGAGAAAGTCCCTCGGGGATCGGCACGTCCTGTTTGGTGTTTTGCGCCACATTGGATTTATTGAGTGGCTTCACTCGGTTTTTGTTTTTGTTCTTCGGTTTCGCCATACTGATTTGTGCAGTGTAGGTACGAAACTACAAGGTTGCATGAACCTGCATTAGGACTATGTAGTTTTTTTTGTGAAATAGATAAAGTGATAACAGATTTGTGTTTCTTTTAAAATCCACTCTATACTTGTTTTTTCGATCTGTTGTCCTATGTACTAGTTAATCTTCTAAATTGATAAGTGTTTTACTAGCTGTTTCTCCAAACATACTGCTGTATGGAGTCAAGAGATCAATGGAGTATTCTCTTCTGTCGATCATTGATCTTGCCTTTAAATATTCCTTCTGGTCATTTATTGGCTAATAAATAGTTCTTCCCGGTTGAACAGGATAGATAAGATCATAACCTGACTGAATAAAGAGTGGAGACGTTTGTTCAACAAGTGTATTACATTATTCTGCCAACAGGGTAAAAATTTACGACCAAGAGAGGCTTGTCTGTCTCTGAATCAAGCAAGATGGCGATTTACCAAAAATGGCTATTTAACTTTTGTTTATTCCGGACTGTTCTCAAAGGTTAGCTACGTCACCGACATGAATATACATGCCAACTAATCACCCAGCCAACTTAGCCAACCTTGCATATATCATACATCACACATTGTGAACAACACTACACAGCCCACAGAGTCCTGTTGGTGTCAACGAAAAAAATGCCAGCTCCTCCGCCACCGCCACCACCGCCACCACCTGGATTTGGAGGACCGCCCCCTCCGCCTCCTCCTGGAGGAGGATTCGGAACGCTATCTTCTGGAGGCGCTCCGAAGGCTGGTCCCCCTAAAGGTGCCCCTTCGCGAGATGCTCTATTCAGTGATATCACAAAAGGAAACAAGGGACGATTGCGAAAAACACAAACCAATGACAGATCTGCTGCACAAACAGGAGGAGGAGGAGTTTTAGATGGTTCTAGAAAGGGACCTTCTTCTGCACCCAGTGTACCTGGAATGGGTGCCCCACCTGTCCCTGGCATGGGAGCTCCAGCAGTTCCTGGTATGGGAGCTCCAGCAGTTTCTGGTATGGGAGCTCCAGCGTCTTCAATGGGAGCCTCAGCACCTTCAATGGCGCAGCAAGATATGTCTGGGCTGTTCGCTGGAGGAATGCCAAAACTCAAGAAGCGAGGTGGAAATATCAGCTTGACAGATGGTGATAGTGCACCCCAGCAAGAAGCATCTGGTCCCATGCCTTCCCTAAGAAGTGTATCTGCAACTATTCCTGCACCTCCAGGTGTGCCCCCCGCTCACACTGTAGCTCCTCCTAGACCAACCGTAGCTTCGAGTTATAGAAGTGTTTCTGCAACCAGCAACGCTCCACCTCCTCCTGGTAATGCACCGCCAATTCCGGGTAATAGTGCACCTCCAATCCCAGGCGGGGCACCTCCCGGACCTCCCGGACCTCTCGCCCCCCCATCAGGAGTCCCACCACCTCCTTCTTTTGGAACTCCTGCTCCAGCATCTCCAAAACAACCACCAGCCAGACCATCCAAACGCCCTCCGGCTGTAAAGCCAAAACCCAAAATCCCCACGCCTGGATTGAAACCTGCTGTGCCTACTCCTGGACAGCGACGATCGGTGAGCCCATCTCCATTAATCGTTCCTCCTCCAGTGCCTGGTTCGGCAGCCCCACCTGTACCGGGATCAGCTCCCCCACCTCTACCTGGATTAGCTCCTTCAGCTCCTCCTTCAAGACATACTCCTTCACAGTCTGTTTCTAGTATTGCTAGCTCAAGTAGTGGATCGAGTGCTCCTCCTCCCCCTCCTCCTCCCCCTGGAGCTGCTCCTCCTATTCCTGGTTCAGCTTCAAGTTTTGGGGCCCCAGCTCCCCCCCCTCCAGCTCCTCCTTCCCACGCTCCTAGTTTTGGAGCCCCATCCCCACCAGCTCCACCAGCTCCACCAGCTTCAGCTCATAGTTTCAGTGCTCCTTCGGCCCCGGCTCCTGCGCCAAGCTTTGGTGCTCCGGCTCCTCCAACTCCTCAGGCTCCCAGATTCGGAGCGCCTGCACCACCAGCGCCTGCTCCCCCATCTCCAGCACCTCCCGCACCCACAGGAAGACCTTCGGCTCCTCCTCCACCTCCAAATGCACCTCCATCTCCCTCTGGATCGTTTCACAGTACCCCACCACCTCCCTCTGGACCATCACATGGCGCACCACCACCTCCTCCAACTAACGGAAGTGTGAATCGACGAAGAGATGTTGTGCAGCGAACCTCTACCCTTGGATCAAATAACATCCGAACCATCGATACGTCCGCGTACACAATTGCACCTCGAACTGCAAGTCAACCCATGAGTGCAGGTTCAGGAGGAAGTTCCAAGCCAGCTATTGCCAAGGTCGATGACAGTAGATTCAAGTGGAAGAACGCCAACAATCTACCCAAACCTAGACAGTTCAAGGATGACAAAAAGCTCTACGCCAGTGGACGAGGTTCCTCGGTGCCTCTCAATTTGGCTGCCTATGACTAGTTTCTACTGAACTCAGTCGTGGTTGATTATGAATAGTATTATGAAGATGCATTTAGATCTATGACAATAAATAAATATATGGCTGTAGATTAGTGAGTAGAAACGGGAACCCTAGATCCTTTCCCGGCCTTACCAATGGCAACAACACCGTTTTCAGGGCCAACTCGTCGCTTGTATCCAACGGTTTTACTCTTGCCACTGAGGTTTCGGTTACCCCAATTTCGAGTGACCAGTGAGTCAGCTGAAATCCCCGTGCCCATGGGATTCCTCTTAAATGGAACATACTCCTCATCTAACACAGCCTGGGCACGATTTGAGCTAGACCATTTCTTTCTCTTGAAGCTGTAAGAACGATCATTCACAAGGCTACGGTCCAGTAGGAGAAGTTCCTCAACATCCAAGCTCTCGTCATAGTTGAGTTCTTCAGGATCAGGTAAAAACACAGGACCTTGCCAGTTTGCACCGCCGATACCTTCCCTGAGCTCGCCATTATCCATGTGGGTGGAATAAAGCTTCTTTTCCAGGCCCACTCTGGTGAACCCTCTGAAGTAACTGAGTCGAAGAAGTTGGTCCACTTCTGAAATTCGCACCTCTGGGTCTACCGCCAGAAGCAAATCCAGGGCCTCAATAGCAGCCAATGTTACTTGAGGTTGGGTGTCAGGAAACAGAGTTGAACGATCCCTTAGATTCATACGTCGATACTCTTCAGTATTCTGATACTTGTACGGGATTGATCCATAGAGACATTCGTAAAAAACAGCTCCCAGACTCCACCAGTCGACGACGTGGTTATACTTGGCTCGTACTATTTCAGGTGCCATGTATCCTATGGTTCCACTACCATTTTCGAATTTGAACTCATCAGGAGAAAGCGAGCAGGCTACGTTGAAATCACCCAGTCTTGCATGACCCTGGTCGTCCAGCATGATGTTATCAGGTTTTATGTCTCGATGCACGACTCCATTCTCATGCAAGTAGGCTACAGCACATGCCACCTCCACCACCCAGAACCGGATGGTGGCTTCAGAAAACGTCTTACGTTCAATATGCCATCGCAAATCTCCACCAGTCATGAGATCAAGCACTGTATAGAGGTATTCGCTATCGCAGAACGTCTGGTGGAGGTTGCACAAAAATGGGTGCTGGAGACGTAGCAGAAGCCGCCTTTCATTGACGAGTGATCGGCATCGGTCCGATTTGACAATATCTTCTCTAACTGAGTATTTTAGAGCGAATACTTCATTAGTCGTAGTTTGACGGACCACCCTGACTTTACTAAACGACCCACTGCCCACCACCTGAAGCAGCTCGTAGTTTTCAAGGTTGTCTAAGGAGGCACCCCAGTCGAAGGATGCAGCGTCACTACTGCATCCAGAGGAACCCTGGTCAAGAGTAGAATGTTCGCGGGGTTTTCTTGTGGCCTTGGCTGGAGCTTGAGGGAAGAATGATTCATTTCTTCTGGTTTCTGCGGGATCTTCATCCACAAGTCGCGTTTGAGCCTGTCCCATGCCTGCCAGTGTTTGCCGTTAGTTTTAAAACAAAACGAGAAACTGAAACGCGCGACTTAACCCTGCCGATAAGCCAGCTTTTAAACTGTGATGGAAACCGTTGCCCAGATGTGTATATGGTCAGAGGTTAATGTAGTCAAGGTTTGTGGGAAAAACGGCTCAATTAACACTTTGAAAGTAGGAGGCGAAGTTAAATGTGGGTTGGGTTTTCAGAAAGCTGGAATGATGAAAAAATAGTAAATGAAATCAAAGACAAGGGTGGATCAACACTTACTTGTGGCTTATAGAACTTTTTGATATAGTTGTCTTCCTTCATCAACTACGCCTTAATAAAATGGGCTTCTGTCAGAATATAGGGGTTAACATGAAACTCAAATTACTATGAAAACTCTGTGTGTGTCTGGAGTAAGGATGAGACAGTGACGATTATTATCATTTACATGACAGGGGGAAAATTAATGTAAAGTAGAGTTTTATTTTTTTTATTTTTATCTTCACGTGTTGCCTTTTCATCTTAACAATTATTCTCAGGTTCCTTTACCTTTTAGAACCATTAGCACAATTATGAGTGTTGAAATACGGTTGGTGGTTGTATATTAGTGCTTTTTTGCCCACCATTGAACCTTAGGCAACTCGAGCTATACAAATCCCGAAGTCCGTGGTAGGTGGTAAAAACAACAACAATAAAATGAATCCCTAAGGGATGAAGTCATAAATTATAATTCCCAATACTGTTCACCCATCACTTCAGCGCATTGGGAGTTAAGGCCTTTGCATCTAAGCGACAAAATAATGCTGCATTTTAACATTAATCTCGAACATGTATCAGGAGCATGAGCATAACGGTCAAACCTTAAAGTCTGCATTAGTGTCACAAGAAAAAAGGAACCACAAAAACAAGACAAACAAAGAAGAGAAGCTAAAAGAAATCAATAAGGGTGATTCTATTCTTTCTATCTATAAACCAAAACAACAAAAATGCTACTGAAAGTAACATCCACTAGACCGAACTGAACCACAGTCCAGGCAAATTGGTAGAGAAGTTTAGGTGAAAACACAGTCCAAATGAACAAATGCTCTCGAAGAATGAGGCATGCAATCATCACAGCAGACAATGCGACACTTGAAAACGCCAAGACAACATAAACTCGTAATGTTAGCGCCTGTTGAACCAATTTGACTGTCAGATTCAAATTGTTGTTCTTCTCTGCAATCTTTTTGAAAATTGCATTTCGAACATGATCCTCAAGTAGGAAACTCAGTCCAGCCGTAGACCAATACAAAGGACCAATCCAATTGGAAACAAATGTAAGAACGCCCACCAGCTCTATTTGGTAGAGCGATACACCATTGTAGGCGTTATAGAGGTCAATAGAGGCCAAGCTGTTCGAGTTACCCATGGAAAAGAAGGAAACCTGCTCCAACAGTAACGTCGAAACCGACAAGACAAGTACAAGTTTTTGGAATAGCGCCTCAGTCTGATAAATATCTTTTGATGAGAAAATGAACGACCTGTTGGTGGCTTTTCGAAGAAAGACTTCCAGCATATGGTACACGGCAATCAGAGGAATATTGTGGGTTCGTGATTGAGTGATGAGAAATAGCGCAAGAAATGCGTGCAAATCCTGAATCAGGTTGACTTTATCCGATCCAGCCAAACTGAGAATTCTGTACAAAGATCCCGCTGCAATAGTAGAGAAGGAAAACCGCGCTAGGCCTATTAGTCGAGCATTAACTTCACTTAGACTATTACCAGGTAGACCCATCAATGATAACAGAGGAACAGGAACAAACTCTCCAGCTTCCCATGCTTGGGTAATCTTAAATGCTAACGAAGCAAACACTGTGATAAGAGTAAGAAGAAACGCTAGTTTGGGTTCGACTTTAGAGAAACCATTTTTCCACACTTTATTGAACACCACACCATAAGTGATCAGAATTAGGGCCCAGAGGAATAAATGGTTATCTCCCTGTGACAACCACGAGGCCACATCATCTTTCTTAGTATACTTTTGACCAGTCTGGTTCCATGAGATCATGATTCGAACAAAGACTTGGACAAACATCCAGTTGAATCCATCGCCAAATTTGTTTCGACTTCCGGAAATGTACAAAAATGCCATCCAACCAGAAGTGATCCAGTACCAAATTTGATGTTCCTCTTCGACTGTAGAGGAACCGAACACAGAGATGAAATAAACCAAGAGAATGAGGAAGTATAACCGTTTGAGACCACGAACAGCAAGAGTGAGAGCTGTAAAAACCGTCAGGGCCAAAACTGTGCTCAGGAATCCCAAGCCAATACCAAACAACATTTGGGTAGTATCACAGTTTGAGGAGGAGTTGGTGAGATATGTTTGTGCTGCAAAAAGAAAGTTGTAGTAATCTTCAACCTTTGGATCAACGTTTAAGGCATCATAGAATTCGTAGACTTCCTTGGTGTCACTGTTGCGAGATGCTTGTTCCCGAAGAATCTCCACCATTTGATCAGCATTGTTCTTTAGCACAATAAGTTGATCCTCAGGAGACCATAACTCTAGCATTTGAGGTACAAGTACTCCCAGATTATTTTTGGGTACATTAAGCCCTAACAGCGATGACAAAGTAGGAACCAGATCAGTCTGGTCAATTCGGGAATGATACGTAAAAGTATCTGTCCAGGGTAAGGGCGACTTTTCTCTAGTTTCAGCGAGTCTGAGTGACTCAAATTTCGGCGACGCGATTACAGTCACAGCAGACGTTTCTCCAGCACTACTACCTCCATGGTTGCCAACCTCATTCATACCATGATCCCCTAGAAGAATCAAAACTGTATCATCATCACAATGGCTATAAAGCGTCTGAAAAATCTCATCCATCTCTTTCTGCTTGGCTGGCATGAATGGGGATTCTGGACCAGTCTTATGGCCGATATGATCCAACCCCAGATAATGCAGAATAAGAACATCCCAATCTGTTTTACAACTAAGTTGAGTATCAATATGACGGGTCACATTATTGTCGACTTCTGTATAATCAGACACGAAAAAAGACGCCGTGCCTTCATACTCATCGAACATATTTGGAAACAGCTTGATCCAGGTATCATCTCCAAACATGTGTATTTTTCTCCCGTCACGCGACGCTTGGGCTAGCCATGAGTCTTGATTCGCCAAAGTTGACGAATTGTCACTCTCAGCGATATTTAGAACCGCGTCCAGAAAGTTCGGCGTGGATCCAGTAGTCAAACCTTTGATCCGAGGTAACGTAACAGTAGGAGGTGTAGAATGGGCAGTGAAAGGAATAGCCCCTCCCGAATTGATGCGATTGTGTAAATTGGAGAAATTGCTCTTCTCGGAAAACGCGAAATCACTTCGAAATGCATCCACCACCATCACTATGACCTTCTGGAATGGTACATTGGTGGTGGGGACCTGTGATTCTGTGTATCCTGAAAGCAAAACACGGGATGGCAGGAACCCTCGGGCAAACTGCAGCACTGCTGCCAGTTGAAGTACCAGAATTGTCACAGCCAGAGTCCACCTTTTCCAAAGCATGGTTGATCTGTAAGTCAGGTGTGGTGTTCTACATAACCTATTGGTAAAGGTTAAAGTCAGATATCGGAGGGAACTGCATGAACTATATCTGATGAGCTATACCAAGTCATTCGAAGTAATTCTGTTATTCGCTTCACTTGATTTACAGACATTACAAGAATGCGAGAAAATGAAAATTGAGAATTCTTGATTTGTAACAACAGAACTAGTAGAATTCAACGTAATTGATGAGATTAAAAGGATAGACGCAAAGCATATATATGTCTAGAAAATTGTTTGGCAAACCAATCAAATAAACAAACCAATGTCATGAATGACAGCAATACCTAAAAATGTAACTTGCAGTTGGCCATACTTCCATAACAGTTGAATGCCCAGAGTTATCGGGAACTGGCAAGTAATAATAAAAGCACAAGAACAACAACTTCAATAATAGGTTCGCGGAATAAAATTCATTGAATCACTGCCCTCATAAAAATACTTCCACAACCGCTGAAGACATAATAGTCACGCTAGCCAGAGCCTGTTGATGGACCTCTGCTACACCCCATTTGTGACTGCCCAAATATCATACGAACTTAATTGTTACCCTACCAAAAGTTAATCTAGGACTATTGTCATAGTTGGGAGCCACGCTATCAACGGTAAATAACATAAGTATTGCTTCACTAGAAAAGTTATTGCTTCACTAGAAAAGTTCTCATCAAACCAATATTAAAGTCTATTAATCTCACCCAAATCGAATCCTTGACTTGCCTAACATCAATACAGGCTGCCAGTTTTGTATTATATAATACATAACCCTAAACGACATACATCATGCATGGTTTAATCACGAACTGATCGCCATTTTCAACTCCAATGAGTACCGCAAAAACTGCCGCTGGACCAACAACCTTGGCCAATCATCTTGATAAGGAAGTCAAGACCGACGTACTTGGAGTCATCGACTCGGACAAGCTTGCCGAGGCTGCTCAAGGTGACCACAAGGCAATCAATGAGGAATACAAAATCTGGAAGAAGAACAGCCCTTACCTTTACAATGTCGTGATAGCAACCGCCATGGATTACCCCACTTTGACTGTGGAATGGCTTCCTGATCTTTTCGAAGACACCACTCCAGGAAGTATGAGTGCTCGCCTCATGTTTGGTTCACATACATCTGGCGTGGAGAAGGATTATGTCCATGTGGCGTCGGTGGAGCTACCTACACATTTGCGACCCAACAATATTGGGTTGCTGTCTAGAGAGGCAGGCGGGACTGATAAAAATCAGCATGTTGACAGCACTGGACGACATCGAAGAATATCGATTGTGCAGAGTATTTACGAGGAAGGAGAGGTGAACATAGCTCGATACAACCCGCTGTCGTCAAAGCAGATTGCTGCATCATCCGTTACTGGTGACATTCACATTTTTGACAGAAACAATATCATGAACTCCCAGGAGCACGCCCAACCAATCTATAATCTCAAGCACCATACTAAAGAAGGGTGGGGTCTGGCTTGGAATGCCAACAAGGTTGACCAACTTGTCAGTGGAGCTAACGATTGCACTGTAGCATTTTGGAAACTTCCCGAGACTGCATCCGATCGTGTTTGTAAAGAGGTTACTCCGTTTATGGTATACAACCATGAGGGTCCTGTCAATGATGTCAAGTTCAGCTACAAGATGGATTTCTTGATTGGTTCAGCTTCGGATGATTGTACGGCCAAAATCTGGGACACACGAAAATCCAGTACCAAACCCGCTTGCACTATCCGACAATCCCGTGGAATCAACTCCATAGACTTCAATCCTCACAGTGAATACTTAGTGGCAACGGGCTCTGCCGATGAAACAGTGAAGGTTTGGGATCTCAGAAAAATGGATTCACCTATCGCTCAACTTTACTCTCATTGTGATGAGGTGACCAAGGTTCAGTGGTCTCCACATCATCCCAGCGTTCTGGCGTCTGCATCACATGACAGAGCCATTTTGGTTTGGGATCTTTCACGCGTGAATGACGACCTTAGTTCTGACGAGAACGAAGAGGCACCTCCGGAGTTGTTGTTCCACCATGGCGGACACTGCTCTCGAATTTCAGACTTTGACTGGCATCCAACTTTACCCTGGGTAATTGCCTCCGCTGCAGAAGACAATGTGATTCAGGTGTGGAGAATGGCGGAAAGCACTAGCAATGATGAACTCGTTCCAGCCGAAGAGGATGTAGATGCAGAGATGGAGGAGTAACTTTTGGATGTTAATGTATAATTATGGTATTATTTCTTCTTTTAGTGTAAAATAACTTATGCTACAATCTCTATGTGATCCACCCCCCAATCCCATTAATTAGCTGATACCGCCATGGCCCATCAATTGTTAACCAAATATCGTAGTCGCCATTCTCGTTGGAACTTTTCTTGAAGATCCGATAGTTGTCGGATTAATGTGTTGCATGCGTTGTTGAGAGCCTCCTGAGGTGAGTAGTCCTCCTCAGTCTGAATACGCAACACAAAGTTAGCAAATAGAGGATGCTCTACCTTGTATGCAGCAAAAACCACTCGAGAGTCATGCAGCAGTTGTGAACGAAGTAGGTTTCCCAATGTGTGATCTTCTCTTTCAAACTTGATGTTGGCGCAGTTAGGGATTCGGGTGTCTGGAGTCACTTGTAGCCTGTGTTAGATAGTCGCCATGGATTGGTGCAACGAAGTCGCGAATAAACAAACCCATGAGCTCACGTTAGAACTCATTTTCTCTCGAAGATACTTACTTTGGCACACCATCAGGCAGCAAGAAAAGCTCAAATCTATCGGGAGCATTCATTTTAGTTGTTGATGGTGTCTGCTTTAGTATCTCATTAACTTCACTGAGGTATCGAGGTGTTTTAAGTAGGGTAACTGATATAAGTCGTGTGACTAAGTTCGATTCCCGCTTGTGTAGGATGGGATGGAGTAGCAACTATGTATGTTAAAGTGGCGAGATACTAATCAAAAACTAATCACTGACATCTCTCTAATTAGTTAAGTCAAAAAATTAGACGAATTTCCATATTTTTCAGTGGCAATATCGATGGCTAAATTCAGAATAGACCAATGAAATCAATTGTGCTAAGGTGAGAGGTAGATTTCCATATCACGAGATCAACAAAATATCTAGCTTTCGAATGATCGTATATCTTGTCATTATCATCACTACCTGTCATGAAGAAAGTTACTTCTTGATATTGATATTTTGGCAGTGCCATGTTCAATAAAAGGAATGCCAAAGTGAAGTTTACGCTAAATGGAAATAATTGATATACATATTAATTAATTGACATTGATAATAGGTCCCCCGAAAGTATTATTGTGCCTTGGCTAAGACAAATGAGTTTCATTGGAATAATTGCGAAGAAAAAAAAGCAAGTATCATGTCAGCAACACTCTATTAAGTTTATTAATTCTACAGCCTTGCTAAACCATTCGATCTCTCTTTCTTTTTATGGTATAAGATTTCACAGAGTTAACGAGTAATAATCCATAGAGATTCTCAGGTTTAAGACTAAAACAAGACCTCATTAGGCAACACCACGATACTGAACAGCATTTTAATTGAAAACTGCTTCAGTACAATCCTCTTTCCTATGTCACCTTCTTCCCATCACACTTACAAATTGGGTTTACTGTTGGGATGACTCAAGTGACTCAAATGAATCATTCGCAATTGACTGATCACTTTCTTTCCAGAGGGGATAACCCCACACTATATAAACATGGAGGGTGAAAGTTTTGTGTTGTTCTTTTTACCCTCCCCAACAGCCCAACATGATGATCAAACAGCTTGGCAGCATTCTTGAGTCTCGAAAGGACAAGAACCGATTTCGGAAACTCACTGTGATGGATCCATGTACAACTGTGGATTTCTCATCAAACGATTTCTTGTCTTTGGGAAAGTATCAGCCTTTCAAAGATAAGGTGAGCGCAAAAGTGGCAAGATTCTGCACCCAGAAGAATTCTTCGTTGGGATCAGGAGGATCTCGTCTCTTGGATGGAAACAGCCAGTTGTATGAGGAGTTGGAGAGTAAGATTGCTGCTTTCCATGGTGCCAAGTCAGGGCTGATTTTCAACTCTGGATTTGATGCGAATTGTGGATTTTTCTCGTGTGTACCCCAACCTACAGATATCATTATTTACGATGAGTTTATCCATGCTAGTGTCCATGACGGTATGCGACAATGCCGTGCCAAGAAGAGAGTTGCATTCAAACACAACAACGTGAAGGATTTTAAAAATGTGCTGAATCAGTTTAAAAACGAAAAGGGAAATATTTTCGTGGCCGTAGAGGCCGTGTACAGCATGGATGGAGATACTGCTCCATTGAGACAACTTCATGACATTGCCCAGCAGGTGAACCGAGAAATCCTGTTTGTGGTTGACGAGGCACATGCCACAGGTGTTCTGGGGCCTCTTGGGAAAGGCCTAGTGTGCGAATTGGGTATGGAAGAACAAATTTTTGCTCGAATTCATACTTTTGGTAAAGCTCTGAGTGCCAACGGGGCCATCGTTTTATGTCACCCCACTGTGAGATCTTACCTCATCAACTATGCTCGGTCTTTCATTTACACTACAGCTTTAGGACAGCTCAATCTTTTGACTATTGAAGCCACCTATGACTTGTTAGAAACTGGAGCGGCCTCCACTTTACAAGTGGATCTATGGGAAAAGTTACACCGGTTTTGCAATGGCCTTAAAAATACTGGAGTTCAAGTATATCCCACTGTGCCAAGGAGTGCAATTTTTGCTGTCTTATGTGATGATCCCCGCTCTCTAGCTACTCACTGTCAAAAGTCTGGACTGGTGGTACGACCTATTGTACACCCTACTGTACCGAAAGGAGCAGAGCGAGTTCGAGTATGCATCCATAGCGGCAACACCTCCGAAGAGATAGATCTGTTGGTGGGCATGATTGTTGAATGGTATTCCAGTAGAGACGTGAGAGGCCGTCTGTAGAGTCCGTCTTAGAATAGATTTACAATAATACAAGGCTAACTTTTAGAGGGAATGACTTTTGGAGGGCACTGACAACGACAAAGACATTGATACATGCCACTACAGATATGGCTTCTCTTTCATATTACGCCGAGGGTGTCTGTTAGTTTCAGGACATTTTCAAAGGTGATATAGTAGCTTAGAAAACCTTGACAAATGTTTCCTTGATAAAGGTGTCACCCCACCACAATCCTTACCAAGTTTGATATCTTTAATTTAACTTGACTGGAGTTACATTTTACCGAACATTAACCTGAAATATAGAGCTTCAGGGAGCATTTATCTGCTTCACTAACTTGTTGTCTGCCTTGGGACAGAAAGCTCACGGAAACTGATGCTCAGGAACCTGTGATGATGGACGTGAACTGGGTAAGGCCTTTATTGATTACCGCAATGAACTAAAAGTTTGAGTTGCTAAATGGATAGGGTTCTCCAGTGTCACCAAGACATGGTGTGGCACTTGAGACACAAGGTGGGGGGGGAGAGCACTGCTGTGGGGTTTCTTGCCAATTCAGTTAACAAAGCTAAAAATAGAGGCATAAAAATCCCAAAAAGTTGAGCTACGAACATTGTTCTACACGTCGTAAGGCATTTTCGCCTCTCCTCCATTATTGGTTCCAGGTGGAGCTTCCCACTCTTGGTTTCCTTTTTGGGTTCCTCTGTTGTGGATGCATGCAGGTTGCAGAGCTGCATGACACATGTAAAAGCCTTTGGCGTTGACGGAAATTGAATTTGCCTACTTGTTTGTGACATCTTTCGCACCAGCGGACGACATAACGTGAGTTGTGGGAGCACGCCGAAGGGGCGATTCAGGATCTACGACACCATCTCGAGCACAGCGCAGGTTGTCCGGACACGGATTATGGCGGCAGCGCTAACCCAGAGCCCTACTCTATTCCACCTCTTCTACGACGTGTGCAGTGGTGTATCACAGTGAGTATTGGAGCGTCAGGAGATGATAAAAATGGCATTAACGATGTGATGGTTTGATATGATGAATGCAAGAAGTTGGCCTATTCTGGACTTTGGCTCTTCTTTTCTATCGTCTGATCAGCGAGGTGGCTCGAGAAGTTTGAAGTTAATAGTCAAAGGTCGGAAGTCAGGAGTGGGAAGTCATGAGTCAGAATGCAGACATCAGCTCCCTCAGATTTCTCAGAAGCAGCCAGCTGCCATGCCGTCAATAGTGCAAACCATCACATTGTCACATGCCATTCGTTGTACCATACACTTCATGCACAACACAAATTATGCAGGATATACTAACTCAGACATGGACCAACTACCTAAGCCACCCAGCGATCCGTCGCCAAAAATGGAGACCCACACCGAACCAGAGACCGAACAGGGACAATCAGTGCCTGCTGCGATGCACGCCCCTGCCCCTGCCCCACCTGCCCCACCAGTTCAGTCTGTTTCACCTGTGACTCTCCCTCCTGTGGCTGAATCGGCCCCCGCACCCATTCCTGGTCCTACAATTCCATCGACAACCCCAACACCAGTCGCCGAATCTAACGACCAGCAACGAGTGAAGCCCGAAGAATCTATTCCTGCTCCAGGACCAGTGTCAACTTCAGGCCCTGCTTCCGGGGCCAGCTCAGTATCCGCCCCAGCTGCGCTGAGTCCAGCGGCGTCTGCACCACCTACAGCGCCTACACCAGCCACAGTGCCTACGCCAGCCACATCAACTGCTTCGTCGTCTGCTCCTCCTGGCGGGGCTCCTGCTCCACCAGTGAGCTCAGTGTCTCCTGCGCCTCTTCCCGCTCCTCACTACCACGGCTCACCTCCCCATCAGATGTATGTGGGGTCGCAAGTGTCGCCTGCTCCACAGCAGCCTCCTACTGGAGATGTCGATAACATGCACCCTCCTATGCATATGCCGCCGCGAAACCCCTCTACTAGCGTCTACCGTGCTCTCAATGTGACCGATGCGCTGACATACCTGGACCAGGTCAAGATTCAGTTCTCTGACAACCCGGACGTGTACAATCGGTTTTTGGACATTATGAAGGATTTCAAGAGTCATACACTCGATACTCCTGGGGTGATTTCCAGAGTTTCCAACCTCTTCAGAGGCTTTCCTCATCTTATTGAAGGTTTCAACACTTTCCTTCCCCCTGGATACCGAATTGAATGCAGTGGAGATCCTTCCGACCCTCATCCTATCAAGGTAACCACACCAGCAGGCACAACTACAGGCGCAGAAATGGGCATCACCCAAGGCCAGCAACCCCATATACAGCCTCAGCCGCAACAGCAACCCCCTCAGCAGCCACAACAGCAGCCCCAGCCCCAGGCTCAGCAGGCTCAACAACAACCCCAGCAGCCCCCTCAGCAACCAGGTCTTCCTCACCACCTACAGCAGCAACAACCGCCACACCTACAGCAGCACCCCCACCACCAGCCTCCCCATGGTGCTCCACTATACGGTCCTCCCTCCGAGCAAGCTGCTGGCCAGTCTCTGCAGCAGCTGTCTGGGGTGGACAACCGGGCTTCTCCCAACGAACCCAGTCGAAGATCTGGTGCGCCTGTGGAATTCAACCACGCCATCAACTACGTGCACAAGATTAAGAACCGGTTTGCAGATCAGGAGGAGACTTACAAACACTTTCTGGAGATTTTGCAGACATATCAGAAGGAGCAGAAACCCATTGGCGAGGTATACCAGCAAGTCACCATTTTGTTTCGAAATGAGCCTGACTTACTGGATGACTTTAAACAGTTTCTGCCCGATACCAGCGGCGAGGCAGCTGCTTACATGGAGGCTGTTGGACAACAGCAACGGCTACCTCCTGTAGGCAACTTTGCTCCACCTTATGCTACTGGACCAGTTCACCAGCAAGCTACAGGAGGAGGTGTTCCAGGCGGGGGAGTCTTGCCTGTGTCCACTGCTGTCAAGCGTAAAAGATCTTCTGTAGGTGAGTTTCCAATCGAATACAGCAACGTTCGAGGTGGAGGGGGAGCTCCAGTTACAACTACGTCTAACAAACGTAAAAAGGAAGACTCTCCCTCGTTGTTGCCTACACCTTCTCCTCTGGCTCCAAACTCCAATAGTGATGCTCTTGTGGAGGAGATTTCGTTTTTTGACCGTGCCAAGAAACACATTTCCAACAAGGCTGTGTACAACGAGTTCCTAAAAATTCTCAACTTGTTCTCCCAGGGTCTTATCGATAAGGCTACACTTGTTGAGCGAGTGGAAGGTTTCTTAGGAGGCTCCAACGAGCTCTTCACATGGTTCAAGAAGTTTGTCAACTACACTGAGAAGCCCTTGCACATTGAGAACATTGTGTTCAAGAAGGCGCATCTGGAGCTGTCGCTGTGTCCTCCCCTGGGACCTTCTTACCGACTACTACCTAAGTCTGAGCGATTCATGCCCTGTTCTGGTCGCGATGAAATGTGCTGGGAGGTTCTCAACGACGAATGGGTGGGTCACCCTACCTGGGCGTCTGAGGACTCTGGATTTGTGGCCCATCGAAAGAATCAATACGAGGAGGTGCTCCATCGAGTCGAGGAAGAACGACACGAGTATGACTATTACATCGAGGCCAACCTGCGATCCATCCAGACTCTGGAAACCATCAGCAACCGTATTGCCAACATGAGCCATGAAGAGCGACTCAACTTCCGACTCCAGCCCGGTCTAGGACACGGTACAACCATCTATCAGAAGGTGATCCGAAAGATTTATGACAAGGAGCGTGGTCTGGAGGTGATTGAGGCACTGCATGAGAATCCCGGAATTGCAGTTCCTGTGGTGCTGCGGCGTCTCAAGCAGAAGGATGAAGAGTGGAGACGAGCTCATCGAGAATGGAACAAGGTATGGAGAGAAACTGAGCAGAAGGCGTTCTACAAATCATTGGACCATCTGGGACTTACATTCAAGCAATTGGATAAGAAAATGCTTACAAGCAAACAACTTGTGGCTGAGCTGGCTGCTTCTCGGGTAGACAGCAACGCCACTCCTGCTGCCAAGAAGCCTATTCTTGGTCTCAAACCTGTGCAGCAGCTGGATTACGACTTTAAGGATTACTCTATTTTCGGAGATGTTTTGAAGCTTGTCAGTGTTTTCCTGGAGAATAGCAGTAGTTACAGCGCTAACGATCGTGAGAAATTGGGTGTTGTTATGGAGAGCTTTTTGTGGCTTTTCTTTGGCTATGAGCCTACAAAGAAGGAACCCAAAACGGAAGAGACTAGTGCTAAGGCTGAAAACGAGGAGAAGCAGTGTGAAGAGGAAAAATCTGCCACAGAGCAGAAGCCTGATGTATCGATACCCATCAAGCAGGAAACCAATAAGGATGACTTGCAGGCTACCACTAATGGCCATACTATGGAGAATGACAAAGACACACATGTTAAGTCCCGACCTTCTCTGAAATCCATTCTCACGAAGGCACGGTCTTCAGAGACTCCTGATGCTGAAGACCCATCTTCTCCTTGGATCCACACCGACGCCAGTCTCAACACCTCCACTCCTGGAAAACGACACAAGTTCAACCTTTTCGCCAATACCACCATCTATGTGTTCTTCCGACTTCTGCAGACACTTTACCAGCGTCTGGTTGAAGTCAAGGGCCTGGAAGAGACTGTTGCATCAGAGATTGCGTCACGAACCCCTGTAGATTTTGCTGTGGAACTCAACCTGTATGACCACAAGCTTGATGACATGGGCCTTCGGTTCAAGCCCAAGAATTGTTACCAGCAACTACTGAATTTGTCTTCCAGGCTGATTGAGGGCGAGGTGGAGCACCAATGGTTTGAAGAGGCACTTCGTCAGTCATACCGTAACCGAGCCTATAAACTGTACACTGTTGACAAAGTGGTTCAGGCTCTTGTCAAGCACATGCACACTGTGGTTTGTGACCCTAAGTCCAATGAAATCATGCTTCTGTTTGAAAAGGATCGTGTCAAGCCCACTTCATCAATCCACCAGCAGATTCTTCACCGACTTCAAGTCAAGCAGGTGGTAGACACTGATGAGAGTCTGTACAGAATCGAGTTTGACGAAAAGTCTGGGCATGTCTCCATTGTTTATTTGTCTGGCGAGGACGAGTCCGTGAGTCATGTTGGTGCTACTGATGAAGACAAGTGGAAGTACTACCTGACTTCTTACGTGATGGCTAACCCCACTGAGGGTGTGCGATCCGATAAGATTCGAATGCCTTTGTTGCGACGAACTCTTGAGGACTTCGAGTCTCGTGATGAGGAGGACAATGGCCATGTGCATTCTGACTCCATCTTTGAGACTGTTGAACAGAATCTGCTTGTTCGAATTGCTCTGGGATCATTCAAGATGTTTTTCGTCCCTGGAACAGAAGATTGCTTTGTTCGTAAAACTGTGCCTTCCAGCTCACTTGTTGGGGAGACTATGCGACAACACAAATTCAAGGGCATTGAGGACGGTTCTGCCACCTTCAAGCAAGGCCTGGAGCAATCTCAAATTGACAAGTTGACAGCTCACTTTGACGCTTTCAAGAAGGGCGAAGTGGAAGAACTCCAGATCGATATTCAAGCATCTAACGGTGTGACTGACAATAACCTTGACACCAGCCATAGCCACGACCATGCCAGTGACAACCATCATAATAGCGATAATGTTGCACACTCAAGTGACACTGAGGACCCCAACAAGACTACAGAGATGGCGGATGGCGATAGGACGGAGGAGGTCAAGGAGGAGGAAGAGGAGCAAAAAGTCGAGACCCACAACGAGGATGTGGAGATGAAGGAGTAGGAGGATTTTTGTAAGAGTATTATTAATGTATTTGTATTATCTGTTTGAGAGAGTAGTCATGGAATGTAATTAAAATAATTGTACAACCTACTAGGGTATGCATTATCCAACCCTTGTAAGTAATGATCTACACACATTACATATAACTTATAATGACGTTTATGGTACAAACAAATCCGAAACCTTACTCATGACCAAAGAACGATATTATGAGACCCAGGAGAGAGATTTAAAGCAGGATATTTCAATGGTCGAGAGATTGCTGTTTCGGCTGGAGGATCAGGTTCACGATGCCACCCAGAGAGCAGTGCATGCTCAGAAGGAGCTGGAGGAGGCTGAGTCAGATCTGAGGGTTGCACGTACGAAGATGAAGTTGGTTAGAAAACGTCTAAAATCATACAATGAACAGTTGCGGAATCTCTATGATGCGCGTGCGGGGAAAATTTCATCTTCAAAACAACAGATTGCAGCCCTGAATTTATCCAGCGAAGATACGGATGGGTGAATACTCTGGCGGAATACGAGAAGAACAAGCGGATTCAGAGGCTGAAAGATGAGCTTTAATTCTCAGGAAACGATAAGTGATGCGGGAAAAAAAGAGAGAACAGGCCATTTCAAAAGCAATCGAATAAAATGGTTCTTTCCTGTCTGTGTGGCAATGAAAGGATGCCTTCCTGTAGAATGAATACGAACTAAGATATCATGATTATCTTTTGTTAACAACCCAGGCATTGTTATTTAGAGTAGCATGGATACTTAAAACTGGATAACGGTGTAACTGGGATCCAAAGGGAAGCAAAGAACAGAAACGACGAGTTACCTATACAATATACACTTAGAAATGTCATTATATATTGTATTGTTTTTCTGTTAATCTTCTTTTTTCATTTATGGGCCAAATTGAAGTAGCTTGTGCTAGAAGTAGACTAATAGGGCCTTTGAAGATTTGGTGTGTGCTTTGTCATGTGTATTGGTACAGTGTCACTCGCTCCAATTCAAATGGCAATACTATAAATAATCTAGATGCTAAAAATCTGTGTACTCCACTCCAAAATCCTCCAGCTTTTCGCCTTCAAAATTGCGCCAGTGATCCCGCTTGTAGAAGTCGTTGTCAGTCCCGGCTTTGGACTGCACCACATTTCCTAACAGGCAGTCAGGATCTTCCTCTCTCCGCCTGAGACCGTCTCTGAGAGACTGAAGGGGCACATTTTCTGGGTCATAGTCTACATGGTCCGGAGGCCAGCACAATGGTTCTCCTTCTTCTGTGTACCCACTTTCATTCTTCTCAAAGTTGATTCCGTCACCTCGAGGTCCGCCCCAAGGCAACCACATAGTAAGGGGACTTCCAATAGCGTCAAAGATGTTTGAGAGCAAGTCAATATCGTATGGGAACTCTGCTCGTTCTTCGGAGACTATGCCGCGACGCACCAGACTTTCGATTCTATCACATTCCCAGGATTCTATCTGAGTCATGCCATTGCAGATGTTTATTAATACACGGATGGTTAGGATGCCCACAGTAAAGAGCACAAAGAAGGAAACCGGAAGGAAAACGATCGAAAGAATCACCTCCTTTTTATCAAACAAGTACGAGGGAAGATGTCGATCTCTCCACAATTGAACCACCCTCAAGCATAACCGCACAAACAAATATCCAACCGTCGTGTCCACCCACACCAGAAACCGTACGAAATGAGGCATGTTTCGGTGTCCCACGGTGTTGTTTGTCCAGGGACAATGGTGGTCCATCTTGAGCACACATACGCCTAAAGCTTTTGAGTGGTGAGCTCTTTCCGGTTTGTACGCCTTGCATTTCAAGCAATACAATTTCATAGCCTTTTTGGAGGGCGTATACGACTTTGGAGGTGACCCTGGAGGCACTACAATCGCCAGGATGTAGGAAATCCAGACCATCCCTGACGCACCACAGAAATAGATCAACTCTTGATTAGACACATGGTAGGGTAGAATAAGCAGAGCCGAGAAAGTTGACAATGAGAAAATGATGATGCAAGGAATGATCACCCCGATCCATGGGTTGGAGAACGTGATCATTGTAAGCTAGATCCCTTCTGGGAATACCTCTTGAAACTTTATTGTAAGTGAGCTTTGAGTTTTAGTTGGCTGCACTTCAGTGTTGCCTGTACTTTATTATCATTGGATTTGGGAGTATGTCAAATCGAAGAACAACTGATCTAAAAACAATCTGTAGAAAGTGGCAAATTAAGGCTGTGTTTCAGATTCTAATCAGTATAACAGATGGCCATGTTGAAAGAGACTGGCTGAATAGTACCACTGAATGCGAGATGAAAGAACAGCGGAAAAGACAGATAAGAAACCAGAGTGAACGATAAGTTGATCTTCAATTTAAATGCTGGTGTCGTCACATCCATGAAATTTTCAACTACAGTGATAAGGCTTTGGTGGCTTCTTAAGCTATTGTTAACTTGGTTGTTAATCAACTTACTTTTTACTGTAAAGATAGGCTGAGAACCATGGAAATAATATCAGTATTACATAATGTGTTCAGCTAATTAATGAAACGAACATTATTAAAACGTCTTTCAATATCGAGACACCTGTTTGATAGTCGTCATTAGTGATGTACAGTACTTCCAGTCCATACCCTCCAATTGCCCCAATTAAGTTATGGTACTTTGACAAACCTAATTGACATTGAGTCACCAATCTTTCTTCTTACACACACAATGTCTGAAGTTCCGTCAAAACTCAAGCTATGGGGTGGCCGATTTACCGGCGCCACTGACCCGCTTATGAACCTGTACAATGCTTCTTTGCCTTATGACAAGAAGATGTACGAGGCTGATTTGGAGGGTACCCGAGTCTACACTGCTGCGCTTCGAAAGCTGGATATTCTTACCGACCACGAGCTCAGCGAGATTCACCGGGGTCTTGAGGAGATCAAGAAGGAGTGGGCTGCGGGCACTTTCAAGGAGGAAGAGGGAGATGAGGATATTCATACTGCCAATGAACGACGATTGGGCGAGATCATTGGACGAGATATCTCTGGAAAGGTGCATACGGGCCGATCCAGAAACGACCAGGTGGCCACTGACATGCGATTGTACGTGCGAAAAGAGTTAGGAGAGATCCGAACCCTGCTGTCGGACTTTATCAAGGTTTTGATCAACCGAGGTAAAACTGAGATTGATGTGCTTATGCCTGGATACACCCACTTGCAGCGAGCCCAGCCTATCAGATGGGCCCACTGGCTGTCTTCGTACGCAACTTACTTCTCTTCTGATTTGCAGCGACTGGATCAGCTTATTGAGCGAGTCAATGTGTCTCCTTTGGGTTGTGGTGCTCTGGCTGGTCATCCCTTTGGTATTGACAGAGAGTACATTGCATCTGAGCTTGGCTTTGGAGGCATTATCGGTAACTCTCTTGTAGGTGTCGGAGATCGAGACTTTGTCACCGAAACTCTGTTCTGGGGCTCCCTGCTTATGAACCACATTTCTCGATTCGCCGAGGACCTCATCGTCTACTCCACCGCAGAGTTTGGTTTCATCAAGCTTGCTGACGCCTATTCCACTGGTTCGTCGCTCATGCCCCAGAAGAAAAACCCCGACTCCCTGGAACTGCTGCGAGGTAAGTCTGGCCGTGCTTTCGGACACCTCGCAGGTTTTATGATGTCTGTCAAGTCTACTCCTTCCACTTATAATAAGGACCTGCAGGAGGATAAGGAACCCCTTTTCGACAACCTCACCACCGTCTCTCACTCTATTCAGATCGCCACTGGTGTCATGTCTACCCTGTCCATTAACAAGGAAAAGATGGAGGGAGCTCTGACCATGGACATGCTGGCTACTGACTTGGCCGACTACCTGGTTCGAAAGGGCGTCCCTTTCAGAGAAACCCACCACATTTCTGGCGAGGCTGTTCGAACTGCTGAGGAGCTCAACCTATCCGGTATTGATCAGCTCACTTTGGAGCAATACAAGAAGATCGATAATCGATTCGAAGAAGATGTAGCCAAGGTCTTTGACTTTGAGCAGTCCGTCGAGCGACGAACAGCTATTGGAGGAACAGCCAAGTCTGCCATCCTCCAACAGTTTGCTGCCCTCGAGAAGATTCTGTAGGTTTTACGATTTAGCACAATTGAATGTAATTAGTACCAGCGAGTCGTAATTTCTATTTAACTAAAAACTATCACATACAAGAATCAGTCAACATCTCTTGCATACGATATGGTAGTATTCTGGACCATAGCTACCATCCCATACTGCCCCATGTCACCGTATGACTTGCCAGCTACGCCACCCTTAGAGACATTCAAACATATATTCCGCTACATCAGCTACGATCCTCTAACAAATAAAAACTCGTTTAGTTACTTACTCCTGTGCGAGTGGCGATTGTTAGTTTTGTGACGGTGTTAGTTATAAACGAACCATAGTCCGTGTCCATGTTCTCGTTGTGTGCTCGATGTTGCATGCTCATTGCAATTACTCCTGACCCAGCTGGCTACACTCCTTGATAGGCGATTGCACTGTTGGTGGCGACGAGCCTGTATGGGTACAAGAGCTGCCACTGCAACCCACGTGTTGCAGCTTGGAAATTTTCTCAGGGTTAGGATGTTGCAATCCGACCATTCCCAGGCCGGCATCGACTGAGTCAACTCGACCGGCGCGACTCAGAGCATAGTCTCCCGAGTCGAAGTACTTTCGCTCGTTGATTTTCTTGGACAGTACGTCCTTCTGTGTTGGCAGTTTGCCATATAGCTTGAAGATTCTCTGTTCTTCCGGCGACAGAGATGAGACGTCCACTTTTTTGGCACGATTGGGATTGAGCGACGACATTAGAGATGTTGGGGGAGTACCGGTTCTGGTCCCAGATGCTTGCCCGTTATAATAAACCCATATCTAAATTAAGGTTTGGTCAACATTTTGACTCGTGCAGCCTATCCCATTTAACATCATTTGAGCCTGAGAGGGGAGGCTAATTGTGGAGATGAATAAGTTTAATGGACTAGTTTCTGTGTTTAGAGATATTTATCAGTTCGCACTAAACGTCTGTATCATTTTCAAAGTCACCTCAATTATACCTGCATCATGTGTCTAATACCATCCCCACTTATCTCTGCATAATGGTGTCGAGTAACTGGAAAACAGTTCGATGAAAAAGTCTGTTGATGGGACAAAGCACACGAACAAAGAACATATCAAGTGGCAATCTGCTCGACGTTGGAATGGGGTCTATATCAGAAGACAGTTTTACATCGGTAGTTATTCTACGTGTCTCGGCTTTTGGCAAGCCACACTCAATGGAGAAGTGGAAACACTCCAAACTTCCTTTGAGTTCGCTTGTACCTTTCACATGTCTGTTGATCATCAATGTTTGATGACGTCTACTACGCAAGATTACGTCTTAAAGCCCCTCGAACCAAGCGCTTAGCATCTACTTTCAACGCCGAGCGGATCGCTCATCGCTGACACCTGCCAAGGTGTTTTTCCCTTTATCTTCCCCACGTGCAATGCCGATTTCAATCACCCAAATGGAGGTCATGGGATCATCTTTAATCGCGTTAGAATTACACCTCAAAGTTTAATTACAAAAGTAAATTTGGGAACATGTACATATCAGCACTGTTGTCCACCACGTTTTTTTCAAATTAGTCACTAATACTCCGCCATCTTTATATAGCTGCTGGTTGTTGGCGTCTCATACCACAGCCCATCGTAAGCTGAAAACCCCCAAGAAATATCCGCTTGTGTCACCAAATCATGGTCTGGCATCCCGCCTCCCTAATTTGAGTTGCATTTTTGTTTCAGGTTGAATCGATGTGGGTGATTAACAAAGTAAGGTGCTTGAGGTGAGAGTTACCTGGTGCTTAATCCTGTTAGTATACTCTGCCTGCGCGGTGCGGCTATGAACAAAAAAGTTAGCATAGCAGAGGGAGTCTGTATAATGATAGATCTCAGTAGACTTGCGCTGGCGACCTTGTACCAACGCTTCCCCACATAGTCGCGCGGAAAGTGAAAAAGGCAATGTCTTCGGATACAACTGACTTCTAAATGGTGTGTGATCCGCTTCTTTCAAGTATTGTTGAGTCTGGTCTTGGATGAGTAAATAATAACGGCCAAGCAAAGACACAACAAGGTCATGTCAATGAGAACCACCCAGACCAACAAAATTCACCAAGAAGTGGGTGGCATCTTCCTTCGTAAATTACATGTGAGCCTGTGGAGCATTAGGATGCATTAAGTTGTGACTCGAAAAGCTCTTTCTTCGAGAGCATATGATTAGTACGATGGAAGTGTTGGGAAACTGGAAACCATCACATCACCCCCAAAGCAGTTTCACCCTAGAAATTTGAATCTATAGCTTAAAAATAGCTCTGTTTCTTTATTGCTTTTCCTGGCATACTTCCATCGTAATATACACATAAAGTGGGTTTTATATATTGAGCCTGTGTCAAATTATTTAGCGACAGTAACGCTTATTAACTAGACGTTGTTTTGGAGGATAATCCAAAACTTCAAACACATTTTTGAGCACAAATGGGTTTAAAATATTGCTAAGATTACAAATACTCGAGCTCATTCTTGAAATATATATCAACTACAGATACCCACACACCTGACAGAAGAAATTATCATGGAAGATCTTGAGAAACAGGCCACGTCCATTATAGACTGTAATAGTCCACTTGAAAGCGGGAAATATTCTAGATATATTTTGTATCAAGTCGAGAGATAGAAGCTAGGTGATTTTGGGGGTAATTAGGTTTACTAAGAGGAGGCTTATTGTGAGCTCTGCTTATTCTATTGATTGATGGGGTAGCTTGTCAATCTACCTTGTCTATATCCACAGTACTCAGAAGGTTGCAGAATCATTTTGGGTAGATTTCCGTGGACACCTACCATTGGGTGAGTAATTGTAGATTTCAACATAAAATAGGACAAATATGAATGTAATCCATTGAAGCCACCTTCAAAACCATAATTACCAAGTTGATATGAAATTCTGCTTACCGAATTAACCTACATAAATCAATTTTAATTTATAATTATACTCCCCTGCTCTCGTTAATCTGCTGTTCTGTCCAAGTCCTATATTATCGTCATGCAGCTGATTATTAAGTACAACATATGATTCGCATCTCAACCCCTGTCAAACATGTGCCTAAAGTTAAGCTCCACACTTTAAGACTGACTAGCTTGTAGAAAGACACAAAAACATAACCTTATATCTAGAATAATCTGTGGTATCTACTAACACTATGAAGTTCGTGTTAACGACCATCATTAAGGACATATACATATACACATATCAGGTAGACTGATTGTAAGCACATTTCAAAAAGTATTGATAAACACTCAGTATGTAGCATAATGATGAAGACAACATATTAGATTCCCAATTTTCTCATTTCGCTTTTTGCTTATCCTTAATTCTACTCAAAATTGAGGTGAAATTATCTGCAGAGTGTATCTGTTGAGAATCAGACATTAATTATTACTATAAGTATTTAGTTAATTAATGAACCTACCCATCACTTGTTTGGAGAGGGGAGTTCTGGTAGTAACCCACATTTCCTGGTAGTGCGGGCTGAGGTGTTTGGAAGAAAGGAGGAATGGTCAGAATGACAATGCACTTAGCACTTATTAGATATTTATCACTTAGGAGGTGATGATGTATTTGATAGGAGTAATCTACCTTGGGAGATTTCATTCAACAGTACCCCTTGTGGGTGTCTCGGCAATCCTGATTCAATAATTGTACTAAGAGAATAGGTTGTTAGAGGTTTGAGATCCATATTTCTCCATGAAAGTGAAAATAGTCCCGTCTTGGGATGAATACTCACATTTATAAGAAAGCAACAAAAGGAATCATTACCATCGTTCCTCCTGTGACTATTTAAATAACTGATCAATTGGGGGCAATTATCAACCTATCTAATAAGTTTCCTGGGTAGAATTAGTATTTATTGATTAAGTATGTAGATTCGAGAGCTATTTAAGCAGAAACTCCAAGGCCGGAAAGGAGGCCCTTAACCTTGGTGACATTATCAGTGAGAGGGGCAAGCTGACCCTTCATGATAGGAACCTTGCCTGTAAGAGTAGCAACAATTTTCTCAATGGTGGCCAAGAGAGGAGGAAGGGTCTTGAGGACGGGAGAAAGAACAGCCTTGTCAACATCATCAACAAGAAGAACAACAACTCGCTCCAAGAAGGCAACAAGAGTGAGCACAAGAGGAGACAGAACAATAGGAGCCAAAATACCAACAAGAGGACCAAGCAAAGGAAGTTCGGTAAGGGTCTTGACAAGCTTGATCAGAGTGGTGTTGAGGTCAACAAAGGTCTTGGCGAGAACCTGGGCAGCAGAAGGAGATCCGGGCTTAATTACAGAGCTTACAACGCCGTCAAGAAGGTTCAGAACAATACCAACAACGCTCACAAGGGAGCCAACGGGGTCCAGTAAAGCCCGTTTATCAAGACCATTTTCAGGGTAAGCTTCAAGGGCTCGGGCAGCCAGAGTCTCGAAATCTCGCTCAGCAAGATCTCGAGCAACCACAGAGTTGCTTGCAACCTCAGGGGCGGGAGCAGCAACAGCAGCAGAAATCAGAGTGGCAGAAATAGCGAGAGCCTTAAAAGAAACCATTGTGAATGAGTGTCGATGAGTTTGATAGTGGGGAGCGAGTGTATGATGAGGAACTTAGACGAAATTCATTGAGTATTTATACTTGTTTCCATACTCTTTAACGTAGCCAGTTTACATTCCGTGTTTCTTGAACAAAGCAGATTTCTTTGTTCTCCTTTTTGCCAAGAGCAATGCAGGTCCGTTTTTGACATCAAATCACTTGAACCCTTCTATCGAAGATGCATTGGTATTGCGTTAAATCTGTGAAAAATTCTATCGTGTGATAAGTAGATAACATCAAATATGGGTTTGGAAAGATCAGCTATCGACCTCTAACGTTATCACATCCAAACATGGCTACTGGTGGTATTTTTCAGGATAATCGACTTCTTTACGGATTTGGTAGTAGAGTTTAAAAGGCATAAAATAGGCTGTCTCCAGATCGGTAATAATTCTTTGCTATGCTCAATATTATATACCAACGGCTAAACGGAACTGCTCTAAGGAAAAAAAAAAAACTCAAAAGGAGAAGACTTGTGAAGTTGTACATACTATCACTTGGGGAATGTTCAAGAATGATTTGAAGCCCGGTGGTCTATTTCATTCCTCCAAGCCCTTTTCACACCCTTGCCAATCCATCTAGCCTCAAGATGCTGTTATGCATAACTGCTGTATCTTGTGCCCCTGAATCAATATAGAGTTTAATTGTTCTTCTGCATGAGTGAACCTTACATTCAATGCCAAGATAACACCACAATCACTAGACAATGAAACTTTCAGGAAACTTGACTGAAAGAGTATTTCTAGTTTCTAGTTAATGTTTGGGCACTTGTCAGGTCAGTTATTCCCAATGGCTAGCTGTTAATCAACTTGTGCTTTTTCAAAACTAACTATACGTTTAGAAACTCTCACCTAAACCTGAGAAGTTAACAGCTAATAAACTATGCGTGAAAAACATAAGGGAATGTAGGCACCCGGTTTAGTCGCCCTGCATCTTATTCCGGCATGCTGTATGCCATTGAGATCTACAGCCCCAACAGATTCCCCAACAGTAAGTCTGTGAAAAGAATTGCTCAATGCGGACGACTAAGTTGAGTGAAGTCTCTTGTTGGTTAATTCACAACGAACAAGCGTTTTTGTTCCGTTGTGAATTCATTCCAGATCTCCATACCTTACGCTGATCTCAAATAAGATGTTGATAAGCACATGATCGACGATACCCGAAAAGTAGCCGGCATGTGGGCGGGAGCACACGGGCTTCTTAGGTGCACTGTGGGTCCCACCGTACAACTGGGCTTCTGATTATATGTTAGGGAACGAACGTTAGAGAAAGATTAGCAACATTGTTCATAATGAAATAATACATACAAGTGAGAACAAAGAAATGTCGCCAACCTCACAGTTTTCATACATATTTTGTTTATTGGATCTATCTAATAATGACCTGAACAGATATTGGCATCAACAAATGCTTATCAACAATCGTGGGTCATAGCTGAAAAATTTGTAACATTTCACGATGACCTTTGTAACAGTAACTTTTTTATTTCCCGGAATGGCAAGCCCGAGATTTACAACTAAACGGCACTGCGATTTATTATTTCCACGTTCTGATTCGGAAGCAGTTGCATTGGCTAAATAGGAATGACTGCTTATGGAAGTTGAACTGGTGGAAAATTAGGCAGTAGATGAAGAAGTATAAATTGTTACGTGATGGATCATAGGTAATATTCCTGCCCATATCATCATCTGTAGTAATATTGATTGCACCCACTACTGATTCTCTAGCGGTGTTGAAATTTAGATATGGATGCCATGGGGCTGAATATAATATTAAAAATGCTCTGTACCTCTTCTGGCGCATTAACGTAGAGAAGGTACCCAAAGTTGCGCTCAAACAAGAACGTATTCAACTTACTTTGACTGTCTTTGGCTACCTGAAATGGTTATCATGTTTTCAGCAAAGTCGAGTTATGAAACTCGTCTTTGCTCTTGTAGATCGCTCCTCAACAAGTAACGTTTGAACTGAAATATTTCGATTTGTGTAAAACACGTTCCTAGTTGATGTACAAGCTCTGGTTTTGTAGTGAATGGTAAAAGTTTTGGCCGTTTTTTACCTCCACAGTAACATTGATAGGGGCGCGTTTCGTAGTCTAAGAAGACTTGCTGATAGGTAAATTGACAAAATACTGTAGATTTCCGACTTTTCATCAGACCGCTTCTCAGAAATAAAAAAATTATTGAGGATATTAGCTCGACCTGATCCTTGTTAAATGAGATTGTTAGAACTAGATCGCTAACTTGAATGATTGAAATATGTTAGCACGGCTTAACAACCTCAATCCAATAATGGAGCTTGCAAGAGACACCATCTAAGCTTCTTTAAGAGCAAAAGAATAAAAAGGCTTACTATTGGACTAGCTGTGGTGTCAGGTGGATTTCTGGTTGGCCCCAATTCCCCAATGGTGGGTGACCTGAGTCGGCTGGGGTTGTACTGCCGTGAAAGGTCTCATTGACAGTTTAATTAATCTGAGCTTCCCCGTGAAAGACCAAGGGAGAAAAAAATTATACAGAAAAAACCCCTCAGCTCGAGAAATGCGTGAATATCATGATGATGTCTATTCTTAAAAAAGCTGCGA
This sequence comes from Yarrowia phangngaensis, assembly GCA_900519005.1. NCBI lineage: Eukaryota > Fungi > Ascomycota > Dipodascomycetes > Dipodascales > Yarrowia > Yarrowia phangngaensis. The sequence goes on along the minus strand of ULGR01000001.1, from coordinate 3,392,137 downwards.
ATGCGATTTTCAGTGTCTCACTAAAATGTAGGTTATCCTGGCAAAGGATCCCATTCTCCCTGAAACACGAACCAAAAAATGAAACAAATACGAGCCAGTCTTCTGAACCGTTCAACATTTGATTCATCGTCGCAATTTGGTTCTAATATGTACATGTCTGTATTGACTAAACTGAATAGAGCTCTTGGGAAAAGTATCACTCTTTTGGGGCCTATCATTTCATGCCTCCGGGAGAGTTTCTATTGATGAACACTAAACTCATCACTTTGCTCTAACCGGCTGGTAGCTCCTTTCGACAGGGAATAATCTATACTACTGTGGAATAGCATGTTGAAGTAAACCATAGAAAAATTAGTGATAAGAGAAGTACCCAAGCAATTTAAACAGAAGCAGGGTAGGTAGCATGAATGCATTCAGAAATGAAAATAGCTATCAAAAGAAGACACTACAAAGATAACCTGAAATATCATTATGGTCGAGTCGATTTCAAGAAATCAATCTCCAGGAATCTTCTTGATTCCATTTAACTCAATTTCGACAGTATGAGTTTGGATGAACTCAGTCTCATCATTCTGGTAATAGAGTAATTCGGTGATTCAGCAATTCACTTCCTGATACCTCAATGCAGAACACTTGTGTTCCCTTCCCTGGTTCAAACTATTATATCTTCTATGTCGTGTCACCTCACTCTTGCAGCCCTCTCAACCTTATCAGCAGACGTGACTTTCTTTCCCCTAACTTCTTTGAACATCTTCAGTCCTTCTTGAACCTCTTTTTCAGTCAAAAAAGGAGGCGCAACAATTGTACGATCCGGCTCCTGAGGACCGTTTGCAAACAAATCGTAAACTCCTAGATCTTTCCATGATTGCGTCTTTTTAGAGGCTCGATGGTTTTGATTGCGCGTTCCAAACAAAGCTGCACCGTCTGTGACCATTCCTTCATCGTCATCACTAAACTGTGTGTCGTGTTCAGGGTCCACCTCAATATGATCGAACTCCAGCTTGTCCTGCATCCACTCGTCGAACGCCGTGCACGTTTTCGGAGCTGTCAGGTGAATGTGTGATCTCACTGAGTCTCTTTGCATTTCTGAAGGGAGATGGGGAGTTTTGTTTTGAGTGATTAGGTTTTTAATAACTTTCTACTAAATATAAGCCTATTAGGTGATCGGACCCAGGATAAATATGCTGAAAGGTCAAAAGATACAAGGGCCTACTTCTGAGAGTTGATAGAAGTAGAGGTGATACGACAAGTTTTGAGACCATTGTGATGTTATCGCCACTTTGGTGCTTTTCTTATCAGCTGAAGTTCCCTCTTCGTTAACTAGTTTTACTTCCATATCTTTCTATTATCTCCCAGAGTCAGCATTACGAGTATGGGAACATCCTTCCGATCGGTTCCTTCTTTGTGCTTACGGTTGAGACACATCTGGATATACTGTTACATAACACAGAAAATAAAGTTCACACTGATCAGTAATTCAATAAGGTTTACTATTTACCCTGCTTAGCAAGGTCGAACTTGAGCTGGTTGAGGAATCTTGGTGATCGGTTTGAGCTTTGCGTTTTCGCCTTTCCTCATCTTCGATTGCGTTTAGATTGTTTAATGGACGAGGATCCAAGCTCAGTAAAGGTAGAAACTTCTGTTGTTGTGCCAGATTTATTGGCTTGGTAAGGATATTCGCTCTCTGATTTTCAGTTGTAACGTGTTTAACTCGGATGGCTTTTTTGAAGACCTATTTGTTAACGAATAAACCACATACAAGCCTGATTGAGCTGTGAGGATGATTCAACTTGTTTGGCAAATGAGGATTCTAGATTGGGCAATCACAGCTTGGTTGTCTAGGAACATAGTTGTTGGTGGGGCTGTAACAGTTCCATTCGTAATTCCCGCAGTATACTGTGATATAATTGTGGGAGGCTTACCTGGTAGCACACGGAGTTCCAGTAGCATCGCTCTGAAGTGGAGAATGTATCTGGTGCAGGCGAATCCTGCTGACATTTCAGCATCCTGCGTGGAGTTAGTGATGTACTTTTGTTTCTGAGTTTTCGAACAGAAAGCGCTATCTCCATACATTAGTACGAAGCCAGTAACAGAATTAGCTTTGGCCAACGATTGGAATGAGGCATCGGCATAAGCAATTAGACATCCTTTGGTTTTCGGCGTTTTTGTATACTTCAGACCATAGTTTTGGGTCCATGCAAGATACCTTACGACTCTGAGTACCAATTCTCAGCAGAGATTGGTATGTTGGTTTGAATGCTATGCAAAAAGGTTTGTTGCATAAGCAATGTCTGGACGCGCGCTGCACAACCATTGCAGCTTTCCGACTAAAGACTGATATTGCTTGATTGATGACAACAGTGTGTTGTCGCCAGTACCATGTTTGAATTCACTACCTTGGTGAAGACTCATCGGGATTTTGGAGTATCCGAGATTTGTGAATTGGTCCAACAACTTCTGTATCTTATGTCTTTGACTGATCTCGATGTGCAGAATCAGTACCAGATAATTTCCGGTTCTCCCCGTTGTCTCTTTTCCTGGAAACTTTTCGAAGATCTTGTGTGTGTAGTATTGAACAAGATCCTTCTTATCATGAATGATCAAGCAATCATCAACGTATAGGAGAATCACTATAGGATGACCACCATGTCTTTCATCAGATTCAATTTCAGGAAGACGCACGGATCTCGGGTCGAAAGATGGAATCCCAAGTCATCAACCATAAATTGGAGAAGCAAATGTAACATAGGTACCCAGATTGCCTTAAACCATATACAGCTTTGTTATTTCGTAGGAGGTAGTCGGTCTTATGAGAGTAAACGCTGATGACTTTGTCGAAGATCCGAGTGGGTCTAATGTAGATCTCGGTATCGATATCGGCGTTAAGGTAGGCTTGGCTAATGTTGATTTGCTGGGCATGCCAATCATACTGTGTGGCGATGACTAACATGAAAGGTAGGGTTGTTCTCATAAGCACCGGTGAAGAAACTTCACCGTATGATGATTCAGACTGAAGGTCACCTCTTAATGGCATTCGAGCTTTTCGGCTAATAGGTTCACCATTGACATCACGCTTGACTGTGTAGACCCAAGTGATTGGTATGATTTGTCTTTCGTCAAGGTTAAGAGGAATATTTACTGGAATGAGTGCTTCAGTATTGATCTGTCCTCTAATTTCTTCTCTCATAACTTCTCTCCAATCTTCTGCGTCTGGAACTTTGCTTGCTTCATAAAGGTTAGAAGGGCAAGTGGTTCGACTGATCGGCTTAGATCGATAGAAATCGGGACGAAGAGTAATCAGTTCAAATTTCCAGCGAACTTCATGGATTGGTTGTTTGACTCTTTCCGGATGGAGTTTAGTCTGTATAGATTTCATCTTGCGTAAATGTGCATCAGTGTATGCGTCAATGATTTCATCCTCTGACATAATGCTTGACAGTGAGTGTGGATCCGATTGAACTTTTCCTACGGCACGGCATTCTCTCTCTTTTGGGTTAATCCGCTAGCAAGATTTTGTAGATCATCTCGCTCCGCACTCGGTTCTCTCCTTCGACAGTTACGATGCGTAGGAGACAGTCCATCCTGGGATGCTTCGTTTGTAGTCATCTTTGCATCAGCAGCTTTTCCTCTCATTTGGTTTTGACCTGGTCCTAATGTTCGTCAATCCATCTGTCTAGCGATATTGTCTATTTCAATTATTCACTGTTGGGTAGATGATGAACGTTAATAGTACTCACGAAGCCCTCAGACTGATCAAGCAGGTCACTGTTGTGAGACTTGTCACTCTGAGCATGATCACTTTCGTATCCCGTGCTCATCCTTGAGGTAGCCTCAGATGTTTGCTCCACTGAAATGAATGCTGCATTATTCGAAACAACATTGGTGACCCTATCATCTGCTAGATGGTATATCAATGAATGGTTAATCCAGTCATCTTTGTAGAAATTAGGTGGTGGTTTAAACCCAGCTGGAAGTTGCTTCCATAAGACGAACTCCTCGGAAACTGCATGGACATTTCTAAGGATTTCCACTTTTCCAAGAATGAGGTACAAGCACAATTTTTTGTGATAAATTGTCGCAAGCCCCGAGATAGATTGCTTTAATGCTTCTAAGAGTGAACCTACTCGGTCTTGGAATATGTTTTGAATCGGTTCCCTCTTGTGTGTCTACAGCTGAGACATACATTCGATACATCTACAACCGAATTGTGCTTGATGCAAAGATAATAAAGTTCACACTAGTTGCTCCAATAGGGTTTACCATTTCTCAAACATTTCCTTATCAGATTTACTTAAGGTTTTGCAGTTTCGTATTGGAACAACATAAATATGCTGTTACTCTAGGGTAGGAGTTTAGTAGAAAGACAGCCGCTCAAAGTAATTCGGGTTGAAGCATATGAGACATCTTGATAAACGAGTGGTGCAGCTTCTCGTGTTGGATATGAAGCAATGAGAGCAGGGCTACACTATGTGTTACCAATACTCAATGGAGGCGAAAGGATAGCTGTTTCAAGTAAACCCATTCTTATGATCATAAGAGATGTTTCCCCTTTCCTCCCCGGTTTCTTTCCTTTATTTTTTTATCTTATCTATATATATTTACTTCTCTATTTCAACATATTTCGTTTCTGAACCTCTTCATTAAAACAATACTATACTAATGTTGAAGTCCACCAGCCTTAGGTTTCAGGAATACGATGAGTGTTCGTTCAGATCGTGAATATTACTTCATAATAAAAAGCGTGTCTCAGCTAGACTAGTGTGAATAAATAAGGAGAACGAGTTCGCAATCTTAAGAAACACTGACTAGTTCGAGGCACCAAATGATGATCATTAATACCTGCTGATATCTTAACCTCACCTCTATTATATAATCCAACCCACCATCCTATCTATTAATAACGGTGACAAGACTAATAGATGAATACCTAAAACCGACCCACATTTCCACACTTCAAAAACTATCTCCAACCGGCCCCACCATCAAGAAATACGCCCAAACAGGAAAACCCTTTCCCACAACATGCATGTCATACATCATCCAACAGGTGTAGATAAGCAGGCCGCAAGTGGCACAAACATAAGTATTTCTTTTCTACATCGATTTTTTCTGTGTCGTCGAATTTCATCGGGGATTTTTTTTTCTCTGTCACCCCCATTTGTGCAACTTGTTGCACAGCCCAGATTGTTGCTCTGGACTACCTGGCCAATAACCTAAAAAGTTCCCCCCCGCTGCACAATCACCTCAACTCTGCTTCATCCGACACAGAACCAACATGTCTAAATCGATCGTGCGTTCGATCAAAAACGTCACCAACGGATACACCTCGGCTCAGGTGAAGGTTCGAAATGCGACCTCCAACGATGCATGGGGTCCTTCAACGGCTGACCTGGAGGAAATCGCTCGATTGACTCACTCCAATCAAGAGTTATTTGAGGTGATGGATATGATTGACCGACGGCTTAATGACAAGGGTAAGAACTGGCGTCATGTTATCAAGGCACTCAATCTGCTCGACTACTGTATCCACTGCGGTTCCGAGAACGTTGTTCTGTGGTGCAAGGATAACTTGTATGTTGTCAAGACCTTGCGGGAGTTCCATTACATTGACGAGAATGGAAGAGACCAAGGAGCTAGTATCCGATCACGTGCAAAGGAGATCACATCGTTGTTGTTGGACGATGAACGGCTCAGGGCTGAGCGGGCCAATCGATCCAGCTGGAAAAAAGGACGACGTCGAGGAGATTCCGAGTATGGGTCGGATGAGGATGGCCGAATCCGAAACAGAGGCAGCGACCGTCGCCGAGAAACTCCTCCTTCCAGAGACTCTCGTCGACAACAGTCTTCTCAACGGGGATCGACTCCCGACGAAGATTTGGCCCGAGCCCTAGCCGAGTCTCAACGAACGGCTGAAGAGGAGGCCCGAATGCGACAGAATGGGGGAGCTGAAGATGAGGCATTGCGAAAGGCCATTGCCTTGTCTGAGGAGGAGCAGAGAAACAGAGAGTTCAGCTCTGGACCATCTTCCCAGCCTAACCTCATTGATACAGATAGTTTCCCACAGGCCCAGCCACAGCAAATGCAGCCCACAGGGTTTGATTTGTTTGGAAATGCCATCTACGGTCAGCCTACCATGAATACTGGAGTTCTACAAAATGCTTATGCAACTGGAGGCTTCTTTGACCCCCAGTTCCAGCAACAGCAGTTTCAAGCCCAACCTCAGTTTCAACAGTTCCAGCAGCCACAATTCCAGCAGCAACAGTTTCAGCCACAGGTCCAGCAGTTCCAGCAGTTCCAGCAGCCCCAACAACAACTCCAGGAGCCACTTCAACCTCTCAAGACCGGTTCAAACAATCCGTTTGCAAAGCACGACTCCAACAACGGTTCTGCGGCATCGTCCACTCCCTCTCTCAACTTCATGGCCCAGCAACAGCAGCAGCAGCCGCCACATCAGCAGCAACCTCCCAAGCAGCAGCCTCAAGTCACTGGTAACGCCCATCCCGAGCTCAATAACCTGCTCATGACCGGTGACGGAATCGACACCTTTGGTAACACAGGCGAGACCCGAATTCCAGCCCAGCATACCCGCGACACGTTTATGAACACACGGCTGCAGCCCCAGGCTACTGCCAACAACAACCCGTTCGTCGGCCAGCAGTACACTGGTATTCCCAGCACCCAAATCCAACCCGCAGTTACAGGCTATGGTTTTGGAAATGCCCCACAAGCTACTGGACATGCTCAGCAGTATGGGCAGACTCAGCCTCAGCCTCAGCAGCAGTACAGTCAACAGCAGTATGGCCAGCAAAACCAACACGGCGGCCAGTCCCTGATAGATTTGTAGGCTCGATGTGGGGCGGCGCTAACTGTGCAATGACGATTTGATGCCTTCTGTAGTGTAATGATTATGACTTTTCGATTTTATTGTAAATCTAAATCACTAATAGTAGCCTATCACGTTCAGTCATCGTATTCTGGGAAACGACTGAGTGTAGCACTAGGTATGGGATGATGAGACTAATATGTGTGTAATTATTTTCACCAAAGAATCAATAAACCACTCATTTATTGTGTTACATGGTAACCACCGATTTTCAGCAACCCTCAAGTCTCACATTCTAGGAAATAGTCTTGTTTTTATAAGTCATAATTGTTTTACTAAGCTCCAACTAAACATTTCATCTTCTAAACCAGTTCTTCGCTAGTGTTTGCAAACACCGACTAACTGATACATCTTGGAATGATTTGAGCACTCCTAAAGGTATCACTTGGAAGTAATCACCAGGTCAATTTAATCAATGCAACATGTAAACTAATAAATATAGGCGCTATACGGTATGGGAATAACTAGCCTTGTGGGCGTAGAAGAAGTGAGTAACCAAAATGCAAAAGCCTTCTTCAGGTTCATGACAAGATAGAAAAATGATCTCCAGAAGAAAAAAAGTTGAAGTCAGACACGAGTTTCCCCTTAGGATCCACCGTTTACCTGGCAATCACTGACTTGCTTCTGAACTTCTGAGGGTGGTCAGATTTCTTATTCCCTGTAGTAACATGAGAGCTGAGCTTGGTCTCTATTGGTAGCTACAGGAGATACTATCGTCTCCATCGTTGTCATGCTGATTTCTTACCATCCAGAGATATTGAATCAGCGTAAAGCACGAAGATTGAAGAAATAGCCACACCAGGATTGCAAATCTTTAACAAATAAGCTGAAGGTCCGAATATTAACGGCTGCTGTGGATGAAACAGTCCTGCCTTCAGATTTCTAACTTCGACATCAACCTCCAAGACTTAGAACTACTCCCTCCGGATAATAACACTACCGGCATAGCTCTCTTCTGAACTGTAACGATCACCAGGGCCGATAACTGATCCGACATTTGAAAAACGCGAGACACGCGAACTGGATGTTGCAAAACGTGAAATGGAGTTATCAAACGGTCCATTCTCGTGTTGGATATTTGGATGATCTCCACCAGACAAAAATTGATAAGGAAGGTTAACCTGGTGTCCAGTTTGACTTCGACTGGATTGTTGATTCAGCGCATACTCTGCATCTGAACGTGAAAACGATCGGTATATTCCTGGCGAGTCACTATTAACATTACTGGACCAAGTTGTTACAGCAGCAAGATCATCAGAAAGATAATTCACAGTTGGACCCATAGAAGCGCTGGATTTGTTTCCAATAGTCGAGCGAGCATGTTTGTAGAGATCATCAGGTGGAAAATCAAAATGTTCCATTAGTCGCATCAAGCGTTCGATAAAAGTTCGGATTTCAGACGCTGAAATAGGTTTTCCAGAAAACCGTAATCGTTCATAAAGCTCCAAAAAATGAATACCAACATTGGCATCAGTGATCACATGACATGATATCAAATGCAGAATATATTCCCTAAGGGCCATTCCAATAGGCTTCCCAAAAGAAAAATGAATGTTTCGAGCTCTCGCATCAATTAGCAATGCAGCTGTATCCACGACATCCTTGTAGGGAACATCTGGAGGAATATCTCCTGAAGAGTCAGGCGGTGCCAGACCATCATGGGTCACTTTCTCCACTGGCTTTGTGTTCCTTAGAATCTGTTTGCATCGATTCAATTCATTTTGGATCTCTCTAGCTGCACTTTCAGGAAGATCATCTGGGCGAGGAACATAGCGCCTTGGAATATCTGATAGGTTCTTTCTTGTTCGAAAAAGCCGTAAAAACGACAACAAAAGTGCCAAGCAGATGAAAATCACACATCCCGCAATCACAATCGCTCCGTTCCAAAATTGGTTTGTCTGTTGTGATTGGGTGATGATATCAATTGGAGAAACAACCATAAACCCGATGATGAATACGATCAGAATAATATTGGACAGGAAGTATAACCATTGTTTGAACGACTTTCTGTGAGATTGAGGAGATGATACTTGGCCATCAGAAAGAGTTAAAAATGTCGGCACGGCTTTTATTGACCCTGTCCATGGCCCCTCTTGTTCCATTGTGTTGGTGGTAAGTTGGTACATGTCCTTACATGTAATATGTATGTTTGAGTTTCAGTTTGAGTTGTTTGATCTAAAAAAACGAGAAATGCAAAATAAATAAGAAAGAATTAGTCAAAAAAAAACAAAAAAACAAAACTTATAAAGTATCAAGAGAAATAAAGGGGCTATTTAAAGAAAGTACCAATTTACGAACGCTTGGATATAACAGCGGTATAGTCCATTGTGTTTTATCCTACACATCTACGTGCAAAAATCCAAACTGGAACTTTACATAACAAAAGAATGTTCAACCTGTATCTGTCCTGGGTTCGTCGTCCTTGCTCCGCCAAGTCTTCAGAGGCTGGTTAATATGCGCCGCCGTGTGGGGTTGGGCCAAGATTGAAACAACCTGTATCTACGGGGGCTATGTGGATGCTTTTATTATTACTCGCCTTGTCTAAATCGGTTAGCCTAACTGAGACCTCCGTTAATCCAATCTTCTTCGGTTGGTCATGGGAATCTGCTCATAGAGTCTTCCGTTCTTTCTCTTTTTCTTAAACTTAGGGATGGATCTGGCTCCGGCTGTAAGTTGCGAGAAAAGAACATAGATACATGCAAAAACCACCACGACAGAAGGAATAGTGATAATAGTAATCATCATACCCTCTTCGTTCTTATCCAAGTCCAATCTTCCCTTATCCTTTTTCTGTACAATGGCTCCTCTTCGGAACCTAACAAAGGTCGAGTTTTTCAACAAGTATTCCTTTGTGATATCCTCGTCATCCATATAATCGGGTTGAATGGCTACAGCGACTTTTTGCTCGTATTCACCACCTAGCCATTCTTCCTCGATTTCCATGGGGTACACTCCCCAGGTATTAGAGACCCACTCGGTGATATGGAAAGAATAGCCTTCATCAAGTTGACGACGCTGTAGAGCCTTTCCTTGGATGTATGCGTAGTGAAGTCGGACCTTTTCGGCATCTGGAAATTCCCGGGTGTACCATGAAAACCAATGGACATGGTCCAGCATGATTCCTTTTCCATATTGAGGAGAACACCAAGGTCCGACTCGTTGCTTTTTGACCTTGATGAAATTCTCAGGGGTGCATCTTTCAATAGGGCTGAAAGAAGCCTCAATAGGGTTTTCTTCATCGAGCATTACATTATGAACAACCACTGATGTTGGGTCAGCATTCTTATATCCAGCATCTCTGGCATTCTCTGTGATCTGCCGATTCACTTGGAACCAGTTTCCATACTCTGGTGGAGCATTTTTGGTCTTACCCTTGACAACCTTAGGAGTGATAGTCTTTGGTTGGCCATCCTTCTTGAGCTTGATCCAAGGATTGGGCACGGCTCCTTGTTGACGTTGGCCCTTGAACAATGCACCTCCCCAAACCGTAGGAGTCACATGGATAGGATCACCACCGTTGGTGGGTTTCAAAAGCCATGGTTTTGTGTTGAACGGCTTTGTGGTTGTCGTTTTCTTTGAGAACACCTTAGGCGGCTTTTTGAATGGATCTGCCCGCTTGTCGAGTGTTGGCTCGGAAGGAGCAAGTTCAGTGATTGTGACATAATCCACAGCGGTTGGTTCAGTCGGGAATGCTAGCGCTGTAGCTGCCAGCAAAAGGATTGACAGTTTCATGTTTGTTGGGGGAGTACAGCTGGAATTTCACTTTCAGAGTTTAGTGACAGGAAGTTCGACTTTAGGTTAAGGCAGTGGATCCGTCGGTGACGTCATGTACCCAGAGTGAGATAGAATGTACGCGCGTAGGAGGAGGTTGCGTCATAGTCTACGATAAGCTTACCGGATCATACTCACTTCAATCTATAGATGTATAGTTAGATTTCACATTAGTCAATCACTCATTAGATATAGGGGTTGATTTGTCCGAAAAGAAATATCCGAACTAAGTTCAGTTTTTCCGGGTTATGTTTTGGTGTTCTCCTGTAGTGATAGTTTATTGTATTGTACATCCATCTCTGTCATATCTGAACTAAGATGAAGGGGAGCACATATAACATCTTAATAACATCAGTATAGTATGGAGTATTGACCGCTATTTAGAGACGATGTCGAATACAAGAAGAGTATACCGCAGTAAGTGTCCCTTACTTTTTGAGCTAGTCTGTAGGCTTATCCTGTCAACTTGTTTATGATTCAAGTGAAACTTGGTATCATTTAACTGTCAGAACAGCTAAGTAAAGTAGCTTAGTCATTGCAATGTCAATCCAACACATTGGTTGAATCGATAGGTATTCAAATATAAACACCATCTGACCCTCTAATTCCCGTCCTTAAGAAAGCTTGCCCTTGAAGGTGGACCAATCCTTGATTAACCACTTTATTAGGATTCCCCATGTTACACTAGTTAATGAACAGAAATAGTTAATTACTTTATGAAGGCAACGAGTAGAACAGGCGGATTTCGTCACAATCTTCTATCTCTCCATACTGTATAATCAATTCCCCGGTACCGTCAGTCATTTGTTTCCTGAATACATGGTTTCCCACGAACACGCTAAGTTCTTATTTGTTGTTCTTAACTGAGTTGCCCATGCTGTTGAAGATGATCAAGCTTGCTTAACCACTTAGTTAGCTTGCTCGAATAAAGTTTAGTTGGGGCAGTTGAGTGCTTGAAATTTCAGATTAAGTTTTTCTGACTTCATCTCATCAACATGCTATCAAGCCAAATCAAGACCAACTTGGTGCACCAGCATCTATGGACTGGCGTTAGCATTCATCAAACAGAGTGTTCCGATCTGGTTCATGGAACCCCACCTAAAACTCTTCATCCTGACGACACAGACATTAGATCAGAGTGGCTGATTCCAGCTAGATCAAATGATGACTGGACAATCAAGCAATTTGACCAATGTTTCCATGAGGCTGAGAAAGTTTCTGGGACAGAGGTGGATCGAATGCTGATGGCTGTGGTCGACAATGATTCTACCATTGTCTATTATTTCATTTACAAGGGACTTGTGAAGCCCCGGAAGAATTAGACGGCCAGACTGCTCGATGAGGTTCTGTACCTTCTCGGTCTGCAGAATTGTAATTGCAAGCTGTATAACGTGCGCAAGCTCAAGCCAGCTGATTCTGGAGTGCACTAAGGAATGGCGTGTTTATATCCCCATCCTTTTGGTTTTTACGGGGCTATCACTCCTAGTGATTGAAAAACTACGTCACAGACGTCTTCTTCAGACCGTCTTAATAGCTGCTGAAAAAGTCGGAAGACTCGAGTATGAGCCATACCAGACATGTTTACTACAAATTGAGTTGATAATCTCGATCTTTCCTGGATATGCAAACACGCAAACTATTTAATTGTTTAACTATCCAGTAGCTTAAGAGACCATGTTCGCTAACGAAGAAGTCTGAATATGCATTTCGCCACCATTTAACACACCAGCTATGGTATGTTTAGCTCTTTAACGGAACCAGCTATGGTATGTTTAGCTCTTTAACGGAAACTTACTAGGCAATTTAGTAGAGGAAAAGAACTGTTCTCAGAGAGTTGAGAGACAACAACTGATTCAACAATTACATTGTTAAACGTGATAGCTGTAGAATACTGGTCTATGCTGAGTATCCACTGTCTGGAAATAACTTATTCAGGTACACTATTATTGGCACCTCTGACGGAAGAGATGAGAGTAAAATTATGTTACCTAAAGTTATATAACAATACACACGACCTTCTATAACATTTCGTCCATTATCAGGATTCCTGTCCTTTCGTAGCACTCTCGAATCATTGATTTAAGTTGAGAAATCAGCCAGAAGATCGTTTGACTTCACAAAGAGAAATACTTTATCGCCATTACTTGTGTGATGTGAAAAAGTTGTTGAAGGGTTTCGTAAGGGAAAAAAGCGTGTCAATAACCTATCTTACATGCTTTTTCTTCAGTGGTATCTGCAGAGTTTGTAGTGGCGCGAACTAACTAGACTCCGGGACTGGTTGAACGCTGCGAAGACATCAGAAAGTCAATTCTTAATGAAGTATGCCTGGGTAGAAAGATGTGCTAATTGGGTGATGTACCAAATAGAATAAATAAAGCTCAATCTAATCAAGCAAAACCATGGAGGAATCTATAACCGGGGCAAGGTTAACATTACCACAGTTGACCCAGCGTCGTACAGCCTTCTTGAGAACCCTTCCCCCAACCTCCAACTTCTCGGCCTTTTCGTCGCTATATAGAACAACTGCATGCATCTCCTTAAGTGCTCTGACCACATCTTCTGGTTTAATATAAGTGAACTCACTAATGGAGTCAATCGAAATAACTTCGTCCGTGCATTCTACGAGAATGTATCTTGCGATTGTAGAGCACCAGTAAGACATGTAAGAAAGTGCTCCAAACTTTGATAATGGTCTTTCTGGGCTTCCTTTCCGTTGTTCATATTTGGACAAGATATATGAAAACTCGATAAGTAGTTTTCCAAGACCTCGTCTTTGATATGGTGGGAAGACTAGAATACATGCCAGGTTGTTTTCATCCCAGGACAACTTTTCTTTGGAAAAAAACCCCATTGGTTTGAAGTACCTGCTTGACGGGGTTTCCTTGCCCAACAAAACATAGAATTCAAAAGCATCCACGCCGAAAAACACGGATTTATGATCTAGAAATAGTTTTGCAAACAAACACAAATTCTGGCAATACAATTTATGAACAGCTCCATCTACTCTTCGGATGGCATAATCTTTGGACTTGAAAATGGTTTCACCAGGATGTCTGAAGTTGTACTTGCAACAATTTCGATGCTGGGCCATATCCTTAGCAACCTTGCAGTATTTGAAGCATGAATCGCATACAAACAACAAATTGACTTGGAATTCAGTAGGTGCAGCTGGAATCGTCTCAGAAGATGAAGAAGCCGACGATCCAACAGATGGGGAACCCACAGAAGGTGAACTATACCTCTCAATAAATAGCCTCGACATATCACAACTTCGATTGTCTTTATCATGATCAAGAGCTTTAGCCTCCATCAAAGCCATGGCTCGTTTCCATGTCATCTTCTTGAGCTCATCTTTGAGAGAGAAATAGTAGGCCGAAGAATGATACCATGTGTCAAACTCACGTGTCCCAAAAACCACCCGGCCAATGTTTCGTGGCGGCTCTTCCTCGTCGTAGTCTGAATCATTGACCATGGTGTGAGGGTCGTGTGGAGATGAAGATTCAATGATGCATGTAGGTTGCAGAATCGGTGACGTTAGGGAAGGGAGGGGATCGGGTAAATATGGGCCAGCAATAAAAATGGGAGGCTGTAAGAAATTTGGGCTAGTTGGTAGAGTAGATTTATAAGTTTTGTTGGGGTTTTGACTGTCTCTGTCTCAAGAATAATGTAGGCGTTCAAGTCGGTGACTTATGAAGATAGAAACTACTTGCAAATCCTTGGAAGCTTGGGCAATATACTGGTAACCAATTATTTTAAAAGCAAAAGGAGTTTCAATTTTGACTCGAGATGCTAAAGAGACTGTCTCGCTGATGATATCGTAGATTGAACACAATGGGTGAGTGACCTCAAAGCAGTATCCATCCCTCATGGTCACTTACTACGAGAGCAAGAGTATAACCAGAAAAAGAAAAACAAAAGAGTCCATATCAAATGATGTTTTATTTTATTTTTAAAAATGGGGAGTTAAACTAACCTGTTTGCTTAGTTACCACCTAACATATCACCATTTCACGTAAACTTCACAGCTGCTTAAGGCATGCAGAAAAAATACCAAACTGAAAATTATCTTGAAGTCAACCTGACAACCACATGGCCAAATACAAAGTGGGATACAACGCCAAAGGGCGTGCTGGTACGATTAAGAAACAGCAGGAGCTGAAGGCTATCAAGCAGAAAACATGGACTAAGCAGGATCAGCAGGACGAGGAGGAAGATGCTAATGCTGAGATTATTGTCCCCAAGAGTCAAGCAGAAAAGGAAGCTCGAAAGAGAAAACTTCAAGAGGAACTTGCCCCAGAGTCCAAGATGTCGTCTAAAAAACGAAAACGGCTGGACAAGTACATTGAAAAGCAATTGAAGAGAGAGGAGAAGAAGTCTCTGTTTTCAGAGTTTGCTGCTCGAAAGGGAGCATTTGATACCTCTCAACTCACGTCTATGAAGCACATGGGAGATAAAGACACAAAGAAGAAGAGAATCGAAGAAGCTTTACGTCTTGAGAAGCTTGGACTTGCTGATGAAACCACAAAAGAGATTTTGTACGAGAATAAGGAACATCAGGAATGGGATGATGAGAAGCATTCACATCTATTGACTGATCTGGAGCGAAAAGAAAAGGAAAATCTCGAAGAACAGGATCAAGAAAGTAAAAGTTCGTTTATTGATATGCGTCCAAAGGCTGGAGGGTTTGGGTTCCAGAATTTGGCCAAGGTCTCAAGACCTTCCAAGTCGAGTTACTCATGGAGAAAGAAGCTGGAAATCGAGAGGGCCAGGAAGAACAAGAAGGACTATGAAGATTCTGAAGACTCCGAGGACTCTGAAGATGATTCTGAAGTCTCTGATGAGGAGTCTGACGAGGAGTCTGAAGAGGGTGGGAATACTGAGGAGAACGTGAAGGGTGAAGCTTCTGCTTCTGAAGAAGAGTCTGAGGGTGAAGTGGATGATTCCAATGAGTCTGAAGAGGAAGTATCTGTGGAAGAGGAGTCTGAGGATGATGCTGACGAAGATGACGAAGCACCTTCAGCGTCGTCAAAAGGAAAAGCATTCAAACAATGGATAGAAGAGCAAAATGGCCCTAAATCGTCCAATATTGACGATATCTCTCATATCAAAATCAAACGGAACCGACTGGAACGTTCTGAAGACCGATTGACTCCTCCTCCTGAAGATATCGCCCAGCCAGAGTATGCTAACCGTAAAGCGTTCAGTGTCAATGTTGAGCGAGATTCCGAAATTCAAGCAGCTCGAATGCAACTTCCTGTTACTGGCGAGGAACAAAGAATTATGGAAGCCATTTTCAATAACGATTGTGTGATTATTTGTGGAGAAACCGGATCTGGAAAAACCACCCAGACTCCTCAATTCCTGATTGAAGCTGGTTTTGGAACCAAGGGAAGTGATTATCCTGGAATGGTTGGAGTTACTCAGCCAAGACGAGTGGCTGCCATTTCTATGGCTCAACGTGTAGCTAACGAACTTGGAAGCGAAGGCCACCGAGTTGCCCATCAAGTCAGATTTGACGTGACTGTGAAGGAAGACACTTCTCTCAAGTTTATGACTGATGGTGTTCTCCTTCGCGAACTTTCTCAGGACTTGGCTCTAACTAAGTATTCATCTCTGATTATTGATGAGGCTCACGAGCGAAACATTAACACTGACATCTTGATCGGAGTTTTGTCGCGAGTGTTGAAACTTCGAAAGGAAATGTTCAACGAGGGTAAATGTGAATCTCCATTGAAGTTGGTGATTATGTCTGCTACTTTGCGAGTGTCTGATTTCACTGAAAACAAAACACTTTTCCCCATGGCTCCTCCAGTTCTTCAAGTCGAGGCTCGGCAGTATCCGGTTTCTGTGCATTTCAACAAAAGAACTACTTATGATTACATGGATGAGATCTTCCGAAAAGCCAGCAAGATTCACAAACGACTTCCTGAAGGAGGCATTTTGATTTTTCTGACCGGCCAGAACGAAATTGTCCATGTCGTTAAACGTCTGAGAAAGGCGTTCCCAGACAGATCCAAGGCATGGAAACCAAAATCCGAGGAAACCCAAGTCAAGGTATCTGCCAGCGAAACTGTGGTTGAGACAGAAGAAGTGGAGTTTGGAGCTGATATGCGAAAACAGGACTACACTGCTATTGAGGGTGAGTCAGAAACCGATGAGGAAGACGGAGAAGAAGGCTTTGAAGAGGAATTGGCAGTTGAGGAGCGTAACGAATCGGCTCCTTTGCACGTTCTACCATTGTACTCTTTGCTTCCCACCAAGGAGCAAATGAAGGTGTTTGAGGAAGTTCCTGAAGGTCACCGACTTTGTGTGGTGGCTACCAACGTTGCCGAGACATCCCTGACCATTCCTGGAATCAGATATGTCATTGATTGTGGGCGTGCAAAGGAACGAAAATACGATGAAGATACTGGAGTACAATCCTTTGAAGTTGATTTTATTTCCAAAGCATCAGCTGATCAAAGAGCTGGACGAGCTGGACGAACAGGTCCTGGCCATTGTTATCGAGTTTTCTCTTCAGCCGTCTATGAGGAGTTCTTCCCTCAATTCTCTGTGCCTGAGATTCTACGATGTCCAGTGGAAGGGGTTGTATTGGATATGAAGAATATGGGAATTGACAAGGTTGTAAACTTCCCATTCCCAACTCCTCCTGATCGTCAAGCTCTTGCGAAGGCTGAAAAGTTGCTGGAGTATCTGGGAGCTCTCAACAAATCTGGTGTCATTTCTGAAATGGGTAAACAAATGTCTCTGTTTCCTCTTTCTCCTAGATTCGCCAAAATGCTCATTATCGGTTCGCAGCTGGAATGTTTGCCTTATATGGTAGCCATTGTTGCTGCTCTGACAGTTGGAGATCCATTTATTGGTGAGCATGAACTGGGCATCAATGAGAAGAAAGAAGACGACTCTGAACCCGAAGATATCTACGAAATTGAAAGGAAACGAAAACTTAGAGCCAGTTTTAACAAATCACGTGCCAAACTGGCTTCTCTTGACCCAACTTCTGATGCGCTGGCTCTACTTTCAGCTGTATGTGCTATGGACTATGACTCAGATCTGGAGAATTTCTGCAACGGATTCTTTTTGCGTCACAAACTCATGGAAGAAATGCGAAAACTCCGACAACAACTTGGACGTATTGTCGTTGCCAATTCGGATGCTCGAGCTGCTCCAGCTATCAAGGAGCAACTTGCAGCAAAATTGAAACCTCCTTCAATGCTCCAAATCAAGGCTCTCAAACAAATGATCGCTTCAGGATTCGTTGATCAGGTTGCCATGCGTCTAGACAAGGTCAGTGAGGATTACAAGTTGAGTTCAAGAGACAGAATCATCAATGTGCCCTACCAAACGTTGTTCCCGACATCCACATCTAACAAGAAAACTGACAACGAAGGAAACCCCCTTCCAGACGATTCTCAAGTGTTTATCCATCCAGGATCAGTTATCAACACCATGGGATGTCAACCTCCTGAGATGTTGGTGTTTGCTTCTGTCAACCGAACAGGCTCTTCAAAACTCAGAATCAAACCTCTTTGTGATATAACTGGAGCTCAAATTGGAAATATCTCCAAAGGAACTGCTTTGTTGACTTACTCCAAGCCCTTGCCCCCTCCTTATGGCCCCAAGATGCTGTCAAGTACTTCCAGACAATGCTGGGTTGTGCCTCGTCTAGGAGCAGCTATTGGCTCTGGCGGAACTGGTTGGGATCTTCCTCCGATCAAGGTAACTCAGGAAAAGAAAGGTAGCCAGTGGATTACCTTGTGATTAATGTATTGTACTCTGCCCTTACACTGTTCTCTTGTAGGTATCATTAGTGATAGGATTTCTATTTGCAATTTTGACGAGCTAGGCCACTGTTGAGATGATTACTAACTTGCCTTAGATAGGAGCATTTGGTGAGGTGTCATTACCTTCTCTATAGTCATTTTGGACGTTGACTACCTGCTTTGAATATCCGATTTCCAGGAAGAGTGAAAATATAATACTGATCCCCCACGATCCCCTCCTCCCCATTTCCCGAAAACATGTCACAGATAGACAATTCTTTAAGTGACCAAAGTTTTTTTGAAGCTTTTTTCGGACTAGATTAAAAACCGAAGTATCGGAATAGGTAGATATGAGTTTAGATTGAGGACACTTGAAATAAACTGGGATTTTCTCTTTCTTTTGTCGCGGCATCGAAAACTAGTTTGCACATTCAAGTGAAACAAGTTCTCGAGGACACACAATTCAGAAGCTATGTTTAAAGTGTGAATACCAAAAAGCTGTCAAAGACGTAGTTTTAGAGTCACTGGTTTGACTATAACACTATAACATAGATATGAAAAAGTTTTTCTTCATACGTTCAATTGACTATAATGAAATAATTCTAAGTAATTGAAGTAAGTCTACTAGTTAGCTTTTTTTGTTTCTCATACATTCAATTGACTATAACATGAATATGAAATAATTCTAAGTAATTGAAGTAAGTCTACTAGTGTTTTTTTTTCTCATACATTCAATTGACTATAACATAAATATGAAATAATTCTAAGTAATTGAAGTAAGTCTACTAGTAGACTGTGCCTAATTTGGTGTGTTCTTGGTCAAACATTTCTCGCGTTTATTAGGTTCGGATTTTTTTAAACCAATCAGAGGACGTGGCGTAATGGTAGCGCATTGGATTTCGGTTCTTGAGAACGACGTCCTCCAAAGGCTGCGGGTTCGAGTCCTGTCGTCCTCTTTTTTGGTAATAGTACTGATTTTATTATCTTTTTTAGTTTTGTTCTCAGATCCTCAGATCCTCAGATAAGTTA
Source organism: Yarrowia phangngaensis (assembly GCA_900519005.1). Taxonomy (NCBI): domain Eukaryota; kingdom Fungi; phylum Ascomycota; class Dipodascomycetes; order Dipodascales; genus Yarrowia; species Yarrowia phangngaensis. Next base: position 3,372,691 of record ULGR01000001.1, on the reverse strand, counting down.
TGAGACATGGTTGGTCACAACACTTTATATATGGATGTTTGACAATTAGCGGTTAGTGAACGCGTAAAAGCTGTAGGATACAACAACAATTAATTACATGGTGTCAAAAGTAGTCATAATTTAAACTGGATGTCTCCATTCCAACTGGGGTTATGTACGTCACCCAATTGACAATCAACTTTAAATTATGGAACCAACTATGGAGTCACTCACCACTATTCCGATATTTGTTAAACAATTTATGATTGGAATAACTACAGCATCGCTAGTTTTCTTTCGCATCCCACTTAGGGGGGTCCAGAATGTCATCGAACTCTAATGCCTCGGCAGAAATAAAGTTGAAGTACCCCACACATGAAACTTGACCTTAGCAACCAATGGACTATTTTTCGTCGCTAAACGCCAGCCAACTGGATCCTGATGTTCCGACACTCTTTGAGTTGCTTTCTGCAAAACAGCTAGAGGGATTAATTGCTCCTTCAGTCCGATATATTCTCGCTTTTTATGCCCAACGCCATCCTCGGTATCTTCTTCGAATTGTGAATCGATACGATGAGTTGTATGCTATTCTGATGGGTCTAGTGGAGTACTATCACCTGAAGACATGGAATTCTAGCTTTACCGAGAAGTTTTATGGATTGAAGCGTACCCAAAAGCTGACAAATCCCGCTTTAAGAACCCGTCAAGCAGTTCCTGATCTGGTAGAAGCACAAAAGCGATTGAGCAAACGCAAGATTTTGGGCTCTTTATTCTTTTTGATTGGGGTTCCATATCTTAAAGAGAAATTGGATGTTCGATTTGAACGGTTGAAGGGAAGATACATGGCTCGAGATATTGAAGCCGAACGACTTGAAATCAGGAAAACGGGTACAAAAACCCAAATAGCCATGTTTGAGTTTGATTATTGGCTGCTTAAATTATACCCAATAGTGACTATGGGATGTACAACTGCAACTTTGGGATTCCATCTGATGTTTTTGTTTTCTGTCACTCATGCATACAGTCTAGATGATTTCCTACTGAATATTCAGTTTACTCGAATGACGCGTTACGACTACCAGATGGAGTCGCAAAGGAACAGCATCAATGCTGCCAATGTCGCACATACCATGAAATCTCTGTCTGAGTACCCTTTGGCTGAGAGAGTTTTATTGCTGCTCACTACAAGGGCAGGGGCCAATGCAGTACGATCTGCGGCGCTTACAGGTCTTTCCTATGTTTTGCCAACCTCGATTTTTGCGCTCAAGTTTCTGGAATGGTGGTACGCATCTGATTTTGCAAGGCAACTCAACAAGAAGAGAAGAGGCGATCTGGAAGATAATTTGCCGCTTCCAGACAAAGTGACAAGCACAGACACGAAACTAGCGGAGTCCTTGGCCAAGTGGAAACGTGACACGTCCAAATGTCCTCTTTGTGGTGAAAAGTTTGTCAACCCGACAGTCATCGAGTCCGGATATGTGTTTTGTTACACTTGCATTTACCGGCATTTAGAGGAAGCAGACGAGGAAACAGGCGGAAGATGTCCTGTTAGTGGCCAAAAGTTGTTGGGATGCAGGTGGCAGAATGGTTCATGGCAGGTATCGGGTTTAAGGAGGTTGATGGTTTAGCCAGCCATAGAAGTTAAATATCGTTGATCATGCAACCCCAGCTCACTAATTTTGTATAAAAGACACCAATCTATGGAGGTTGTAGTACCTTGTTTGCGCAACTTTATTGTAATAGTTATCTTGTCGCTCCTTTTGAAGGCAACAATTATCGGGTATACAAGAAATTTGGACGAATAGAGTATTATCCAGGTGAGATAGTTTGTTGTATTTTCGGGCTTATATTGTATCCGCAGTTGGGGTAGCTGCAACCAAAGTGTATAGAATATAATTTTCAAAAACTGTTCCGGCAAGTAAACACTTCGAATTAGTTTGCCAATTCCAGAATTTACATCTGAATGATCTGAATGGTAGGAGTGTATCATTAGAGGACTAGAGTGTTGGTTTACGGAAGTTTGGTCAAGAGCAAGATCCTCCAGGAGTTGCTGAAGAATGAATGGTAAATAGGTAGGTACAGCCCTGTTATTGAGAGTGTCCCAAAATTCAATGATCAAGTCAAAGCCTATCCATAGTGGTTCAGTCACATTGCTCAATAGTTGTACGTAGTATTATATGGTCATTGGCAAGAAACGGGATATCCAGTAGTTATGGCATGGGGAACTAATTCATATTGACAACTCGTGAAGCCTCAGCCAAAGGTTAACTACCGCCAAATATCACATCAATAAAAATACAAAACTATGTACGGCTTCTTCCTCACCTCGTCTCGCAGAATGTCTCTTCACACTCACTAAACGTCTTCCCTCCCCCTTCTCCCTAAATAGGATTGATCTTGAAATGCAAACTGACCAGGGAAAACACCAACGCCTTAATATCTTGAACCAGGTAATAAAACGTCCGCAGACCTTCGGGATCGTCTGATTTTTGAACGTCTGATAAGGAGCCTAACCGGCCGGTCTCAAACGCAATATGGTAATTTCCAAACTTGATTTCCAACTCCTGCTTACCATCTCGGTTCTTTGGAGGCCATTTACTGTCACTTTCTTTGAGAATCTCAGACTCCTTAATCATCTTCTTGAGAACTTTTACCACCACTGGAGAAACAGCCACTTCTCGTCGAATCAATGTATCGTTCTTGTAATTGGAGTTATTGGCATACCGTAACAATGCAGATTGGCCTTGGTCCAATAATTGGAAATCAAACTCCAAAAACTCGTGTCCAAATCGTCCCATATGACCGGAATAATATTGCAGATAGAATGGCTCATTCGAAGTGTCCACATTGAGCTTTATCGACTTCTCTGGAGGCGGAGAAGTTAGTTCTTTGGAGCCTATCACCTCCTCGGGCGACATTTCAACGTCTTCGCCAGGCCGAGTAGCGATACTATAGTCCTTGTCATCAGAAGACATGTTGTAAGGGGTTAGGGTTGGAGTGGTTGTGTGAAGTGTTGAGAATAAAGTTATGCATAGGCTGTAATGTCACCGTTGATGGTGTTTAGGTTGGCCACTTAACTTTTCTATAGACCTCTTTAACATACTGACAAATTGTAATTCTATAAATACCTAATCACGATGCATGGCGGCGTTTTTCTCCACGATGGAATGCCAGTCGGAAGTCAGAACAAAGTATGACTCTGTGGCTGCGATTCCAATGATACCCACAATAATTCCAGCCCACAAACCCATGAGTTTCCAGCCACAAATGAAACCAAAGAACAATGACAATGGAGTAGCCACTGCATAGTAGTAAAAGAGGTTGACGATTCCGCCGATTTTCTGTCGTCCTTGGCCACGTAAAACTCCGGCTACAACTGAGGAAATGCAATCAAAGAACTGGCCCAGAGCACAAAGAGGAAGAACATAAGCCACGAGGTCGACTACATCGTCATCTGATGAAAAAAGACTGGCAATAGGACGTCTGAAAATGAGCAAGAATGTGCAATTGAAAGTAGCGATGAGAAGGGTCAGCACTAATGCAATTCGGCCAGATCGTTTGGCTGATCGAGGTTTTGCGGCTCCAATAAACAGGGCGACTCGATTGGAAGCAGCAATAGCTACCGAAAATGGAATTTGATACGCCAAAGCCATGACTGTAGAGAGAACAGATTGAGCGGCTAAGGCTGCAGCTCCAAAATAAGAAGAAGCCAGGGTAAGAATCTCAAAAGCCAAAAATTCGGCCTCAACCATAATAACTCCAGGAACAGCTAGTCTCAACATGGGACTCCAGTTCGAGAACGCATCTTGAGGAGAAAACCCAAACCAACATTGTTTGCCATCGATAAAACAAATGTATGCAATAACTAGTAGAGCCATGGCCCATTCGGTGATAACCACAGCCACAGGAGCTCCGCTGTAACCTATTCCAATATGTTTATCCCATACCAGAAGCCAGTTTAGAAGAGCATTGAGAGGGGCGCAAATTGCAAGAACATAAGTTCCAGCCATGAAGATTCCTTGGGCTTGTAAATACTTCTTCCCGCATTCGAAAATAATGTAACCTGGAACTCCTAGAGCTACAATCTGAAGATATCGAGCTGCTAAGGCAGCCAAGTTGCCTTCAGAAATGATCAAGGCAAGGATCGGTTCAGAAAACATCCAAATCACTGCAATGGGAATGAATACGAGTAAACTCATGCATACACACTGTTGGAAGTAGATTCCCACTTTCCTCTTATTTCCAGCTCCGTAGGCCTGGCAACAGAGAGTATCTAGGCATGTCGACAGTCCTTGGAAAAGTGCAAAGCCTGTAATATTTGAAGTCATAGATGCAAGAGACACAGCTCCCAGCTCTTCTTTTCCTAGATGCCCCACTGAAAAAATAGATGCAACAGTCAATGAGTACTGTAGAAGAAAGGTTACTGCTAGAGGTAGAGAGTACTGCCATAAAATGGAGAGTTCTGTGATGTTCTTAGAGGTAGTTGGATGATCAATGGAGTTAACTGATGGTGGCCGGTTTTCTGGTACTAAATTCTGTGATTCAGGAGTTTCTGATCCTGGATCTGTGGAACCATATACAGGAGAACTAGGTCGATCGACATGACCCGTCATCTCTGGCATAGTAGGTTGAGGACGATGATTCAGATGAGTGGATTCAGATGCAGATTCAAGTTCTTCTTCATCGACAGCCTCAAAGTCGCCTGAGTTCCTGTGTTTGCTGCCACAATGTTGCTTCATGAACGATTGACTGTACGACTGCGAAAAAGACCCAAACATCATGGAGTTTGCTGTGACTGGGGAGGATGCAAAAATGGCGGATCTAGCCGCGGATCTAGCTGGGCATTCTCTTTCTTCCATTCTGTATGACGAAGTTGGCTTCAGATTGTCTTTGGTTGGGATCGACTGACTTGAAAATTTCACTTGAAGAAACTTTCACTCTAAAACTGAATATCGAGGGCTTTTAAACACAGTCAAACTTGGTTTTGTGTCATTCAGCAGCACTCAAATATGACTGGCTTTGTGTCACTAGTCTTATCCAGTGTAATGCAAATCGGCGATACCGCAAGTAAGTTTGTCCGAGGTGCATGTATACTCGGGTGCATACTTGTTTAAGTAGTAGTTGGGCAGCGACATGACACTAGGTTTGTGTCTGACCAAGAAGGTATCTACAACGGGTTTGAGTCACACAAGCGACAGAAGGGGGTTTGTGTCACTTGTGCTAGACGAGTCGTGTTGAAGCGAATATTCTATGGTCAATGAGGCAGAGTGAACCCTTCGTAACGCATAGGTGCAGGGTTAAAAATTCGCTGCACCATAATTCGAATTATTGAAACTATAGATTGTAAAAAAAACCAAAAAATAAGAAAATATGGGGTGTAGAAAAGAGAATTAAATGCAGGTAGTAAACACCCAAGATACATTCTACTATACAAGCAATAGCCTGCTCTGAAACAATACCATTTTGGACTCCCAAAATAGTGCAGGCTGCACAGAAGGTCATAAACAGTAAATTACCTTCCGGATTTAGAGGAGAGGGATTAGGGTATAAACCTTAATAAGTAGCCGAGGTTGTGTGAAAGAGTTGGAAAAAAGGGACTTTGTTTATTCAAAAAGACTTATTCTCTATACTTTGGTGTTGTCTCATAAATATAAGCGACGGTAGTTATTACTTTTTTTCTTTTAAGTGAACAAGGAAGAAACGTGAACTAGTAAAACCTTAATTATTTTTCCGATAATACTAATAAGTAAGTAATTTAAGCTTAACTATTTTTGAGTTTGAATGTGTTGTCAAATAAACTAGGAGTTATTGGTTCACGTGATATGAAGCTGAAACGTAAATTGCTGCACAAGTTCTCGTTAAATCCCCTAGTTTAACCCCTTTAGTTAAGTTTAAGTTTCCAATCAATTGGGAAGGTTCAGATCTTGTAAGTAAGTTCTAAGAAAGTCGTGTTTGGGTGTTGCTGTATTTATTTTTTTGAAGCATTACAACAGAGGTTTGTAGAACAAGCATAGTGACTACTGGGATGATTATTACGAGCTCTAGAAAAGACATTACTGTGAGCAATAGGGGTTGCATTAGCGGCATTGTTGAACGTAATTTCAGGTAGGATATTACCCATCTCTTTAATTGTTGCGATATCGGGCTCTTGGTGTGCTTGTGACCTGCGCAATGAGATACTGTCTTACTAAAAAAGAGAAAGAACCGTTGCTATTTTAGGTTCGTTTTAGCTCAGACCTGTTACTATTCTGCGGCTCTCCTGTTGCTTGTGAAATGACCCAAAATATGCGCTACGTCTCACCACTTCTTGGTCTAGTTTCGGTAAGGTCATGTTATCATTTTTGGCACTTCGCACACGCAGGCGTCTATGAAATCGGTTGGGGTCATACCAGTTTGCTAGATTTCAAGTCCAGATCTAAAACCAATACATAGTTTAAAACGTGAATGGCCTTGAAAAGGTGATATTCAAATTGTTAGTATCCACAATACAATAAGAATACTGAACTGAATGTGCTCTCAAGGCAACGGTATGCACCCTAAGTAAGCTAAGAGTAACTATACGAACTAAATCGATAGTGCACCTAATTTTATTGCGTTTTCAATTGCAATTGTTAATATTCATATTGATTACTTTTGCTTTTTTTTTGAGAAGTGATTTTGGGTTACCAGTCAAAACATATAATATTGCAACTTAGTTAAACCGAATATTCTCTCTGTTAAGAGAATTTCCAATGACCAGCCTACCTTTTACAAAGGAAATGAGTACAGAACAAAGGGAAATGTTCCAAAGTTTACCATGCTAGGGAGCTTCAGTTTATAATATCAGTAGGAACCATCAAAGTGAATACCACCTGAACTTAAACAGCACAAATTGCTGGGACAGCTATTCAATACTAGGTTTGGTAATGGTACCCCCGAATAGTATGATAATAAAACTTCCGGAGGTTGGTACAAGGTTTGCAACCACTGAGCTTGAATAATTTGTTCAATTTTATCACTGCACACGAAACTTTTATAATATTTAGAGTATCCCTTTCGTTACCTTACAAATGTCATGCCAAGTCTCATTTGGTCAGTTTTCAGAAAGTTTGTGTCATATAATCGCAATAAAGATGTGACTTACATGCAGTTCTCAATTTCTACTTGTCTCCAAATTTCCTTCCTTTTCTCACCTTTCACTGCTTCAAATAAATATCCTTTGTGAAACTGCAGTGTGTATCAATTTAATTAGATTCTAAGTTCAAAGCTAAATTAATCCTAATTGGTAACAACTATTGAACCTTAAATAACACTCGTAAATATCTGGTAACAGAAAGGGCTGCATGATTGGAGGGTAAGAATCACAGAGGGGGAAGTGTTTTCCCAAGTTTCGATAGCAACTCAAGAACAGTTCCTTTTTAGCGTCTTTAAATCACCAACTAAATAAATTTGGTCAAGTCTGGTATAATCCTCTGAGTTATTTGAAGCAGATAAGTTCATGAGCTGGCATTGGCTCGGTGTTGCAGTACTTGAGTGGCAGTTGAAGAGGAAGAAATAGAAAAGTCTCGTCTTGGTGCCTGCTCTGGAGCACAACTGGAACACAGGTGTGATGTACGATGTGTGATAATGAAGTTTTTCTATGTACGACGTTCATCTCTACCATCAAACTCATTATCACCAATTATAAAGAATAACAATAGGAGAATCCGGTATAAATATAGGCAGAGACAGGCAGAATGTAAAGTACCCAATGTTACATCTATTGGTTATGCTACAAAAATGCTTATTTATTAATATAATAATATAGGATACAGTTTAGACATTTAGCCTAACCTCAGGATATACATCCTTTATCTCTAGTTTCGCTCACAATGATTCTCGCATCATACACTGGACCTCTCTCCAGCAGTTGTACAGTAACAATCCGCAACCACAACGGGTCGATAAATACCCTGCAGACCAGTCCAGATGGTGTAAGTATGACTATCAATGTTACCCACTGTGTGAGTCTCCACCACTACCTCTTTACCTGAAATAACCTCACTTCGAGTGTACTGCAACTGGAAAGGAGGAGTTCCTTGGAGGTGGAAAATGATTTCAGCCTTTTCAGCTCCGTTCTCATCAAAAATTAGAGAAGTTCCTTCCTCGACTCGAACAGTAGGAATAGGGTGGATTCGTTTAGGAAGCTGTTTCTCACCCTCCAAGGTGATTTTGCAAGAAGAAGCACTATCCGAAATAGCATTGATGGTGAGATTACCTGGCTCAGCAGCGAGCCGCCTGAAAAGAGTTCCAGAGGTTGACTTTCGTAGTTGGCCGTTGAAATCATAGGTAATATCAAAAGGAGGAATTCCAGTAAGAGAGTAAGATACCCGTTCTCCCACACAGAAATCAGCTCTCTCTTCAACCGCAGTGATGGTGGGAGTATCAGACACTTGAATAGTGACTCTCTGGTCCGAGCCAAAATTGGTTTGTTTACACCCTCGTGCATCTACCACTTGACTGATCTGGAAGGTGTGTTTACCTAGACCCAGTCGAGAGTACAACTTTTCACGCATCTCAAACTCCATTCCGACATTGTCAAAGGTCACCTTTTCAGTGTGGCCAGAAGAATCGATTCGCATGGAAATTGTAAGGGAGAAAGGTGCCTCTCCTGATAGCTTGATAGGAATGGGATCAGCAGAATCTGAAACACCCTGACAAGCTCGATAAACCTTTCCTTTGTCAACGAAGTGGGCTGTGGGACGAGCCTTGACTTGCTGACGAAGTTTGGAGTTACTAGGAGACAGCCATTTGCGATCATAGTAGTTGGAGTCCAACACTCCCAAAATCTGATATTCGTAAGAACCAGGGATTTTGGTTTCCATACGAACGGTTGCAAATGGGGTAGCAACTTGGATCTCGTGGTCCTTAGGTTTTCCACCAGGTCCGGAGACTCTATACAACACGGTAAATGGAGGAGAACCTTCGAGAGCGATTTCAATCGAATCTTGATCACCCTCACAAATAGGAGCACGTGAAAGAACTCCTTCTTGAGACTCTGAGTTTTCAACAGCCTTGACAATACGGACCGCGGGTCGAGAGATCCAAGCCAACGAAAAAATCGCATCGTGAGTTATTTCTCCAGGACAATGAGCATCTCGAACTGAAACAAGACGGTAATGGCCTGGTCGAGAAATCTCAAAGAATGAGTTGGCTGAATTCAACATGACCTGGTGACGTTCTCGTTCTTCTCCATCAATGTACTCATACGTAACTGTCCATGGACCATCTCCATTAAGAGTCACAGGCAACTTGACACGAGTTCCTTGAGGCACCGAAAGATCGTAATCTCCGGAAACAGGCAAGAAGCCAGCTGAGGGACGTTGTCGTCGAACTTCAACACGAATGTCTTGATCATCAATCAAAGAGCGACATCCATGAGAATCTTGAACTGCCACAAGAGAGATGGTATATTGGCCTCCTTGAGATAATCCTGAGGTAGAAATCACATACTTTTCTTCCATGATTCCCTTCTTGGTATGAGGAACTCGACGAGAAGAGCCATGCACAATTTCATATTCCAAAGTGAAAGGAGGAACTCCTCGAAGAGTAACAGGAAGTTCCACAGATTCTCCAGAGCACACAAATCGATTTCGTTGAACGGCATGGTCAAAAAACGCACCTGCAAGAACACGAATCGTTTGTTGCTTGGAAAATGTAGTTTCTTGAGGAGTAGTGTAAATGGAGTCGCTAAAAGACACAATTTCATAAGTATAAGTTCCAGCGGACTGGGGCTTGAACTTGAGCTGATGACGAAGTCTACTGGTGGAAATTCGCTGAGTGTCAATCACTTGGCCGTCTCTAACAGTTCTGTAAACAGCCATGAATGGAGGTTGTCCAGTGAATGCAAGCTCAGCAGTAACTCCAACGGGACCAGCACATTGATCTTGGATCTCAGTGAATTCCACAGAGAGTGAAGGCTTTGGAGGCACGTACACATGACATTCAGAAGACTCAACAATATCACCAGCACAATATTTCCCTTGAACAGCTTCGAGCTCGTAAATTCCAGGTTTGGAAACACGGATGGATCGCTGGGCTTGCGAAACGGTGACATTGAACAGCTCTGATTTTCCATAATCATCAGTGTGTTTAACGGTAACTGCCAAATCCTCCTGGGCCTTAACCTTCAACCCCAAAGAAGTATGTTCTCCAGCTAAACGAGCTCGTTTTTCAGCCGAACATTCGCTGAAAGAAATCTGTGGCCTAGAATGTACATAGAACTCGTGTGTCAATTGTCGTCGAGTCTTCCATTCGAAATCTTTGCTTTTAGCCAACTTAGCGTAATCAATAACGTTTCCTAGCCCATCTTCCACTTGATCCACTGTAAAGACCCACTTTCCAGTTTGGGTAAGTCGAGTTTCTAAATGGATGGGAACTTCATGAAGTTTGGCCCACGATAAGTCTTCTCCTTCCTTCCAGGTATACTTATTTCCATTTGTGATGGGAGAAAAGAAATGTCGAGGTTGAACTGATTGCACAGGAAAAACAGAACTGTCACCTTCAACTTGTTTGGAGTATTTGATTCGAAGAGGAGGAACTCCAGTAACTACCAAATTGGGCTGCTCAGTTCCACCAATGCATCTATTGGATCCCAAATGAAGAGAATCGTTACTCTGACGGATTTTGGCACTGGGACAGTTTCCGACAATCACATCTCGCTGATAAGTTCTCACGACATTATTTCCTCCATCAACCACTCTTCCGAGACGATAAAGACCGGGCTGAGTAACTGGAAGCTCCACATAGAATAGCTTACTCTTGTCACCGTCTTTGAGGGTATGATCTAGGGTTCGCATGTAATCCGATCTCCCTTGAAGTTTGAAAAGTTCCCTTTTAGTGAAATTGAACGATTGGGGTTCGAGATTGTCAAAATCAATATACTTCAATTCCAAAAAGGACAATCCAGTAGCATTTACTCGCACAGGAATACTTAGAGGTCTTGCTAACTCTTCGTTCACACAAAATGGTCGCTCCATGGGATTAATCAAAGCTGTACTCTTTGGCAAAATCTGAACAATGTGTTCTCCTACCAAATGACTGGAAGAGTCTTGTAACGAAGCCACTTTGATCTTGAGACCTGAGAACGACATTTCTTTGTCATTAACTGTCCTCCATACAGCAGAACCAAGGCCAACAGCCAAAACTGCACCTTCCTTATGATAAACAATGCTCATATCAACCCCCAAGAACGCTAGCATCAGCATGGTTGTCACTATGGGACCAAAAGTGAGCCAAGGAATTCGGAATAGTGGAAGAGTCCACAAAAGGACCACATCCAATGCAAAAAATTTGAGCAACAACCCTATTTGTGCTCCTGACAACCCCATGGGGCTCAACAAATATGTGGTTTTGTAAGCTAATACAAGGAGGAACAGAGAAATAGCCGTCCAACGTTGATTGGCTGCACTCATGTAATTTTCGGGTATAAGGGGTTGATTTTTATTAGAAGGTGGAGCGAGTCTGATTTTTTCTTGTCGCCATGGCTTATGTGTCGCAGTGAATGTTTTCACTGGTCTTGTGGACCCGCTGAAAGAGGTTGAATCTCGTACACTAGTAATGGGTGGTGCACTGTCACGCTGTTGTGAATCGAACAGGTCGCGTTTCTCAAATCGCCGGGAAAACCCAGGACTCGACGTTGTACGTCCGGGCCCATTGAGCTTGGCCATGTTGAACTTGTTATGAGAGAGTTTGATATTGTTTTGGTGGTGTTTGTTTTACCTGTGCATGTGAAGCTTAAGTTTGTTGATTTGAAAGATTAGGTTAGTTGGTTCAAAATAAGGTTAGTTGTCCCCATAGTTGGCACCAGAAAATCTAGGGGCTCTAATGTCTAGAATTTCGTGCCACAGCAACCTCCTTGGGCAACACTGGTTTAATGCAAGTTTTTATCTTGTTTACTCCTGAATCTATTCTTAGAAAAGGTTTAGTTTACATAACGCAAAGCATCAGGACTTCAGTCAAACTCTCTTCCATTGCAACTATGGCATTCTCCACTGTTGGTCTCAAATCTTTGGGAAATCTAGACAACCTGGAGACTGGTTCAGCCTTCAGGGATATTGTGTCTCCCATGTCTGGTTATTTCTTGTTACTGACCTTTATTGTGTATTAGTTAACTAGAAAAATTCTGTGTGTACAACCTATATCTGATGGTGTATCGAGCAGATGAACCTTGCAACAACGGATGGCGTACTCCTTGTAGTTTCTTCAGAAGCATGACATCTAAGTCCTTTCTCGACTACGTTTATTATCTGATCCACGATTTAGTTGATCTTCATTGGGTTGTATTGCAATAGTATCACAATGATATAACCGTTTAATGCCTGCATCAGTATGTATACTCGATTGAAATAAGCCATATCCTTATGGCTTAGCAGAGAACTACTGAGAGCGCGCCTGTTAGAGTCCAAGTGGGGTAGATTCGAAGCTAATAGGTCTCGAAGACAACTGAAACTAAAATCTCTTCAGATTAGCATAAAATCGTTATTTAAATCTGTTTTTCGCTTTCTCACTCTATTTAATATTTTTGATTGAATCACTGACCATACTACACCAAATTTAATGACACATTCAAAGGGTTATTATTATTGTGATAAACAATAACCTCACTCCTAATTTTTCCAACTAACTATCGCGAAAGAAAAAGTACATAGTCTGACTCTCTTTGCCCATCCTGCTTAAACTACTTCACCAAACGACCTAAGCTTAATTCCTTGAACATCATCCCCCATTAGAACTAATTTGTGGATAAACCTAACTCTGTTCACATACATGATACAACAGTACCTTGCCATACTACTACTGGCACTACTACTAATATGGAGCTACTACCACCGAAGTAAAACGATTCAAAAAGGTCAGCAGACAGAAAATGCTAACCTGACGCAAAATCTAATACCACCTATGGAGGACAATTTTGATATCTACTCAACTCCTCCTCGTCCGTACCGACCTTTCAAAGCAGGCAAATACCACTTGACTATGGGTCTACAAAAATGCGAACCTTACGACTGGCTTCTTCTAGAAAACACATACATGGAGCGAACGTCTTACCGTCGGAAACAGCTTAAAGAGTATCCAGATATTGCCTGCTTGGTTCAGGAAGATGTCCCAGGAGTTAAAGAGGCGGTTCATGAATATTATGAGTACATGTGGGATTATCTGACACAAAGATACCCCAAATACTTTATCAAGTACACGGTTGATAAAGAAGAGTGGTGTCATAATATTCTTTGGAGCGAAAAGTATCCAATGAAAGCCCAGGTGTGTCTAGATAAAGGCATTGCCAAAAATACACGTGATCTGGCGTTTATTTGTTCGTCTACCCACGAAGAGGATTTTCTTCTCATGAGTTTAGATGAAACACATGACCCTCCTGTGTTTAGAATGCGGGCTGTCTCTTCATGCTTTCCAGCTGGGTTTAATCCTGCTGATAAACTTGGTTTGACTCTTAGAGATGTACATGGACCTGTTCCAGATTACAAGAGACGACTCGATTTGTCAATGAACAAGTTTTTTGGCCGATTTAAAGCGGGTTCTTTTGTCCAGCGGTTCAACTGGAGCCTACAATGTGATGACATTCTGTTTGACTACGAGAGTTATGCTGGATTCGAGGCGGAAAAAGACACAGAGCCGTATGAACCTCATGAAGTGAATTTCGATGAATGGGCTCTTCGTGTCGAGAGACAGGTGCTTACCAGGCTGCCTAAAACCAGAGCGATGTGCTTTATTGTTAGATGTTACATCACACCTGTTTCTGTTATCCGAGATGAGCCTCGAGCTGAGGAATTGATTGACGCGATTGAACAGCTGCCTAGAGAGGATAAGGTGTATAAAGGCGCTCATGTGTGGGGTCCTGTTCTACAAAGGTATCTTCGTCATGAGATTAGTTGACAAGATGCGGCATTTGGTTTACAGTTAGTGTATTAAATATATGCATCACTCGTCCAACGAGTCTCGTTCTCTCAGAAATGCCAGGTATCTTTTGGTGGTTTTTTTTCGGAAATACTTGCCGAACATGATCATGGGAATTGTCAGGAAGAGAACTCCTGCACACAAGGAGCCAATAGTAATATATGTATTGGTGATGCCCTGAGCGTCCAGCCAGATGGTACAGACAAAGGTGAAGATGGATCCCATGGAGTTGTTGATCACCGAAACACCCACCATTCCTTCAAGAACCATCTCTGGGTATGCATCGACCAAATAAGACATACTCATGTCTCCAGCAGTTCCCCAGCCAAACCCAATGAAACCTAGACCTAGGTAAACAACCGGCCAGCTCCACATTTCTCCAGTGCCGATTCCAAACAAATACAGACCCAAAGGAGAAATGATGCAGTTGAGAAGCATCATCCAAAGTCGGTCTTCAGCTTCTCGGACTCCGTTTCGTGAGGGTCTAGATGCCATCCAATGTACAAACTTATCTGAAATGTACCCTCCATATATACATCCAATAGTCGCGCCAATAATCAAAGGCACTTTCATCACTGCGACCCTCGTGGGTGAGTAATTATAGGGAGCTTCTCCATATGTATCTTCTTGAGTAGTAAGATAAAAAGATAACCAGGCATCTTGAGCTCCCCATTGTACTCCTGAATAAATGACAGCAGGGTAACCAAATACTTTCATGGTGGTCCAAAGTCTCTGAAAGTATTGTTTTACTCCCCATCCTTTAAGATTGGGGGCAGGAGTAATGAGCTGGATTCGTTGTCTGAATGATCTACGTTGGTCTCTCCAGCTCAAGACTTTAGGGTTAGTTTGAACATTTGTTTGTTCGTCGGAATCAACTTCGGGTTCAAACTCGTTGTCGTTGTACACGCCCTTTTCCCAGTCCTTGGGCTCGTCCAGAGTGGTCTGACCTCGCTCAGATGCGATGACCAGATTTCTGGGAAAATATGTCTCCTCAAAAGTGAAGCAGAAAAACAGGGTCATACCAACTCCGATAATCACGGCCCACCAGCCCACCCATCGCCAACTCTGGCCAATCTGGATGTATCCGGCAATCAACGGACCCAAATAAGTTCCAATAGAAGTTGAAAAAACATAGATACCAATAGCCGAACCGGATTGGTGATCGTGGAAAATGTCGATAAGGGACACCTGTGAGTATGCTTCGGCTACCGATTCTGATGCCCCAGTAAATAATTGTGAGCCAATCAGATCGCCCACATTTTTTATTTTGCTGAACCAGATTGCTCCAATCAAGCCCATGATACATCCCAACAAGTACGGCAATCTTCTTCCGTAAAGTGAGCCCAGAGGCGAAATCAAAAGTGTCCAGTATCCAATACCGAGGAAAAGCACTCCTGCTGCAGTGTTTTGTGTTCCATAGCCTACTCCGAGTTCCTCGAGAAGTCCATCTGAGGCTGCTCCCGCGTCATTAGATGTGGCAGCTGTGAATCCTGTAATAAAGCATACCAGCAGAGTATGCCATAATTTCCGCTTTAGTGACCATTTGAGAGGGTCGTTAGGCGAACATGTAGGTTGAGGAAGCAACACAGTGCCGTTTTCGTCTTTGATTAAAAGACTGTCGTCATCATGCTGGCCAATAGTCTGGACAGTTCCAGGAATATAGTCGGGGTCCAGAAATATTGTGTCCATGATAATTCCGTGTTATAATTCCGTCACCGCAAAGACATATCTTATCAAGAAAACTATTTTTTTTTTTCCCTTCCTGCCAATGGATATAAACTCAAAGATAACGCACGGTGGGGTAGTAGTGAAGGGGAACTTATGTTAGAGGTGACAATGATAAAAAGAGAGAGAATGGGTTTGTTTGAGCCCCTGGACGTTTAAGAGTCTACAGTTTTCTTTCTCTTGTCAAACTGCTACTTATAGCAGCAGTTTCCAATTTTTGAATAAAGTTTCAAGATGGGTCCGTATGCATGTCAAATTTTTAAACAATGAACAATTAAAACACTGAGGGGTATGCGGGTTAGGGTTTGACCACGCGACACAAGCTCATAGAGTATCTGAAGACTGCAGTTATTCTTCGAGAAGTGTCCAGTCATCAAATCCTCTTTATTTGGGTGTTGTTCTTAAAACTTATCCCCCGGTTGGTTCAACGACATTAAATTTCGTTTAGCACGATTGTTAAAAAGAATGACCAGTTGGAACAAGGTTTCTGAAGGGATTAAACGAATTATTCCACGAACTTAATTCTTAATGAGCCATGCCTTCACTATCAGCAACGGACCACTTGGTTTAGGAAATGAAGAAGTGACTAACTGTAAATCATTTCTGTGTCTTAGGGCTGGAAATGCCCAATCTGTGGAGGTTGCACTAACTGTATCCTCTTGATGGCTTTTCCAATAGTAGTTAGCCTCTTTCATGCAATACGCAATAGCAATGACTGAAGCGAAGAGAAACCAACCAAATAACAGCGAATGTGAATGTTTTTTTGTTTTTTTTTTGGAAGCTTCAGTATTGAAATTGATGACCTGATTTTGAAGAATGGAAATGCATGTTACAGACACAGTGGGTGACAACCGCTGCAGGCTAACCTTTCTCAGTTATAGCTTTATTACAGAGTCGAGTCGACTCGATTGGGATGTCGCCACTAATGGAATTGATAAAACCTTCCATAGTTTATACAAAACAATAATTAGTGATAATGATACGCTTCTAAGTTTAAGTAACCTTAATTAAGGTGGCTAATTGAACTTCCAATTCAGTGACATTTGGGACCCTAAAAACCTAATCTGTAGTGCAGTTTGTGCAGAGCTTGAAATGATGCTGTTTAGAATAGAAGCCAACGAATTTCTTCAACATAAACATCTTTTTTGAATTGAGACTATCACTTGTGTCACTCCTAGTCACGTGGTCAATAGGATCCAGAGTATGTAGCACACTCAGAGAAGTTGGGGTTGGAGGCTTGGAGGCTTGGAGGCTTGGAGGCTTAGAGGCTTAGAGGCTTAGAGGCTTGGAGGCTTGGAGGCTTGGAGGCTTGGAGGCTTCTGTCAGAAAGAGCTGGTTATTTATCTACATCATTAATAACCAAGATGGAGAGCACACGAAGGTTTAAAGCGAATATAGATCTGCATAGTATTTATGTATTCTATGTGCCATGAGTTCACGCTATATGTTGAGCTAAATCATGTATACACTTGGCCAAAAGAGATTTATCTCCCTTTGGGTGAAGATCAAGACAATCTCAGTACCACTACGACATTCCATCCCCGGATGATCTGTCTGGATTAGAATAGGTGTTGCATTTATAAGTTATGTGTACTGCACGAGTCTGCTGGTGTTGAAAGGATAATGCTTGTATCTGATTCTAAAACTCAGATCTGACGAGGACGGTTGTGGATTGTTCCAACTATCAACAGAATCCAGAGATCGCCTCCTGTGCAGTCTCCGACTATGTTGCATACTCACTCACCTTGCAGAATGGTTTCAACCTTATATCTACACAGTGACTAAACTACAACCAAGGACGGTTCAATTTTGATATCCTATGACCTTGGAAACTATATAATGAACCACAATGACACCGGATATTAGCTTTGTAAGTTTTTGTTTCATTTCCCTTCACGATACCCACACTTTTTTTCCCTTCTGCCCTTGTCCCATTTGGAAACGTTACTCTCTGATTGATTCAGGAAGCATTATGGTCAGAAATATAATACTGAGATTCTCGATGATCGCTGTGAGAGGTGACAGTCGTGGAAGAGTCCAAAGGGCTCATCTATATTATGTGCTTTGAACTATCTGGTGGTGGATCTGGAAGCTGGTTCATGAAATAAATCTTACTGAAGCTTCCAGATATTCTTAACGATGACCCAGTGACCTATTGTTTCTACCACAAAAGGTGCTTGAAACCCTTGGTAGCTTTGACAATCTCAATAAGTACTTAGTAAGTATATGTTTCTTTGGATTCACAGCCCATAATCTGAGGGAAAATAATAGTTTTGATCCAAGCTATCTGATCCTCATAGTAGATTTTGAAAATGTTGTAGATCATATTCCTCTATACACCTTTCACTGGTCAGCTGATCCATTGTGAAAGCTAAACCAGAACCAATTGTTGCATGCTAATTTCAATCACCTACTGTAACCTGTGAATATATTTGTATGTACAGATGCCTAGACAGCTGCGGGCTGAGCAGACACGTAGTCGATGGCCTGCTGGACGGTCTTGATCTCATCAGCATCATGATCGGGGATCTCAAGGCCGAATTCCTGAGTTAGTTGATTGAAAACTACGCATTTGTCATGATACTCACCTCCTCAATGGCCATGACAACTTCCACAACATCCAAACTGTCGAGGCCAAGGTCGCTGGTGAGATTTGCAGTGGCAGTAATGTTCTTGGGGTCGTTGACCTTGTCAAAGGACTGCAAAAGAGCAACAATTCGCTCCTCGATCATGTCCTTGGTGAGAACATGAGCGGAAGAGTACTGCCGGATGAAAGAAACAGGGGCAGCCACTCGGGCAGTCTGGGGTCGTGCAACAGCAGTCACAAAAGACCGGGTAAGTGCAGGTCGAGCGACGGCGGCTCGAGAAAGTCGAATAACGGACTGTCGGAACATTTTCCACGTGATACAGATATGTTGTGTAGACACTCGTAGGTGAGTTATTGGAGAGATTTTACTGGTTGGGAGATTGGCGAACTTTAATTTGTTACTAAGCCTATAGTACATAACTTTGATGGCTGGTGATGTGCCTGGCCTGTGGTCACCACCTTGGGTTAGTTGTTCGATTCTGTGATAATGACAGAAACAGTGCAACAGGTTCTTCTTTATCTGTGTTAAAGAATCATATTACTCAACATTACCAAGCCTCAAGAATCATAAAAATCTAATTGCGTAGGATCAAAGGATGGGGCTTGGGAATAGCCTTCATACATCTGGATTGGTGGAAGTATACTCAAGAGGTCGACTGCATCTGTAGCAAATTTTACTAGACCCCAAAAAGATAATTGACCAGTTTTGTCGTTGTATCTGATGTCAAACGCCTACAGGGCTTGAGGTCTTTCCAATCTACTGTATTGTTTCTAAAGTAAGAAGAGCTCTTTCAGGTAAAAGCTTTAAAATAGGCATACTTGATAATAGACATATTCAATAAACAATAGCCTTTGGGTTTCTTCATTAAATCGATAAACTAAGCAATCACACAAGAAGAAGGTTGAAAAGTTCTGTAGCCTGAGTTAATATGTCATCTGAGGATAATTCAACTTCAATAGAGTGTACTTACCACCAACTATAGTGACGTTAGAGTTGACTCGATAAGAGACAGTTCCGTGTAGTCGTTCAGCAGAAGTTCCTTTTCCCATTTTGTAGTTGTTTTTGAATGAAGAAAGAGAAGAGATTAGATTAGCTCAATTACTATTCAAGGAAAATTCCAGAGGAAGGTAAATATAAACAAGTTAGCCACTTTCATACATCGCCCATGTTCGCCCGTGTCCTGATATGGATGTTTTAATAGATAGATTACAGTAAAAGTCGAAGATATAAAAAGAAAGAGACAGCAAGGGAGCAATGAATTGACCGGATTAGTTAGAGGAAGTTAGGTTAATCGGATTGGCAGTAGTCAATATTGAACATTAATACCTGAAATTCCAAAAAACCACGATCCTCACTTTTCTAAGATGAAAGTTCAAGGTGGCTTAGAGAAGGTAACATAATTTTTTAAAGTCAATTTCGGACTTTATCGCATATCCACAGAATCTACTTCTGTGAAACTTTCACTGAAACTCGTATCTGACTGAAGTGGGCAGTTTTATTTGAAATAGTTTAAATGTGTAGTCCTACTTAATTATTGAAAAATTTCATTGAATCAAGCCTTTTCATGGCACTTCCAAGACTCTTTCAATGGATTGAATTTCCTGCTATTACTGGAAATGGAAGTGTTAAATAGTTGATTTGAAGCACCCGCCCATCTGCTTTTGGTTGCAGCCCTGTGTCTTGAGCTTTAAATTACTAACAACGTGCTCAAGAAAATCAGTAAAATTCAGGATTAGGATACTCCTGATGGCACTCAATCTGAAATCAATGTCAATTCAGTTAAGGAAAAGTCAAGAATACTCAATAGTTCTGACTATTCTAGTTCCTTACAGGCTCTCAAAGTTAGAGTTTCTAGATTCATTGTGTTGTTTCATGCCTTGCCTTTTCTATTGAGATATCCTTATCAAGAGATCAATTATGCACATATATGCATGATGGTGCATAATCTACATACATTGACATTGCTTGATTATTGTTTCAAAGTATCCTCGAAAACTATATAAGCTCTCTCTACCTACCACCGTTTCCAACAAAAACAACAACATCAACAACAATGGGAAAAGGAACCTCTGCTGAACGACTCTATGGAACTGCCTCTTATCGAGTCAACTCTAATGTCACCATCGTTGGTGGTAAGTACACTCTAATTAAGTTGAATTATGTTCGGATGACATATTAACTCAGGCTATCGAACCTTCCAACCTTCTTCTTGCGTCGTTTGTTAGTATATTTAATAAATTGAAAGATTCAACAATTATCTTATTCAATAGGGTCTTTAAGAATTGGTTGAAGTCCAGCTAGCCCATAGCTGTCTGAACATTGTTGTAGATGAGGTTGACCGAGAACTAGCAAGAACTTGCATTAGTTAGAATCCCACTCCGTGCTACCCCTTCTTCGAATGGAAAGGATCGTCGTTTTCATTATTTCAGTGGATCCATTGGGTAATCACTGGAGAGAAAAAGATTTTGGAAATTGGCACCTCACAAAGGATACATTTCATTCTACCCCAGCCCGCTTTTGGGCACCAGCTAACCTTTGGTCAATCTGAAACTGGTGACGCCAGAGCAAACAACAGGGTTTCGTATATTATTATCTAGGATGGCGGATAACTTTGTATTAGCTTGTCTAAATCAACATTGGACACATTCAGAAACCAGGCTGCAACATTTGGGCGAACTGTACAAAGACTATATATGCATGCTCCTGATACTAGTATCTCTCGCTGCAACCTTTTTGTATGGTTATGCATTGCATGACCTTAGCAAAAGACAGTATTGTTGCTGAACAGCATTAAATTAATCCATTTAATATTGAAGAGCAGAGGTTTACAGATGCTGCAATACATCACCTCGCAGCGGAACAGCCTTGAAAAAAAAAAATGCAACCTGGCCCATAAATTCATTTTTCTTTGGACACTTGCTCTTTTGGTCCCCTTTCTAGCCACACGTGTATGTTGATAAAAGTAGGATGTTCCCAAAATTGGGATGTTGTCCGCATCGAAAAAGATAGCAAAAAGGTGACTCCGATACGGGGAATCGAACCCCGGTCTCCACGGATCTCGGAATGAGAGCGTGATGTGATAGCCCCTACACTATATCGGATTTCTGAGGTTAAAAAAGGTCCAGACCTACAATTCCTGACTTTTGCTTACTTTTTGCGACTTCAATTGCTTAGAATTATTTCATATTTATGTTCTAGTCAATTGAATGTATGAAGAAAAAAAAAAAAGCGACATTTTCCAGTGACAACACCAAATTAGGCACAGTCTAAATAGTAGGCTTACTTCAATAACTAAGAATTATTTCATATTTATGTTGCAGACAATTGAATGTATGCTATGTTATAGTCCATTGAATGTATGAGAAAAAGCAATATTACTGAACCCGGGATGATATCCCTATAGTCGCACTTTTTCTAATTATCTATAGCTCTAAATTCAATTAAAAAATATAATCGTTGCTATCTTTTATCAAATTGTTTGGAATCAATTCATATTTATGCTGTTGTAAATCAAGTGGCAGGCTAGACAAAAGAAGCATCAAGTAGAATGACACAGACAAAGTGAAGCGATATAACAAATTCTTTTCAAGTTTTGAGTGAGACTAGTCACTAAGAAAGGCTCCCTTCGACAAGCCCTGCTGCATAAACTAAAGTGCTTTTTCGGGAAGTGGAAAACTGCTTCGTACGTACAACTGGCTGACAACAAAACAAATGGCGATTCAGTAAAAAGGAAAACAAAACGCAGTTACGGGAACAGAATCCAAGAAAAATTGATAATGCAAAAGGGAAGCTAGCATAAAAACATGGAGTAAAAGCACACAAAACAAGAAATTTCGTCAAGCTTGTCTGCCACAAATTTTCCAGAATCTACCAGATCCTCATGGCTCAACAGTTCTATGAACTTTCGTGAACCAAACATTACATGATTATAGGTAAAACTGAAGTCAAATTCATTAGATCTACTTGGTGATTTCACACTCAACCAAATGAGGCAGTGCTCTCTGTCCTTGCGTCTCTATAAAATACATTACTGTACAGTTTATCACTATCACTTCTTCTTTCTGGAAGGTCGAGCATTCTTGGCCTTTCTCTTTTCGGCCAGCTGTCGGCTCTTTCGGATATCTGCTGTAGATTTGAGCTCCGAGTTGGGTTGGGGTTTCTTGATTCTTCCATCTGCCTTGGCTGCATCCACCTTGGTCTTCTGCTTGTGGAAATCATCTCGGTACTTATCAGCTCGTTTGGGGGCCTGCTGTTTGTTATGTTTGAAATCCTTGGCGGAAAGTACTCGAGAAGTCTGAGATCCAGGGCCAGATTCCTCCAGAGCTCCGATCTTGAGGTTTCCGACCTTGTGAGCAGCCTTCCATTTGTCGAATCGGCCTGATCTGAAAGAAGCAGCAATTCGCTGGCCACCTTCACCTCTAATATATTTCTTGCCTCCTTCCGAGCCAGCATTGATAAACTTTCCTTTCTTTTTGTCCCACTTCATTCCTTGCTTCTGTTGCATTTCCGAGCCGTCATTAACAAGATCAAAAGTAGCATTAGAAGCAGCTCCAGCAAAATTGCCCACTGCATATCCCTTGTCGTCATTGGTGGGTGCATAATGAGACATGAAGTTTTGTTCGTCTCGGAAAGATCGTTTCTTGGACTTTCGTACACTTTCTTCAGTAGCAAACCCACCGAGATCTGCCTCAGATGCCATTTCCTGGTCCTGAGATTGCTTTCGGGTAATCTCCGCGTCTTGAGAATGGACCAAACCAGCTAGACGCTCCTTTTCTTGAATGGCTGCTCTTTCTGCTGCTCTTCGCTGAATTGGAGCCAATTGAGCTCGTCGAGTAGCCATCATTTCAGCTCCAGAAGTGGTTTTGGACTTTCGGAATTCAAATACCGTTTCTCGGATCCGTTTATTTCCTAATCTGGCTAAAAGAGCATCCTTGGCAGCCTCATCATCCTCTCCAAACATTACATGATGATCATCCCAACCCAAGGCCATGATTTGCTTAGATCGCTTGGCTGATTCCTGAGAGGCAGACCCCTTAGTCTTGTTGTACATTTTCTCACCCTTGACAGCCACATCAAACAGCTGCTGCAACTCATATGATCCCTTAACCATCTGAGTGATTTCTTCGCCGTGAATTTCCAATGGTTGTCGAGGAGGTGCTCCAATAGTGAGAGTGTTGACGTAGTCTGGCTCGGTTTCGCCAGGGAACTGTTGCTTGAACAGTCGAGGGGTCAACAATTTTCTACCAAGGAAAACCTCAAGATCAAGCAGGTATGGAATGTCATTGTCTTTGATAATGGAATAAGCCCATCCACGGTTTCCTGCTCGAGCAGTTCGACCTACTCGATGAATGAATACCTTGGGAGAGGGTGGAAGAGAGTAGTTGATGACATTGGCCAGTACAGGAACATCAATACCTCGAGCAGCCACATCAGTGACGACCAGAATAGAGGTTTTGCCCGTTCGGAATCGGTAAAGCTGGTTTTTTCGTGCATGTTGATCCAGAGTACCGTAAATGAACGAAACAGCATATCCAAGCTGCTGTAATAGGACGATCACATACTCGACGTGATGTTTGGTGGGGCAAAAAACAATTGTAGATTTTTCACTGGGAAGCTCATGGGCAGGTGGTAGACGCTCCTTTTTGAACTTGGGCCGTTTCTTGTTCTTGTCTTTGTCTTCGTCATCATTCTCAGCCTCAATAGCTCTTTCATCCATTCTTTCGAGTTCCTTCAGCTGCTCGGCCGTCGCAAATGGCATCTTAATAACCTCCTTAAGAATGAACGCCAAGCATGCATCTCTCTGGTTCTCCTTGACACTGAAGAAAGTCATTTCCAGGTTTTCAGGAAGCTTTGTTTCGGCATCCAAACGAACGAGAATGGGATCATGAAGACCAGCCTTGGCGAATTCTACCAGGGTTTTAGGTAGGGTAGCCGAGAACAACAGTGTTTGTCTATTGCTAGGCAACGAGGCCAAAAGTTCGTTCATCTGTTCTCCAAACCCCAACTCGAACAGTCGATCGGCCTCATCAAACACAATGTACTCAACAGAAGCTAGGGAAAGCTCCATTTCAACCTTAAGATGAAGAAATCGACCAGGAGTGGCAATAATAATGTCAGGGTTAGACATCATGATCTTAAACTGTTCCTCCAAGGAATCACCACCCACAAGCATAGCCAACCTCAGATCAGTACCTGCCGAAAAATCCTTGACAACCTTCAAAGTCTGCATTGCCAGTTCTCGAGAAGGTGACAAAATGACTGCTCGAGCTCCTACCTTGGCACTATGCACCTTGAGCCTTTCCAGCATGGGCAACACAAATGCAGCTGTCTTACCTGAACCAGTTCGGGCCATTCCAACAACGTCTCGACCTTCCAGAACCAGAGGAATGGTTTTTCGCTGAATCGGCGTAGGCTGCTTAAATCCCTTTCTAGCGATGTTCTTCAGAATACCAGGCGAGATACCCAGTCCAGCAAAAGAGCCAGAAGATCCCTTCTTTGTCTGAGGAGCACCAAAGTATGACTCCACAGATCTCTCCTTGGGCTTCGCTTTCTCCCCTTCTTCATCTTCATCCTCTGACAGTTCTAGAGATGGAAACTGTGTGGGGTCTGCATTTGCCTGTCCTTCATCCTCCTCGTCATCAGAAATGATATCCTGAACTTCTCCGACTTCTGAGTCGCTTCCGCTGGAGTAATCGTCTTCCGAAGAATCAAATCCAGGATTCAGAGCCCCAGTAATGTCGTATTCAACTTCACTATCGGACATGTCGTGGTGGTAAATAATTCTGATTTAGGTTTGAAAAATAAAATAAATCATGCATAAGCTATATTTGGGTTTCAAGAGTTGAAGGTCAGATAAAAAGGTGAATTGGGCGAAATACAATATTGTCTTCTTAGGACAACTAGATGATGGTTTAAATCGTTTCTTCTGATTTAAACGAAACGAAGTTTAACGGGATAATTTATCTAAGTACTTGTTATTAACTATTTTCAACTATATCATGAACAGGGAAGCCCACTAAACTCAAAAAAAATACACCAAGCCACCATTAGGTAGCATGCTAGGACTTGTAACTTTTAGATAATTTTCAATATCTGTATCAGATCAGGAAATAAACTCAATTTTCACTTTTTAACAGAAATTGATTAGGATCAATAAGCATAGCTTCTCATGTCCTTTAAAGTGCTTTTAGGATATGAAGAATTCGTATACAGTACATACTAAAGTTTAGTTTGACTAGAGTTCATGTATTTGTTGAACTATTCGAGGGGTTCTTATGAATACTGTTACTGAATCTAATCATACGATATTACATCACATTCTACGCTTCTCAAAAGTGGGGAGAGGACCTATTGTCCAATGTATTGTCCCAAGAGGTTCGGAAATATCGTTCCTAATCCCCTTAACTAACTAACTCTGACCGATAGTGACTGTTGTCTCGTGGTGTTCTAGACCTGACGAGACGGATTGGTGGCCCACTAACCAACGAAGATTCAACTCATGGCTAGTATCATGGTACCGTCTTCTGTATTGTTGGGAAATAATATTCGGGGCCTGGCATTCTGTTCTTGGCGGTGCGCCTTCCGCTTTCGGCCCATGGCTTGGGCTTACTTTGAACTTCAGGTGTGGCTCTCTCTTCAATCCATTAGTCGGGACAGGCTCCTGATACCTGTGCATTCGACCGTGTCACATAGCTTCTTTTCGTAACCTAGTAGACTTTTGTGCTCTTTGAAACGGCTTGTCTATCTGCATAGCTTTGACGTGCTCAATGCGCTAGGCGGCTACATTTGCATGCCTATTTGCATGAAATTATCGATGGAGGGTAGCGACACACTCCATAGTTGCTGGATAAGAGGGTCAACTCGGCCAGCAACAACCAGAGGCAACATACTGGGCAGGAAGAGCGGCCAGCTAAGGCCAGAATGTTTTCCCAGACAGGTTTTACTTCAGTACCTTCCATCTGGGACAAGAAGTCGTTTTGCCCAAGACAGGAGCTACCTGCTTAGTGAGGATCTTCTTGGGGGGAAAAGGGGGGCAGTGGGGGTTTAAATATTCGTGTGAAGAATAAGGTTATAGAATAATGTTGTAGAGTACTTTCCAGCATGACCCAAGGTTTATCTGTTACCCTGATAAACCCTAATTGTTACTCTTTCTTATTACTAATTTGTGATGGATATCTTCGAAGGCGAGAGCTTGAATCTCTCAGTTGTCATAATGGAAGAATATGCCACATCATAGAGTGAAGAAATCCTAGGTTGTGCTGGAAGTTTCTGTGTTCATCATCTCATTTAGATAAAAACCATTTCGGGTTCAACCAATAATGATATCGACTGAATGTTTCGTTATAGTGTATTGATAAATGCAGCTCAAACAAAGGACTCCATTATTTAATTCAATCTCAGTACTCTCTGAAAAGATATTTTATGATGTATGGAAGGTGAAATCATGTTCTTGGACAAGCACTGAAAAATGAAAAGCCCTTGGGTTCCGAGTTGCAAGACGAGATTGGAGAGTTCTATCCAGGTATGATGCATTCCCTCATTGAGTTGTCCAGTACTGACATTACTGCGTTGATCCCAAAAAAATGCATAGAGAACAGAGAGACATTAGAACTTGGACATTTACCATAACAACAACAATCCCAGAAATGCTGCCTTGTCTCTCAATTCATTGTACAACATTGGTTTCTGTGTGAGGGGTCCTCCTGTACGTGAAGCCCTTCAAGGATTGGTCCCTACGTGTTAAATTTTAGAAGTCTTCCAACTCCCCAAAACGTCAATGGAAGATAGCTAGAGACTTCATGGCTCTAATCAGTCAGGAAGGTAATGTAACATAAGTATACAAGCTCCACCAAAAACCACAAGTCGGCAAATTGTTCTTATGTTGCCCAAGACTAGGATTACAATTGCGACCTGCGATTTCTCAATCATGTTAAACATTTCCATTCTAGCCAGGAAAACACCTCGTCTCAAATCCTCAGAAGCTACCTGGCAGGTCGGTTAAGCAATAATAGTTGAGTTTAAGCTTGAAGGTGATGAATTATCAAGTTTGGTACGTATCATGAGAAAAAACGACTGACTGTTTAAACTGAGTACAACCCAACAGAATCAATAATTCATGTTGCTTCAAAGGTTAAATTAATAAACGATTCTCTTGGTGAGTTTGACTCAATAAGAAGAGAAATCATCCAAAATCATTAAAAGAGTTAGTGAATGCTTACAAAACCCAAGTAAAACCCACTATAAATCATTTGATATTAATTAGGGTTTATCCAATATCTTGAAATAATCTCACATCCTCAAAAACACATATACTACAAACGGCTCTGGTGAACGTTTACCTATTCTTGATGGAAGGATTCTCGAGTAACCCAGTGACAAAAACCTTTTCAAAATAACAGGTATTTTTGAGTGATTTTTATTAACAATGAATACACCACATTGTGGTTAGGGTTGTACTTATGAACTCTAAGTGTATGACAGTCTGAGGAATTGAACTTGAACATACAGGAAGGAAATCTCGCCTTTAACAACCACAATGGGATCGTCAGTAAGCAAGGCCAAGAGGTTCCAGCCTGCTGTGGAGAGTGGCAAGAGAGCCATAGACCTGTCTGTCAAAACTAAGCATCAACATATCCGTCAGGAAACCAATGATCCCAATCGATCTCAGCCTGCGCCAATGCCTATGGCATCAGCCACTAAGAATGAAGATATTATCAAGGATGGAGGCGACCAGGATTTTGCTAGGCAGCTGATGTCATTAGGAGCTGTCAAGTTGACCGAATCAGAGCTTAATTTCCAGAAGAATAACCCTGTTCTAGATGCCCTTAAGGCGAGACAAAGCTTGGATGAGATTGCAGAAGCTGAATCACAAGATTATTCTCGGCCTCGAACATTACTGAACCCGGCAACTATTTCCGGTATTCTTGAGTCTATCAAGGCCGGTGAACACAACATTACCCGGGATTATAACCTTGCTCCAGGAGTGGCAGAAAAACTTAAGTATCTGGTTACTCCTGAGTATGAGTTTTTGGAGACATCTGGAACTGAAGGAAAGCGACACAGAGATACATATACCCTTGAGGGAACTCAGGAGGACCCCAAGCTGGACCTGAGCCGTAATGATGGATTTGTTCAGGTTGGCAAGCCCCGGCCCGCTACTCCTGGAGGGCCACAACCTCAGAAAGTTCCTGGAGAGTTGCCCGATGACATTTTCGGAGAACTTGTCCAGGCTTTTGAGCCTGAGACTGATAGGAAGCCCGATGCGAATGCCCCCAAATCGAGACATCAACAGGACCAAGACTTTTTCAACTCTGCCAAAGAGCGACGGTACCCCAAGAGAAACACCGAACCCATCACGGTTGAATTATAGATGGAATGTATATAGTTATGATTTATTGAGTGTCTGTCCAGTATAGTGGTAGTGTCACCATGGTGCACATTTATTAGTTGTTTGTGCAATAGCAACAGTCTAATTTGCACGATCCCACTGTTCCTCGTCTACTTTTTTTTTCAGCTTTCACCATTTTAATCAAAGCTCGAGTTCTCAAGAAGGAATGCTTGAATAGAGAAAGTCTCAAACGGTGGAACTTGGTAATTATATTTTTATTGAGTACTTCATGGTGCCTCTTCCAGCAGATTGTTGAAACCAGGAGTCACATCTGAACTTGCAATAATTATACAAACTATTATGGAATAAGTGATATTTCAGGTTATGGGGTCACCGATTCAGTGAATAGCTCCCACGAAGAAAGTTGAGTTTGTAACCTTTGGACTACATTTCTGGAATGTCAATGTATTGGGACGAACTGGACATCGAAGATTATCCATGATGAGTAGTATTCCTGTTTGTGATTCTGCAGTTACAACTCTCAACCGCAACTTAACGTGAATTCCATACTCTAGATCAGGGACTATCGAAATTGATTTAGCACTAACCATAAAGAAAAGATGTCATCCAAAGATGCAAGTTCGAGTCTATTATGTAATTACTTGCCACATGTCCCTTTTTTTTTTCTTGCTCTGTCTCTTTCTGCCCATTTACTTGCATAAAGGCGTAAAAATAGGTTCGTTTGAAGAAGACCAAGGAACAACCTGAAAAGATACCACGCATGGAATATGCCTGCTATGGTCATACACCTTAATGTCATCAACGGTTATGAAAGTGTCCCAGCTAAAAGAACTCTTCAGAAGCGGAACTAGGTCAATTCAAATATCCCATATAAAATACCTCACCTAGAATGATATGCGTTTTGATTCCGTTCACACCATCACACTACCCATTGCTGTTACATGTCAGCTGCACAATTCTTCCAAAAGGGGCCTAGCAATCCAGCTGGTTAATAAGGTTTCGATAAAATAAGAAACAGTGCAGGTGTACATGTCGATGATTATGTAGACCTCAGAAACTGGGGAAGGTTACAAAAGTGGACTATTCTAGAGTAGTGGGGAAGAAAGGGGCTTAAAGTAGAGACCATTCAGTTTATTTTATTACAATCAGTTACTCATACGCTGGTATTCTACTTACAGCTTGTTTCACAGCGTGTCAACGAAGTTGGGCTACCAATGTCACCACCTTCATAATACAGTTAAAGTTCCCTGCACTTCTGTTACATGGTAAGAATAATCACTTTTGCATAATTATCTTCGCTCACTGCCTATCTCTGGTCCCTGCTTCGCCTCTTTCTCTTTGCCTCACCTGAAAACTTGAATTTAACACCAATTGAATCTTTTACACTGCGACTCAACACTTCACTAATCTCAGATGCCTAAATACATCTTGTATCAGGTTCTGGATGTCCAGGAGGACGCAACTATGGCTCAAATTGAACAGGCGTACCGAACAAGGTCTCTTCAGTTCCTCATGACTCTTCTTGGCAACAATTACGACTACTTCTACTCAGTTTCAGATGCCTACCAGATTCTAAGAAACCACTATGAGTTTTATGAAACATCAGGAGACTCACCCGAATTTTACCAGAAGATGGCTCCCCGATTGCAAGACGCTGTGGACTTCTTTATCCAATGTTTTGGAATTCCGCAACTAGAGATTTTCACTGGTCCCGTACCCATTGTTTACTGGCTTCAGGAACTTCGTAGATTGTTCCCCTTTACTGATACTTACACACACATCAAGACAGAAGGTATCACTGATTACACTATGGAGTTGATGAGAAGAGATGGATGGGCTGGAAACGAAACTCTGCAGCAGGAAAAAACTAGAAGTCATCAGTTTGACATCGCTGGAACAGTGGAAGTCAAGGATGCTGCAACCTTAATTGTTCAGCAACTTTTGGATGTAGATTTGGAGGGAGATGAAAATATCAAGCTTCAAAAAGCTGGCAAGATAGATCAGATTCCAGGAGTTTTCCCCACTGAGGGATTTTCCAGACAGTTTTCGGAATCAATTGAAAAGAAACTAAGGCCCTATTTTCGAATTCCCTTTGCTGCTGACGTTCTGAAGGCTCTAGGAACAGTGTTCATGGTTAGAGCAGAAGGATATGCAGCCAAATTCCGTGGAAAGATGTTTTCTTCCAAAGTTTCCAATCGGTCAGCTTCTGCAGCTTCTTCTCTCATTGAGAAGGTCGTTTACTCACGTAATCGAGTTGACTGTATTCTCAAATACTTCCAGCAAATTGGAGGAACTATTGATGATCAGACTAACTTGATTTTCACGGAGTTTTTCTACCAGCTTCTCCGGGAAGTGTGTTTGGCAGTTAACCATACAGTAACGGAAATTTTTGAGGGCGAATGGGCCTCCAAGGAAGATAAAAACGAGAAAATGATTAGGGCCTACCGAATATGGGAAGTGGGCAACTTTCTTTGCATAGAAGCTACCCGTACTGCGGCCGAAAGAGGAATCTCTATGGAACACAATCCTAACATGCAGCATGACGATGTTATGGCCACTGCTATCTCTGTCACTTCCTACAATGAATCCATGGTGATATCGAAAAAACGCAACCAGTCGATGATCGATTATTCCAATGGAAGAGCACCCGCTAAGTTCCCCGAGGGGTCTTCCCTTGATCCTTGGGCTCCTGGAGCGATCTGGTGTGTTTGGGATGTCGCTTCTGATTGTTCAGGAATGGGTGGAGTCGTTACCCCAGAAGACACATTCTCAGGAGCTGAAGATCGAAGATTCGAGACTGGGTTGAATTCTCAAGGTGGTCAAGATGCGTAGTCGAAAGAACAGTTATAATAGACTAATGCGGGTGGCCATGAAGTATATAATTAATACATAGCAAATAAATGAGTACATGTAATCGAAAGATGATTTTGTTCATATGGAGGGGACATACAATGTAGGGTTTGTCTTCTTCATGTTGCCCTGGTTGGCCCCTACTCCTTAATTGTTATTAAAAAAAAAAACGGCTGACCCCCCATTTCCTACATACTCAAGACTATGAGATTAAAGAGAAAAATAAGCTAGTTCTTTACATATCATCAAATTCAATGCATCATAAAAATGAAATAACCCTAGTGATTTTTGGAAGTGAAAGATATACAAGCATTCTACCATTATCGGGACTTGATGCAAAGAAAAAAGTTTTCGAGGTGATGTTATGAGTCGAGAAAATTCCGGTTTCAAAGAGCCAATCGGTGATCAGACAACAAAGTCAACTCAATCAAAAAGACGCTTGTCCAAATGATCAATCGATTACAACATAGATATGAAATTGTTTGTTTTTGGTTTTGGTCTTCTTTTTTCTCATACATTCAATTGACTATAACATAAATATGAAATAATTCTAAGTAATTGAAGTAAGTCTACTAGTAGACTGTGCCTAATTTGGTGTTGTCACTGGAAAACTGGTTTTCGTTTGGTGAAATTTATTTTTCTCATAAATATTTTTTTTTTTCTCATACATTCAATTGACTATAACATAAATATGAAATAATTCTAAGTAATTGAATATTTTTTTTTTCTCATACATTCAATTGACTATAACATAAATATGAAATAATTCTAAGTAATTGAAGTAAGTCTACTAGTAGACTGTGCCTAATTTGAATATTTTTTTTTTTTTTTTCTCATACATTCAATTGAATATTTTTTTTTTTTCTCATACATTCAATTGACTATAACATAAATATGAAATAATTCTAAGTAATTGAAGTAAGTCTACTAGTAGACTTACAATAAAGTTTTTTCTTACACCTTTGATCCTATATCACCTAAGTTTTTATTTTGCAAGGTGGTTTCTTGGTCTAGTTGGTTATGGCATCTGCTTAACACGCAGAACGTCGGCAGTTCGATCCTGCCAGAAATCATTTTTTGCTTTTGACATTACTCAAGTTTTTGACTTGTTCAACATTCTATACCCAACCTAAGGCTGAAAAAGATAACATGAATCTACAATATGATATACAATTCAACTCTAATGTTTTTTAGTCACAATACTGTATTACTCTAAGCAATATTCAACTTGGAAAGTCCCAAGGAAATCTTCTCCAGGTTCTCGTGTGCACTTCTCATGGGGGACACAAACGTCGCCTCACAAGAGTGCATCGATTCAGCCTGAAGACTGCTTCTTCTCATGTTGGTTTCCACGTCCCATGACATGTCCAGGAATAGAGAAGGAGAGTAGGAGAAAGATCTTCCATTTCCAGAAGAGTCCATAACAGAGGATGAGTCTGATTCAGAGTAGTCCGATTCGTCATCTTCTTCCTCGTCAGAGTCATCTTCGTTGTCATAAGGAAGATCAAATACTACAGAAGCCTTGTTGCAAGTTCTGGCAAGTGCAAGGTTCAGTGGTTCAACATCCACATCTTCCCAGCTACAGACACCCTCGTCTTCGTTGTTAAAGTACGCATCATGGTCGTCCAGAGCACACACTTCACAAGAACACTCAAAGCAGGGCTTAGAACAGGGCTTAGAACAAGGTTTTGAGTAAGGACTTCCACAAACCTCGTCAGGAATAGGATCATCCTTTTCCCACAGGTTTAGAGGGTCCATGTCATTACAAAGCGGATCGAGGTCGAAGTCGAAGTCGCTATCTTTGTGAGCCTGAGGAGGCAAAGGCAAGACATAAGTGGTGTAAGTCATTGTGCTTTTTTTTGACGTTTTTTCGAAAGAGATGATTTGGTAATATGATGAGTGTATATTCCCTGTTTCTGTTTCCGTTTCTGTTGCTAGAAGACTTGGGGTCTTCTAGGTACTGTTTCTGGTACTGTTTACAGTTAGAGAAAAGTGAAGGTCGCCTAGTGGTGTGTGAGATTAGTTCAACGCCATCAGGTTTTGTCGTCGTCACTTTCCGTGGAGAGGGATGAAGACCGGGTTACCGTAAGAGAAAAGCTAAGTGGGAAATGTCGTGATGTATATATGTGGAAGGTGGGGCTCGAAAAATTAGCTTCTGAACTTAATTCAGAAAAAAATCACCAAACCTTAAAAATGTTGAACGTTAATTAAATTAAGGTTCTAATTAAAATATCTCTATAAGGTTTTAGAGTGGGTTGCTGATTTAAAAGTACCTGAGAAGAATAGAGAATATGATAGGTCTAGAGAAATTGATTCATTGAATCTTACTTACAGGTTGTTTTTTTTTCCAATTTGTTTTTCCTGTGACACTACGGTTCTTTCGATGTTTCGCTCATTCTTTGGAAAACTCAAATGAGTAATGTAACCTTATTTAAAACTTGGTGTGACCATGATTCATAATTGCTCCCAAATATCAGAAAAAATGTCGCAATGGAGATGTAAAGAAACTAGAGAAGACCGGTGGCTGGGGCGCTACAAACTAAACTAAGCTATTCGATACTTCTCTGGCTGACAGTTTAGACCCCCCTAAAGTCTTTTATTCTTGCTCATTTTACAGACTGTAGTTTTTGTAGTTTCGACTCAGGACTTCGCTGAGATAAGCAACTCTTCACGCCAAGCTAAAATCGCAAGATTATATACAAAAATAGTTTTGGCTTGCATGCAGGTAGTGGATATATGAATCTATATTGAGGGGGGAAGTTGAGTCTTTCCCTGAAGTATTGTTGGTTGATATTACTGAACATGGAACTGTTAAAACATCAGGCTCACTCATCAAATTATTTCTAAACAGCGTCTTTACATGATTTGACAATGTGAGCAAGAGAGGCCACACAATTTGCTCCCCTGGCCAACCCCTCAACAAGTACATACCTGCCACAGGCAGTTGCTCTACTTTCCAAAGCAATCACATTAATGAGTACTTATTTGGTGCACCTGATACATTAGCGATGTGGGTGAAAGGAGCTGTGTATGAAGGAGTACTTGTTGTGGACTGTGTCAAATCTAATGAAGTATTGGAATGTTGTCAACGAAGTCTCCAGTCCAACTATTGATGCTTTTTCTCAAAACTTCAAAATTCTATGCGATTTGGAATCCACCAGTTTCTTCACATGCTAGAACAAGTTCCAGATATCGAAAGACAGTGGCATTAAACAGAAAGCATAGAGAAACAGCATTTGGGTACTTAATTTTGAAACACTACCGAATGAAGCTACCCTCCTTCTATTTTTACCTTATTTTGATACATCATTCACATCGTAACCCAGTCTTATATGATCTTAGAGATGTCTTCATTATGATGCACTTAAAGAGGTGGTTCATTAAATACTATTATAGTCAATTATAAAGACGTGACTTGCTTTCTTTCTCATAACTGGTAAAGTTGTTAGACTTAAATTGAGATTATTTTATGATATATATTAACACTCTCAATACCCAGTGAATCTAGCCCAATAGATGATTTCCATTGTGCTCTTTCTCTTAAATGAACACTTGAGCCAATCCTTGAAGAATTTCTATCAGATTATTTATTTTCACCACTTTGTGTAACAAAACCTGCGAACTACTCCAATGTTGGTTTGGTAATCGGAGACATTTGGAATACAACTCAAATTGTTTTCAGAGTCAACAATTATCAATTTCCTACTTGTTTATTTCTCTGGCAAGAGGGACATAGAGTCAAGTAGAAACACTCATT
Source organism: Yarrowia phangngaensis (assembly GCA_900519005.1). Taxonomy (NCBI): domain Eukaryota; kingdom Fungi; phylum Ascomycota; class Dipodascomycetes; order Dipodascales; genus Yarrowia; species Yarrowia phangngaensis. The sequence continues at coordinate 3,337,515 of ULGR01000001.1, read as the reverse complement.
AATATAGGAGGGTTTTGAAGAAATAATACAATTGATAAACAATAATGCGAAGTTGTGCAAATTAACCAATTCTAACTCCGTGCTACTATCCACTTGCAACTCCTATCATGATGATATTTACAACCCTGTTGTTATCAATGATCATTTTATAAGCAGCGTCGGAATAAATACTGATTGCTTTTCTGTCTGAACCTCAAAGTTAACAAGACCAACTATGCCTGGATAAAAGGAAAGAACAAGTCAAATTAACAGAAGGACAAGTTGGTGGAAAGGCAATTGGACTGAAGAAAAAGTTCTCCTTACCAACTCACAAATTTACAGCAACCTTTACCTACCATTAACTAGATGTACAGCCTAGGCGAGCGTTGAACTCAGGTATACCAAATAAATGCATCTGATAAATAAAGATAGCAATGCATCATATCTCTGCATCGTTAAGCTATTTTTTCTCAGTTTCAGGTTGTTTACTTATCCTATGCTGAGAATATTGTGTGGATACAACCTGTAATGAATATAGGTGATCTGCACGAGGAGAAGGGCTACTGGCTATCTGAATCTGAACAAGTGCATGTCACCAAGTAAAGTTCAATCTACTTCACACATATTGCTCAATCATAATCTAATGTTTACATTGTTGGCTACCAACTAATGCTATGTAAGTATCTCCATCTAGTCCAAAATATGCACAAACTGCTTCTCCTTATTCTCCAAGTCGGACACATCATGCTGGTAGGTGTTGGTTCGGTAAGGTCGAATGAGCTTGAACATGAGGTCGGGCAGAGCCATGGGAACCACGTCCAGGTCAGCAAAGGTCTTTGCAGCGGGGTCAATCTGCTGGCTGAGGCTCTGTCGTTCAACCTGGTCAGGGCAGTAAGTGGGCCACCAGATCTTCTGGGTAGCCTTGGTGTAGGCCAAGTAGAGAGACTTGGGCACCTCGATGTGTCGGACGTCCTTTCGGAGTGTCTGGCTGACCATATCGATGATCTGCTTCTGAGAGAACTGCTGGGGACCAAACAGCTCAAACAGCTGGCCTGTAGTGGAGTCATCAAAGCAGATTCGTTCCAGAGCGGCAGCCACATCAGCTACATGGACGGGGTAAGCGGTTTCCTCGAACTTGTTAGTTCCGACAAGACAAGGCGATCGTGCAATTCGGTCTAGAATCTTGTCTTCTCGTCCGTACATGGGGGCAGGTCGAACAATGGTAGCCCAGGGCACAATTTCCTTGGTGACCTGTTCTCCGAGACCCTTGGTGTGGTTGAACTCACTGGGAGAGTCGACCTGGGCGTTAAAGGACGAAACATGAATGTATCGGGCCACATTGTGTTTCTTAACTGACTCTGCGATTCGCCGGGCACCCTCTACATGGACGTCGTAGTAGTTGAAGTTCTTTGTCTCGTATTCTCGTCCAATGAGGTTGACAACAATATCAGAGTGTCGAACAGCCTCATCGATCGACTGCAGGTTTCGCAGGTCCATTTCCAGAAAGTTGACCACTCCCAAATCTCCAGTGACCTTAAGATGTCGCTTGGCCATCTCCTCTCGGTAAGGAACAACAACAGTGGTTCCATGTCGTGCAAGCTTGGAGGTCAGATAAGTGCCCAAAAAGCCGTTAGCGCCAAACACAGTGGCAGTGTATCCAGTTCGAGAAGATCGACCTCCAGCACCCTTAGCAATAAGGGTCTTACCGGTACGGGTAATATTGATATCCTGGGCCAAGTTCTCAAACGAGTTCATGAACCGCACGGGGACGGCAATGGCCTTGAGCGGCTTCACGGCACGGGTCGTTCGCAGCATCTTTGTGTTGGTTGTGAGATGGTGTAATGTGGAGTATGGATTTGTCAATGAGAGTTTCCACCTGCATAATTTGGGAGGTTCTGATTGGCTGATGCCAGAGAAGTGTAGTAGTTGAGGTGATGAAGGACCAACAAAAATTAAGCTGGGGTTATAAAACCGGCCAATATCAATATTTCTTTTCTACTGGCTGCGAATATGTATCTTTGGTTTGTGATATTTCTGACCCATGCTAAAAAACATATGCGAGTACTCCCATTGGTGGATTTTGGAGGTTATAGAAAAGGAGAGTTTGAGAAGGTTAGAGAGTGGATTTTTGATAGCGAATTAATTGGGTGATTCTAAAGATAGTCAGTTGGTAATCTTTAGATTCTCTTTATTATTAAGGGTGTAACAGGAGTCGTCTTCACAATAGAGTTTGGTAGGTTGATACTTTGTTATGAGAAAGGTACCAGCATCACGAGATTTTCAGAAATTCATGGGAAATGATAATGTCTAGTGATGTAATCTAAATTATCTGATTAAACTTAAATCTCTTCGTAGTTTGAAGCAATGCTGTGCTCTCTGTCTGAATGACTAGTAGTTTTGTTGTTTTAGCTGGACCTGTATAATTGTTGATTAAGAGAAACGGTAATTATGCTGATAGTGCCCGTAGGAGATATTTCTTATTACTATTGAAATACCTCGTGAATAAATGTTTAATAAACATTGAACCAAATTCAAACGTGATGAGGTTACAGACGAAGTTCAGAGTCACATTGTTCTTACTGTCAGTGTTCTCACTACTAACAGCTCTAAAATAGTTACCCTACTTAAATGCATTAGTCAAAGCTACAAGTATGTTACATTAACGTTTCAACAATAAAGTTTGGATTTTTATTTTAATATCAGTGATTGTAATTGAGTGTGCTACTTTATGGGTGAAAAGGAAGAGAAGAAGGCAGCCAAATTGGCATCTAAGGCTGAAAAGGACGCAAAGAAACAGAGGGAGTCGAAAAAGCGGTCTGCTGAGGTTGGAGATGAGAAGGCTGTGAAAAAGGCTAAGAAAGAGAAGAAGGAAGAGAAGGCTGAGGGCAAGAAGGAGAAGGAGAAGAAGGAGAAGAAGGAAAAGAAGGAGAAGGAAAAGAAGGAGAAGGAAAAGAAGGAGAAGGAAAAGAAGGAGAAGGAAAAGAAGGAGAGAAGGAAAGAAGGAAAAGAAGGAAAAGAAGGAAAAGAAGGAAAAGAAGGAAAAGAAGGAAAAGAAGGAAAAGAAGGAAAAGAAGGAAAAGAAGGAGAAGAAGGAAAAGAAGGAAAAGAAGGAAAAGATAGATGGAAGAGAAAAGATAGATGTCATCAAGCCTGTGGCAACTTCAACTCCCAAAGCTATCGCCGTTGATGGATTGGACGCTGCTCAACAAAACAAGTTTCTAAGACTGATGGGAGCTTCAAAGAACAAGGTGACAGTAACCACTACTTCCACATCGGACCATTCACAGAGAGAAAAGGATCTGATGAAACAATTCAACCAGGGCGTGAATCTCAAAACTGGCAACAAAAAGTCAGGTATCGGTCGATACTAGTCAGATAAAACCAAACGTATGCAATGTATTTATTAGTGTACACAATAGTCAATAGGGCGACGATTTAAACAAGACCGAAGAGCTTGAGGAATTCAAACAGAGCTCCTCCGCAGACTGCGAATATAAGTACCACTTTGTTAGTATCAGGATCAGACTATAGTAACGGCTCACGAAACATGCCCTTTCAACGTATCAGGTACGAAATTAACTGTATCCGTTCGTGGATATCTCAAGATACTCACTCAACCAAGTCTTCGAAATGACCATGGGTTTATCAGACTTGACAGGACGAGGCTTGCCCATTTTCTTCTCCTGCTTAGAGGCAAACTTCGCATTTGCCATCTTCTGTGCACGGGTCTGTCGAGTCTTGTTCACTACCATTGTTTGTGTTTGGTCGTTGTGTGTTAAAATGGTTTCTGCAAAACGTGTCATTTATCACGGCTGTAAAAGTTAAAGTAGAACTAGATTAAGGTTTGCATATTTCAGGCAGGGTAAAAGTTAGCGTGGGGAAGAAATTTAGTAAAAAGTGGTAAAGGAGGAGGGTTTGTATAAGTATTTTACGTTCCTCTACATTTTCTAAAAAGTTAATTTCATTAAGAGGTAAATTTTTCTAGGTATTTTTCAATGAATGATTAGTTGCAGTTGGAAACTTTCTTGTTGCCTTTACGGGAATATGCATGGAACCCAAGCCCCAATCCCACACGTGAACTGCAGTAGCCGGATACGGTATACGCGTTCATTTATTATTCAGTTATACATATCTGTGAAGTCAGTGGTTGAATTCTAGTAGACTCACTGACACTTTGCAGAGTATATATTAGTCTGAGACTGAGATCGGTAATCTTACTATTCCTTCTGTTGAGAAGGCCAGACTAGGCGAACTCGTTAGACACTCTTCCTATAGTTATCTTGAGGAACTACGAAAACACCACTGAAGTATACAATACAAAAGCAAAACACCCTAAATTATCTGACTCTTTTGTTAACCATGTTTCATAAGGCTTATGTGAGGTGTAAATGTTTCGGTGGATAGTGGTCTAAGTTGTTCCCTGTCTAATTAAGAAATAGCTAGCCTGAGTAACATGCTTTCTCTAATTTACAAATTTTTGTCTGTCCAGATGAGGAACTGTCTTAATCATGTAGCATAGATAAAATAACAGTTATAGATGTTCTTTTTCTTCACCTGTCCTTTAGTCTTTGAAGAAAAATCAGGTTTAAGAAAGTTTCGTAATCAGGACGCTGGTAGCAATAATCCCTTCGACTATTCTCAATCAGGCATAAAACATTATTTAATAAAATGGGCATTGATGACTTGAAAGGAACTGAAAGCTTAGCCACGGCTTACCAGAAAATCTGTTTGAGTTCAAAAGGTTCATGCTGTCAATTTTTAACAGTGCATAACCACTACCTGTGGGGTTATTATCAGACGTATTGATGACAAGGAAAGAGGGCAAAAAAGACCAAAAAGAAGCCCAAGCTGTAGATCTTGCCATCACCCAGAATCGAACTGAGGTTTCCACGGAATTGTGAAATGAACCACAACGTGGTGTACTAACCACTATACTATGATGGCAGGAGGGTTGTGGGCATAGTGACCATCCTCAATTATTTATGTTATAGTCAATTGATCAAATCCCAGTCTAAGACCAGTTTTCCAGTGACAACACCAAATTAGACACAGTCTACTAGTAGACTTACTTCAATTACTTAGAATTATTTCATATTTATGTTATAGTCAATTGAATGTATGAGAAAAAAGAAAAAATTCATAGTCATGAATGTATGAGAAAAAAAAACACGAATTTCCTAATATATCTACTTAGAATTATTTCTTACTTATGGTATAGTCAATTGAATGTATGGGGAACAAATAATACTTAGAATTATTTCATTTTTATGTTACAATCGATGGGCATGTAAGAGAAAAGGAAAAAAACCAAGAGTCTAGCCTGAGAATGAGACTTAAGAGTAAATGGTGTTAATTAGTTGCTTCTTCTCAGAGGAATTATCTTGGGGGAAGGCTTTTCTTGTTCCATTTTTTGAGCTCAATGCACCTAGGGACGCTTACATTTTTTGTGAAGTTTTCATACATACTTGGTTTTGGATTAAATTGAACGTTTTATTATCATCGGATATTTCTCATTAGTGAGTTACTTATAGAAAAATCTTCTCTTGTTGTATTTACTAGCTTTTTAGAGAAGAAAGTAGCACTTTTATTCGATATCATTTTGGTGAGGAAAGTTTTATGAGGTGTTAAAACTAAAATGAGCCAAGGTAAGAAATCGTGATTTAAATAAACCAAGTAAGGTATGTTAAATTGTCACGAAAAATAAACCAGTCTACCTAGGCGCCAAAAAACGTACCAGAAATAAACTACTCAATGATTTTTTGAAATTCAATTTCGGATTATTAGGGTGATGATGACCTTCTTGGACAGAGTTTGAAAGTCAGCCATGAGCCAAGAAATGCAACAACTACTTCAAATGGATATCAGATGACAACGTGAATGCTTTAAATGACCGAAGAAATAGAAATAAAGGTGAATCGTTTGACTCTCCAGAAATTTCTCTCGGATGGTTACATCATTAACTGTATAAGCACCTGAGGATTGGGCTGGGGTCTAGGAAGATAACTGAATCTCCACACACAAACAAACGATATGCTTGCATAGTCATCATTCGAATAGATACTTCAATCAGAAGCGATTCTAATCTGAAAGAACAGACTTATTTTAAATCTCTTGATTGCATGCGCTTGACTAATTTTAGTGGTGTTCAGTCTACAAATCCATCAAAGTAATTTTGATGTCACATTAACAAGTGAACGAGCCTCAACAAAAGTTTTTGAAATTTGTCTCATTGACAGGCTCTAGCGATTTATAATGCCAAAACCGTTATATTTCCTTTTGGAGCATCTAGTAAGTAAGTCTACAAGATAGACTGTGCTTATCTTGTGTGGTAGCTGGAAAATTGAAATTATTGTTATTTTATCTCAAATAAAAAAATTCTCCTGCATTCAATTTACTATTAAATAATCATAAAATAATTCTAAGTAATTGAAGTAAGTCTACAAGTGCCTAATTTGGTGTTGTCACTGGAAAACTGGTCTTAGTTTGGTGTTGTCACTGGAAATTTAATTGACTTGAGGTTGTAACTGGCGAACTTGCTTTTTTTTTTTTTCTCTTACATTCAATTGACTATAACATAAATATGAAATAATTCTAAGTAATTGAAGTAAGTCTACTAGTAGACTGTGCCTAATTTTTGCGTCGAAAACTAACAACGTAAAGATTGGAATGAACATATACATTTTGTACCATATCACTGATGTGGTGGCTCAATGGTAGAGCTTTCGACTCCAGTCAATCTTGGTTGTAATCGAAGGGTTGCAGGTTCAATTCCTGTCCATGTCAAGTTCGTAAGAACTGGCAGTGGAGGAACATTATGTGGGTTTGATTCCCATAGCTTCTAAGCTGATCAGTGATTTTTTTGTTATTCTCATTTTATTTATCCTTGGAATTTTGAATTAACTATATCGTGTCCTAACCTCTTCAAATGTCGTGTTCTCTAGACTCTCTTCCTCTCCTTTACCTGATACAGCACTCTGGTATTTACAACTAGCGGAAGGTAGATGCTACGATTGAGGTTTTGCTAGGCCACATCGAAAAGTAAATTGGTTCCCAGAGAACATGTACTCTTTATTTCTGAATCGCCTTGTATGAAGACACAAGTCACCATTGAATAACCTCACACTCTCGGTAAATGATGGGGTTAGAATTACAAGATAGGCAAACAAAACAAAAAAGCTCGAAAAACGATTCAACAGTTGGTTTGAGATTGCATTGGTTTTTATTATAGAGTTGTTTTAACAGAGTCATATAATTAATGGAACAACATTTCAAGCTGTGATAATAGCCTCCTAGAAGTATTTCTCAAACCTTGTAGACTATCAATGACCGAGCCAGTTGGTTATTCAAATGGTGGGTCGGGCTTCATAAAGTCAAAATATTTGGCAGTGATCCTTTCAACTGACTTGTTTGAGGAGTTCAATGGTGCTTTTGGCGGCATCCAACCTATGTAAATTCCCAGTTCCTGACATGAAGTGTTGGTATTACTGCAACTATTCTCATTTCTTAGAGATGCCAAAACTCAATAATAGGTCGCATGTCCTGTACACTGAATGCATTTAGTCGCAATGAGTAGTTGCGCTGACCGATTAATTAAATATGTAGAAGCAATACTTAGACTGGCAAGTTAAATAGTTGATAGCGTAGAGTTCTCGGACCTCTTTTTTTTCTTATTATTGGGAGATTGTTTTATTATTATAGAGAGGGCTGTATTAAAAGTGAGGAGGATCCACTCATTATTTCGAATTACCTACGCTCTGAACAAGACGACTCCAACATAGATCCCAACCTTAATCATAGAGCAGCATAATACGCTCTCTACTAAGTCTTCATTGAATCAATCTACAATCTCATTGTCCTAATAAGGTATCAATTGTATATAATTTAAGAGCTACTCGATTTCCTCCTCGACAACGTAGACCCATCCTTTTCCTTTTCGGCCACTTCCCTGTTTCTCCACATATCGGATTCTTTTTCCCTCAGCGTTTCGAGGAGTCTCTGGTTTGTGTGGTTCTGGTTCAGGAGAGGGTGTGGCCTCAAACTCCTCGTCGTACTTAGACGGCGGTGGTGGGTTTCGATTTCGTCCTGTTCGTCGGTGGCCTTGGGTGGAAGCCTCCTCTTCGCGGAGCTCGTATTCATCTTCGCTGTCGATTCCAGAAGTAGCCAGCATCTTGTAATCAACTCTTTTGCCACGAGTTCTTCCTCGGTTTGAGCCAATCTTGCTCTTTTGGTACTCCACAGCGCGTGCGGCTGCCGCCTTCTTCTGCTTGTTGGCAAGAGCCCGTTCTTGGGCCTGGATCATTCGGTCTCGGATGCTCAAAGTTCGTGGAATGAGGTCTTCCAGCTTGGAGACCAGCTTGTTGTGGTTGGCGTCCAGTAAAGTATTGTAGGCGTGTTTTCCCTTTGATGGGGGGAGCTCCTCGATGAGAGTTGCAAGTTCTTCTGGTGAAGAGCTCACAGGCAACCACGACACAACAGTCTTATAGGGGTTGGTCTGCCGGTATAGTCTGAAGGGAATGTCGAACGCCCCTTCGGAGGCAGGCAGGATTTTGCCATCCTCGCCCCAGTTGATATCTCCAGAGCCATCAGCCAGCCAGTATGTGTTTCGGCGTCGATCTTCACCCAGAGGAAGCCATTGCAGTTCTGAAAGCACTTTTTTTCCTGAGACTTCTCGTTTGTCAGCAATGAGTTTTTTGATGGCATCTGAGAGGGATAGAGCTGACAAAGTGGCCATTTTAAGCAGCTGTAGTCGTCCTCTCCAGTCCATGGCAACTACATCCCTGGCAGCTAATTTACGGCTCCATCCGCAAGGGATACTCATAGCATCAATAGTCGACACAGAACCCTGGTTGAGAGGCATAGTGGACCATGTTTCGAGTGCGTTGGAATATTTGCCGACCTCGACGGGCTTTTTACGATTCATCATCAACGACATGACTCTGACAAGGTACGATTCTACAGCGTATGAGAACCCTTCTTCAGGTTGGATACCTTCTTCAAACTCCTGTGGAGAAAGAGGAGGACACCAACCGTCAAACAGATCAGTAAACCGAGTTCGAAACATGACACAAAATGCAATATCTGGATGGTTCTCGATCTTGTCTTCGTCCAGTTCCACTTGGTCCTTACTGGGGTGCTCTTCATCATGATCTTCGGTTAAAGCAGGCAACGTGGGTTTTGTCTTTAGTTTGAGCTTGATGGGGGTGTTTGTCGTACTTGAAGTAGCTGTCTTTTTCTTGGAAGGAGTGGCTGAAAAGAATGATGAGATTTTCGAGTCCTTCTTGGATTTGGACTTGGCAGGAGTTTCCAAATCTTCATTGTTGACTTTTTGTCGTTTAGCCGAGGGCTCGTCTTCTGCTGGTTCGTTCTCAGCAGTATCTTCAACAGGTTCCTCCTTTTTTGCTTCAGACTTCTCCTTTTTCTTTTCTTCTGTCTTCGCTTCTGTCTTCTCTTCTGTCTTCTCTTCTGTCTTCTCTTCTGTCTTCTCTTCTGTCTTCTCTTCTGTCTTCTCTTCAACAGGATCAGCATCTTCCATAATTACATCTTCATCTTTGACACCTGAAACAATTTCTTCCTTTGTGTCTGGAACAGATTCTTCCTTGGTTTCTTCAATGGTTCCTTCCTTAATTTCGGAAACCTCATCGTTCTCAGCCTCATTGTTGTTCTCAGATTCCTCCTCTAGGCAATCCTTCACTTCCACTTCCTTCGCTTCCTCCGTACCGTTAACATCGTTTTCAGCAGTAATGTCTTTGTCGGCGCTCATGTTGTCCAAAATCCGGAAGTCGCCTGTCTAGCTTCTTGCCAACTCAAGTTGCAACTCTTGTTATTTTGTCGTCTCACGTCAATCCTCAACGCGTCAAACCTAAATTGATGTGAAAAATGAAGAACCTAGAAAAATGGCCAAAGCAGCAACAAAAGCAAGGCTTGTAAGTACTCAATTCGATTACGAAGTTCTATGTATATTTTACTACTGCCTCATAAGTATTATTACCACTCCAATCCCCACAAGATCACCGTTAGAGGATAGTATAGCGCAACACTGAAATAATGTCTTTTTATCGCTTATCCTTATAGGTCCTCTTTCCTCTCTCTTACATATTGCCAGCCCTTTCTTGATACCACTCGTCTATTAGTGGGTTCAGCTGCCAGTTCTGTGTTGCTTCGAGCTAAACAGCTCAATTGTCTTGCCACCGTGTCAGGTGAGATATTCCTACATTTGTTTGTCCCATTTTACTCATGTCTTCTTTTAATTGTGATTGTTACCCTCTTCCGCTTCTAATCCAACAGTCCTGAAATCCAAACCCCAGTGTGTAACATGTACAGTTCCTTGAACACTGTCCCAGAATGGTCAGTCACGTGAACACAGGTTCCTACACAGCTATTATTGTGTGGTTATGTTAACCATTTGGTTTCTCCCAAGTGTTTTCTGATCACTGGTCGAGGGTATATTAGGGTTCTGGTTGGGCTCCTCCATACGTCCAAAACTGTGACAAAGTGTATCCTTTAGGTTGCTTCATGAGTGCGGCTGGTAACAGCTACTTGTCGATTGGGTATTGTGTATGAGTTATCAGCCTCGGTACAGTACCTTGTATACTCTGGTAGTCAAGTATCTGCGAGCTGTTACCATGGCTATAAAAGAAACAAACTATTGCGAAATAATTTAACTAAGTGATGAACCGTTTGCACTATTTTTTTCTAATATAATCACATGCCAGACTGAGTCCTCTGTTGCTTTTGTCTTTCACGTTGAACTTTCTTACGCCTTACACCCTACCTACATAGTGGAGCATCACGGTTATAATGACACATGCTTGAGGCACACTTCGTTTAAGTTCAGGAAGGAACTTGATAGTCGTTCCTAGGAACAGTCACATAACAGGATATTGGTTTCTAGTCTTGATCCGTTGTAGTGGTCGCTATCGGTTGGTCCGACCTTTAGTCTCTCTCGTATTCTTGTGATTATATTTGCATTACAATTTTTCTACTTTTAGAATTGGTATCATATATTAGACCTGGTCTGGAATTGAAATTATAAAAAGTTGGTAGGCCTCTTTTGATTGGTTGCCAAATACTATCATATAGCCTCACCTCGCTCGCCCTTAGTTAACCTCCTTTTTCCCCCCCTTTTTTTTTTTTTTTTTTTTTTTTTTTTTTTTTTTTTTTTTTTTTGAACTTTCCTACTTACCCTTACCTACTTCGTTTTTTAGTTTTTTTTTATTAATTCCCGTATACCCCCTAACCCTTAACCTACACGTCCATGACAAACTAACGNAGAGTTTTTCCGTCACGTGNACGTATTTTTCCCGGAACTAAACCACACGTANACGTACGAATGAATACATTGATCGCATANCCCGAAATAGTACTTTAGCTATAAATTTGAAACCGTTGTTTTTCTCCAACCTATCTATCTATTAAGTAATATTTTGATTAACCCACCGTATGATAATTAAATGCCCAAAGGAGTGGAGGCCTCAGTGGAAGGGCCAGTGCCGAAAGGTCGGACGTTCTTAGGTCGCTTGCCAAGAAGAGCCAGGGGAACAATACCGGACACGTGCATGTCAGGTCCGTAGATCTCCATAGGCAAGTTGAGCTCGTCACCAGCAGACTTGATGAGCCGCAGACCCTCCTGCCAGTTAGGACCTCCTCGTCGCACATAGATTCGAACCTTGTGGTTGTGAAGAGAAGACTGGTAGTCCCGGAAAGCTCGGATGATACCCTTGAAGGTGGACCCAACCTGGGTGAAGTTGGCAATACCACCTCCAATGAAGAGGACCTTACCCTCGGGGTGTGCGTCTCCTCGAGTCATGAGGTCCAGCACGGTCTTGGCGTACTCGTAAGTCTGGGTCTCGTTGGGAGCACCAGAGTACTCTCCGTAGTTAGCCAGTTCATCAGCAAAACCAGCAGAAGCAATTGCATCGGCGTAGACGACAGAGGCTCCTCCTCCAGCCACAAGGGTCCAGATTCGACCCTTAGCGTTAAGAACAGTCAGCTTGAGGGAGGCACCAGTCTTGGAATCAAGCTCGGCAATGTAAGCCTCCTCCTTGGACAGCTCTCGGCCAAAGGGTGCAGGGAACACCATGGCAGGGCCAGCGTCAATGGACACCTTAGTGGAAGCCGAAGCGTCAACAACCTGGCCCAGAGCTGCAGGAGATCGAGCAGCAGCCCACTTGGGGCCACACTCGAACTCTGCAGTTTGATCCAGCTTTCCAGCCAGATCAAGATAGTGGACCTCGACGCCCTGGGCAGTGGGGATCACGACCAGAGGGTTGATTTCCAGGTAGGTGAACTGCAGGTCGACGTAGACGGCGTAGAGTCGGTTGATGAAGTCCAGCAGGGTCTGGTGCTGCTCCTCAGGCACATGGGCTAGCAGCTCCTTTGTAAGAGTAGCATTGGAAGGGTACTCATTTTCAATGTCAACGGGGATGAGGATCTTGGCGGCCTTGGCATCAACATCTCCGACATCAACTCCTCCCTCATGGTAGAACAGGATCCAGTCACCTTCTCGCACCGAGTGGATGTTAATGTAGTACTCGTGTTTCTGGTCATGAGGCACAAAGGGCTCGACCAGGAAAGTTCGCAGAATGCCGTCCACACCCTCCACGTTGATGGGCTTGGCAGCTCTTTGTGCGATCCAAGGCTTAGCGTCCTCCCAGGTGGTGTTGAGGGCCAGCAGACCAGCCTTACCTCGTCGCTTGATCAGCTGATCGGGCTTGGCAACAAACTTAGCGCCAGCCTCCAGAAGCCATGGGTAGGTCTTCTCAGCTCGTGCAAACACCTCCTCGGGGGCAACACCGTCTTCAAAAGTAAGGGAAGCGAGCTTGGGGGTGCCCATCTCGAACTTGTTGACGGGCTCGGATTCGGCCCAAACAGGGGCCTTGGACAAAAAGTGTGCAAGCAGGGCCTTTCCGTCGGCTTCGTGAATGGATTTCGCAGACATGCTGGTTTTGTGTTGTGTAGTGAAGGAAGAAAAGAGACGTGGTGTCACACTACGAAGTGAGTCTCTTAATAAAGGATAGAGTTGAGGGTGGATTAAATTAAGGTATTGATGGGTGGCTTAAGATGGAAAAGGTGCACAAGGATATTGTTGAAATAGGAAAATGAAAGCGTATGTGAAAAAATATGAAAATTGGTAAGAACGGAAAATTGAGGCGGAGTACTCGTATTTACTTATTTTCTCACCCGTTGGCTTCTTGGAATCACCTCTATCAACCCCTTGAGGATCTTTGTTGGAAACTTTATTGTACACCAACGGTTGAGGGTTGGGTAGAACATGTTGAGACTAAAGAGGGGTAACATCACGTGCCGTTTGGAGGAGTGTAGGGACGCCATTACAATTAATCGCATGAATCCAATTGATTTCCACTTAGCCAATCCAATTAAACACCGCTCCTTTCACACTTCCTACCAATTCTGCTGTATTCGAAACCTCATCGGATCCGTCTTATTGTTCGCTTCCGTCGCAATTTACAAAGTTTAACTAAGTTTATTCAACGGCTATCCTTAATTGGAGGTCACGCTACTTTTGATCACCCAGAATGGGCTGTAGGAATAAACCCACTAAAATGTTCTTGGCTCAATCAGGTTGCACATAGCGAAGCCATTATATCGACAATGAAAATGAATGGCAACACCAGTTCGCACAAGTAACTACAAGAAATCGAGTAAATGCCGACGTAACCTCCGATATAGGCAAAGTTTATTTAATGTGCAGTATTCGACCTTGGAAGATAGCCTTAAGAAATTCTATCAACTGGCTGTTCACGGTTCATCCTGATCACTCTCTAACTAGCCTTTCCCTTCCTTTTCTAACGTTTATCTCCCTCCCGCTCCCGTCTGGTGAACTTGTCCTTTATTCTATTTATAATCATTCCATGCATGCATGTCGGCGTTCATGGTTTCATGAAATTCATGACTCACGCAGAATCCACGTGATTATACGAGATGCTTAGTAACAAATTGTACCCAGTTAGAGTGATGTGACAATTTTGAAAGATTTGTACCAGTTAAAATGGTGAGACAGTTTTGTCAGTTTTGTAAGCCAAGCTGTCCCATTGGACAATAGAGCATTATCCTACTCCAGGTATATTTTATTGGCCTTCAGTCAAATCATCACCTGTGTGCTCGTGATTTGAGAACGTCAAGTTCATGTTAGATCTTCTTTTTTGCATTGAGTGAGCATCATATTCCTCAGTCTGAAATATGTACCAGCAGCTGGACAATATATCAACACGTTTCAGAGAGGCTTGCTAAGAATGAGTCCAATGTGACCACATGAGCAGCTCGTCAAAGAGCCTAGTGAATTATTATCTAACTTGGTAGTTCCTAGAATATACTATACTTGAGGAGCACCCAGATCAAATACCAATACGAATGCTGAAATTAAAGCTGGAAATTCAATTGTATAACCATGGGAAGTTGCCATTTGTAAAGCTTAGCAAATATCCATATGAAATCATCATCTCAACGAATCATCCTGCTCAAATTTTGTCCAAGAAAGTCTTGTCATGTATCACAACAGAACTCAGTAGTATGTGTCCATTTGAACAAGTCGAAAATTTGAAGTAGTTTGTAGTTGCCAACGAATTGATAGACTAGGAATTCTACTTAATCTGGAAGCCCAACATTCTATTGTAACTACTTCAAGCATCAATCGGACAGTCCGAATTGTTCTTCCAATTCTCTGGTCAGAATAGGTTCTTCTCATATCAAAGGACTATAGGATATTGGTACTAAACAATGTATTGTGGATTTTCATCTTCAAGGAGTCAAGCGAACTGGTGCGATTATCCCGTCTATTACCACCTTAGAGGAGCCTACTATAGTTGAACGGGTGAAGTATTGTGGGGGATGGTTGTCCAATCCATTCAACCATATTCAACCGACGCAGACTGAACCTGCTATCCAGCCAACATCGTTGGAAGAACCAACAGCATACTGCTACATTCTATAGGTCTTTCTTCTAGTATTTACAATCCCCTAACATAAGGCTAACACTTGTTAATCGCTATTTGTGGTCTAATGACTGGTTCACTTGTCACCCGATGTGGTCGCTCTCGTTCGTCGCTAAGGCTCCTCACGTTTGCACACCTTAGTGGTGGAACAATCGAATGTTGTTCTCGACGTAGGCAATTCCGAAGCTGTCAGCAGCAGCGAAAACGGCCTCGTCCATGACAGATCCGGAGGGAGCAGAGATGTAGCTGACTCCACTTCGAACAGCCCGGTAGACGTTATCAGGGAAGGGGAAGAATGCGTCAGAGGAAAGAGCAACCTTGCTAAGCTTGGAGAGCCACTCCTTTCGCTCCTCAGCGGTCAGAGGCTCAGGCACAACCTCGAACTTGGCCTCGTACTCCTCCTTCTCGATACCCTCCTCGGGGATCTGGCCAGAGCAGAACAGATCGATAGCGTTGGACTTTTCGGGTCGCTTGGTGCCCTTCTTCCACTTGAAGCCCAGCACCTTGGGGTGCTGTCGGAACCACCAGTTGTCGGCCTTGTCGCCGGCAAGACGGGTGCAGTGGATTCGAGACTGCTGACCAGCTCCCAGACCAATAACCATACCATCCTTAGCGTAGCACACAGAGTTGGACTGGGTGTACTTGAGGGCGATGGTGGCGACAGTGAGGTCGATGATGGCCTGCTCGGGAAGCTCCTTGTTCTTGGAGACGAGCTCTTTGAAGGAGTTAGAGGAGATAACGGCGTCGTTTCGCTTCTGCTGGAGAGAAACACCATACACCTGTCGGGTCTCGACGGAGCCAGGGGTGAAGTTGGGGTCGATCTGAAGAACGCAGTACTTGCCTCCCTTCTTCTTCTTGAGCAGCTCGAGGGCCTCAGGCTCGTATCCAGGAGCAATCACACCGTCAGAAACCTCCTTGGAGATGATCTGGGCGGTGGGGAGATCGACAATGTTGGACAGAGCGATGAAGTCTCCGAAAGAAGACATTCGGTCAGCTCCTCGAGCTCGAGCGTAAGCATTGGCAAGGGGAGACAGGTTCTCAATGTCCTCAACAAAGTAAATCTTCTTCTCAATGTCGCTGAGAGGGAGACCAACGGCAGCTCCAGCGGGAGAAACGTGCTTGAAAGAGGCAGCAGCAGGGAGGTTCAGAGAAGCAGAAAGCTCCTTAACAAGAGGCCAGGAGTTGAGAGCATCCAAAAGGTTAATGTAACCAGGAGAGCCGCACAGGACCTTGAAGGGAAGCTCACCCTGCTGGACAAAAGCCTGGGCAGGCTTCTGGTGAGGGTTGGCACCGTATCGAAGGTTCATCTGAGACAGGTCCTCAGAGTACTGCTTTCGGAAGAAATCAGAGATGGCAGAATCGTAGTCAGCGGTGTGTTCGAATGCCTTAAGAGCCAGTCGGTTTCGGGTCTCAGCAGAAATAGCTCCCTGGTCCAATTCGTTGAGGAAGGAGTGGTAGTCTCGAGGGTCAGACAGAATAGTCACTCGAGCGTGGTTCTTGGCAGCAGCTCGCAGCAGAGTCACGCCACCGATATCAATCTCCTCAACGGCCTCATCAATGGTGACATTGATCTTGGCAACGGTCTCCTGGAAGGGGTAGAGGTTGCAGACGACGAAGTCGACCTTGTCAATTCCCTGAGCAGACAAATCCTTCTCGTCAGACTCAATGTTTCGAGCAAGAATACCGCCGTGAACAGCAGGATGAAGAGTCTTAACTCGGCCAGAAAGCATCTCAGGAGCATGAGTAATGGCAGAAACATCTTCTACGGGGAAACCAGCCTCTCGAACAAGTTTGGCAGTTCCTCCAGAGGCAAGAAGACGGACATTGTTCTTGACAAGACCTTTGGCAAGATCCAAAAGTCCAGTCTTGTCGTACACAGACAGGATGGCGATTTTCTGACGGTCCTCAGAAGACATTGTGGTGGTGGGGAGAAAACTTAGACTTGGTGAGTTGTGTGACTACATGTGTAAGGTTAGGGTTATGAAGAGCCCAAGACACAAAACGGGCTCTTAAACAAACCAACGAGGTGAGTGAGTGTATACTGAGACTTATAATGACAATAAGATTGAATTCGCATGTACTTTTTACCCTTCCCCCTGCTATTTTGTATCTTCACGTCGTCTTAACCGGATGGCTTTAACTGGATGTCGCCTTAATGACTTTTCACATACATGAGTCTTCAATGCACTCTTCTCTAACTAATCAAAACGTCTCAATTAGGGTTTGGTAGCTAATGAATCACCTGCTCTTAGCCAATGACTCAATTACTTATATGAATTGTTTTAGTTGTTTTGCATTGGTTTTCTTTGATCCACTGTTCTGTTCAGTTTGACTATTTTTTTTCTCAAATTAACTTTTCGCAAACGACAACTGACCCTGAGTCTTTCCTGTTGATTGACACTAAATGCACAAGCTGCAGATTTTCTTACATGCGACATTATTGTTTTGTGAGTTAGCAGTTTGATGAGTTCACAAAAAAAAAGAAAACCGATAATAAGAAACAAAATAGGTACATGATGCTTCTGGCAACTACACAATATGGTCACAGGCCTCTTGAGAGCCTTTTGAAGGACTTAATTATTCGCTTTACTCAGACCATACCCCATTATCCTATCTATTCCCGAGTCACCACCTGCATTTTGCATAGGCCGACCAACTAACCGTGAACTGAAATGTTATGACACAATTAGGTTCGATATTTTTACAACCTGTTGCACTGTCCCAGTGAGAGGTGATTATCACATTGGTGCTTTAGCCTGTGTCGCACACTGTGATTCTCTGCAATGAGAAGTCTTTTGAGAGAACGTCTTACAATTAGGATGAAATCTTAGCATTTTCTAAGTATGGTATACGAGAGGTTACCCTGCAATGCAGAGTTTGTCATCTATTATGGATAGCAAGAAATAGAAAATTTCACTATAGAGTAATGCAGGAGACTCGATCCATCTTCACCTCTACCTTCTTACAATTTTGATGGCTATTCAAATAAGCTTAGGATTGGCAGAGAAATAAGCTCTGTTGGGACAAAGAAAATTACACACAAAGGATGAGACAAAGAAATTAAGGTTGATTCACCAACCCTGCATTAAAAGATCTTATAGCCCTACTACAAGCCGCAGATACCCTGAAGAACAAAATATTGGAGGTGTGAAGAAACGAGATGAATCTGATCTCGAAGACGGTTACCTGCTGAACATTTTGAATTGCTCTGACCTTGACACATTACCACTTTTGACAGAGGAGGGTGAACCAAGGGCCAGTCAATGAAAACCTCACCTGAACTGTGTTGATACCCCGCCCAGAAAGGCACCTGAGCAACAAGATCTCCTTTATGAGTAACTCGATACAGATTTCTGTCAGGAGAGAATTTGGACACGTCTGGATTTTCCTGGCCAAAGAAAAGTCGATCCACCCAGTTGGCAAACGCTCTATTTCCCACTATAGGTTGAGCAAGAGTGACCAGAAGAGGATCATGGCCGTTTACTTTGAGGTTGACGGCAAACAAAAGGGCAGTTGCTCCTCCAAAAGAGTGCCCTGCAACAACCATCTTATAATCAGGATACTTCTTGATCACGGAGTTCAATGTATCTGAAATCTGGTTATAGGTGTAATTATAGGCACGTAGAAATCCACTGTGAACACGGCAATCTTTACAAGTATCGCCTGCAGTAATATTTACAGCTAGATCCATGTTGGTTAATGGAGCCTGAATCACTTGGAAATCGGTAAGAACGTCCTCAATAGAGTGAGTTCCTCTGGTGACCAGATAGATCTCCTTGGCTCCGTGATCAACTGCTAGATAACCAGAAGCATCAAAAACAATGGCTGGGTCACGAAAAGTCCGAATGAGTTCCATATTAGGGAAGTGAGCGCATTGTAAACCGCAAGTGAAGGGTTTGAAAATTGCTGTAAGGGGTCCGACGCAGTAGGCGATGTTAGTTAGACGAGCAAACTTCAGAAAAAAGTCGTAAGCATTCTGATCAATGTGATAGGTTTCTGTGGATTTGAATTGGCGGATAGAAAGGGCAGCTGCAAATGCTGAAAGTAGAAAGATCTTGAAGAAATTCATCTCTGGAGAAGGGTAGAGAGAATTTCATTGCTTGGAGTACATTGTGTGTGCCACCCCACAATATTCCAAATGCAGCCTAAACGGAACTTTAATTTTTTCATAGAATTAAAACAGTCCTAATGCAATAATCCGACCAAGAAATATCGAAAAATATGAGACAGGGGAGCTCTTTAAACTAGTTGAAATATTTTGAAATAGTTGAAGATTCATCACGACCCGTCAAAGTGAAGTTGTGGTGTGTATCCTATAAGCAGCCAAGGTCTCATGCACTTCAAGATGGTTAATTATGAGTTTAACTTTACATGGATCCACTAATGCATTGCTCAAACCCTATTGACAGTGAATAACTCAGCGTTAACAAAGTAAGAGGGCGGTTAAAAGGGTAGAAATTGCACTGATGAGTAAAATTGAAAGCTTCTGATTTTGAAAGTCTTATTGATTTTGTGGTTTAATATAGAATATCTTAACTATGGCGTTAATGTGCGAGAAGTGTGGTGGAGTAATAGATGCAGCCACATACTCTTGATAGTCAGGCATTTGGGTCGAATTAATTATTGCTTGCAATCTAAAGTTCCACTTATGACAGCAAGCTATGAACAGATCGGTCATTCGCCGTATGATGATTATTCAGGTTAGTTCTAGACATTAGTTAAACCCGTTGAACTTCACACTATGAGCTCCATGTTTCTTAGCTCGAACTTCTCCTACTATCATTGAGAAAATGACAGTCTCGCTGTGTTTAAACAAATTGGTAAAGATTTAAGTTGAGTAGAGTGTGAGGTTAGCTTTTCTATCACCACTGAGGAACTGGCAGAGTGGAGAAGTAACGATGAAAGGCGTTTGAACAATGAAGCAAGCAATCCAAGTGAATATGCTCTTAACATTATTGCAAGACTAACTAACGATAAGATCGTTCTAGGAAATCAGAGTTGAGTTTTCTGAATGTAGTGAACGCGATGGTAATTATACTTGTACAACACCTCTAAACGTAACCCTCCTTATGGCACTCATTGTTTCCTGTTCCCAGAGTTGGAAATTCAAATAAATAACAAATTATTTCACCATGCTCTCATGCTGATTCCAATAAGAAAGCTGGAAAGAAAATTCGAAGATGCTCGAGAAGGAGTAATTCTTAGCATTATCCCCCCAATAAAGAATCAATTCCGCAAGATTAGAGCCATGGCAATATTCAACACTTTAAGGGATGAAAAAGTCCAAGAATCTTCTTTTTCTTGATGCTGTTTTAGTTCAGACACTCAGTCCAGCCTGGGCTATTATTGTCACCGACCTACAATATGGAACCTAATCTAGCCTTTTTACAATGTCACCGACCCAGCCACTGGGTGTACATTGAGGACCACTAAACTCTAATCAATTACCCTACCTCCATCTCCCAATATATAAACTGCTGTCTCCCTAAATTTTTTCCTTAACGCAAAATTCACAGCTGCCATGGCACAAGCATCCCTACGAGGTTAGCCCTTGCGGCTCGACCCAAGACATACGTGGATACGCCATCTTGACAAGGTAGACTGGAGAACAAATTAGCCGATCTTGGGTGCAGCGAGTAATCTGGATGAATAATCCTAAGGGTTCCCTTCGTGGTCCCGTATGGCGCTTGGTGCAATGATCGACGAGACATTCCTTACAATATTTATAAGTTTAGTTTTATTAGGCTATAATTCCTGTGACTATTTTGAATGATCATAATTCGAAAACATAAGTCACTGGTATTATGTTAGACAGTTTCGCATAGTTCTGCTGGTTGGGTTTTAACTTGGAAGACTATGAGTTAGTATTACCCAAGAATAGATACTGAAGTTGTCTGCTCACTAAGCTATTTTTCTATGAAAGGACTGTAACACTGGGCTGTCTTTTCACAGAAATCAATCACCTGGCAAGGCTATGTTTCACATTTTCTCTATACTTCGAGTTCCACCAATAGCGCTCTCTATCAAGATGCGACATCCAAGTATCTCTCTACTACTTTTTTTTCCCTCATATCCTATAAATCTTATTCAAAAAATTTCCATACTCCTAATATGCAAAACTTCATTCACTTTCACCCAATTCCACTCTCTATCTTACATATTCATAAGCACAAACGTACATTATACTATTTTTAAAAGCAGGCGACCAAGCCACACCGCTTATCTGTATCGCCACAGAGAAAGGGTGTTCTGCAGCTTCCAGGTGTGTCGTCGGCCAGCAGAGGTGTTGTGGTACTTGTGGCCCTTGTTGATGCCTCGGTTCTTCTTTCCGGCGGCAGTAAGACCTCGGGACTCTCGGTGCTTGTGGACGGGGTTGCAGATCCAGTTGATTCGAGCATCGTTTCGGATAGCAACGTGGTTGGGGTCGACGAGGATGACCTCGAAGTACTTGTAGGTGGAGTCCTGGTTGACCCAGTAAGAGTTGAGAACTCGGAGGTTGCCAGCTCGCTTGCCAACTCGGTCCTCAGCAACAGCTCGCAGAGATCGCTGGAGCTTGAGCTGGTTGATACCCTGGTTGGTGGGCTTACCGTAGGTAGCACCCTTCTTGGAAGGTCGCTTTCGGTTTCCTCGTCGGACTCGGACTCGGTAGATGACGAAACCCTGCTTGGCCTTGTAACCAAGTCGTCGAGCCTTGTCAGGTCGAGAGGGTCGAGAAGCTCGGTGGATACCGGTCTTCTGTCGGTACTCCCAGCATCGGACTCGGAGCAAGAATCGGAGCACGTCCGACTGCTTCTTTCGGTGAATTTCCTCAAGGTACTTGTAGGCGCCCATTGTTGGTGTGGTGTGGTGACAACTTTTGGAAAATTGGAATATTTCTGGATGGGTTGCGTGAGTTGGGACTTCCGCTTTGGGAGAGGTGGTTAGGGGAATTAGGGTTAGACGAGTGGAAGTTAGGGTATGCACGTGACCCCAACTCAAGAATAACTTTACCAAGGAAAATCATGTGTTCGAATCTCACATTTGTACAATGTCAAAGAATGTGTATCCATCAAGTAGCGGATCGGTGACATAATATCCCAAGATAATATCTCAAGATAATATCTCAAGACAAGATTTCTGTTGATAGCAATAGGGATATCGTCTAATGAATCCCAAGTTCGTTCCCTCTTACACGAATGGAATTGTCTAATATCAGATGTGCTATCCTTACTCTTCTCTGGGGTATTGGAGGACCACACATACGTACGTGAATACTTGTACTGAGAATGATGTTAGCACAATTACAGAAAGTCACTTGGTATGTAGAGACTCTCTCTCTTAGTTCCTTTGATTTCAAATCTTGGCACCCGTGTAGTGGCCATCACTGAAAATCTATGTACTTTCAAAGTGTTCCTTCCTTTCAGTTGAGTCATCAAGATATGCATCTAAAAGACCCATGTACCTCACAGATACGCGTGACTATTGCTCATCGCACCATCTTTCTCGTAGCACCAAGGCAGGCCGCAGTATAATATATACAGCTTTACGAATAATTATTCAGCTTAGTGTATATATTGAACTTCAAACCTTCTATCGATATCTGCTAACGTGTTAACGAGATCAATGGCAGTTACCTGGCATAATTGACAAGACACTTTTCCTTTCGCTCAGACAAACCCACTTTCCAGCCCAGTTAAAGTGTTTTTTAGCCTTATAATATTCAACATTGGACATTGATAATTGCCTGTTTCAATTTGGGAGAAAGGGTTTGAGTGAAATAAGATATCAAAAAAGATTCCTTCCTGATAATTCATGAAGGGACAGACACATTATCAGCCCACAGTATCATCTATTACTTTCCGAAAGAGTACTTCAACTCAATATTGAGAAATATGGTCACTCCTTTTCATCATATCCAGAACAATGGGGTAGTTGAAAACACATGAGAAGAACAATCAGGTGACAATTTTAGTATCCAGTTATGAGCGTATAATTTTATTTGCTCCTACAAAATCCCAATAAGTGATGTCTAGTTATGCTTCACCAAATAATTCAATTCAACCAATATCAATCTTTCTAATCAAGTTGGTTGTGGCACACCTGGAATGTTAGCGTGCTGCACACTTCATTCTCAAGGGCCACACACTGAGCCCGGCGGAAACGTAAGATTTGGACATTTAATGGTGTTGCCTTTCCTAGAATAATATTATTTCCTCCGTAAAGACAAGACGTGAACGTATTGAGTAACAACACTTCCGTTTATGGAAGGCCACTAATTCAAGGTTAAGATTATCCGTTTTTATTCTGAAACAAACTCTATTTACCCTGTGACGTCAAAGTTTCATCGTTTACAACTAAAGAGACAGGGGTGAGAATAGTTGAGTGAGTTCATTCCATTCTCAAACCGAACCCCTTCGCCATTATTAGAAGCAAGTGACAGCAATATAACGACTAGTAAAATTTCTTTTAGCAGCAGAGGAAATCACTCAATGCAGACGAGATGAGTAGGAGATGTACATTTGAGAGCAATTTGCAAAATGAGTTACTATTTCTCGTTTTCATCTTTAGTTGCTATTTTAATTCTTAAACATTCCAAGCTACAGTTACGGGATACGTGATGAGACAAAGAGGCGAAGTATAGGATCTACATTAATATCGCCGTTTCCTGATACGATTGTGAAAAATATTCTTTCCGCCTGTTTCAGTATTACCCCAGGCAGTGGTAAGGTTTCTATTTTTACTCTAATTGGTTGTTTCATCTGCGCTAGACTTGTGAATATTAATTTGGTTAGAGTTTGTAAATAGTTGTTTATAGATCAGTTCATGGCGCAGAGCGATATTAGAAGCTGAAAAAAAGCTGAGTCGGGAGAAAGCAGATACCATAAGGTGGCTGTGTTTTCTTTCTCTTGGGTAACTCACGGTTACTCCGCCTCGCTCTCCAGTAAAAATACATCTTGAAGGCTGTGAATAATGAGTTAGATCATATACAGCCACACTCATGAATTATATTGGAATGACAAGAGGTAACAGGAACGTGGCTGTGTTTTTCGTGTTTGAAACTGGGAAACACAGGAGAGGACAAGAATGTGATGGGCAAGATGGAATGTAAAACAATTTTCATGGATTGCCTCCATTCCAAGATATCCTTTATCAATCTTTTTTCCTATGCTTTCAGGTCTTCAGCTCAGACTTCCCCAGCCTTTTTCTTCTCTCAATTATCATTTTCTTAATTTCTCATTCTCATCAACTTAAAGATGATTACACATAAAGTTAAACTTTTTACCCCTTGATGTACCTGATCTAAAAAGCTTAATGCGCAGATATGTAGATTATGCGAAGAGTATAAAGGAGTTTGATCCCACCAGTATATCAACCATCAATCCCAATAATTCTCACATTCTCACATTATCACATTATCACATTCTCATAATGACACTCGCTGGTCTTTCTGTTGCTGACGGCCAAGTTGCCGCTGCCCAGGCTACTGCCGTGCCTATTCTGTTTGATAGCCGTCCCTTCGTTCCCCAGGCTTTTGCTGAACAAACCGGTGATGCAATTGCAGACAATACCAAGTCTGTTTTTGGTCAGGCTGCCGGAGCCGGCCTCAATTCTGCCCTTTCTGGAGTCAGAGTTGGCCCTGGAGAGTCAGCCTCTGCTGCTGCCACTGGAGCAGGTATCCCTGGTGTAGGTGTCAATGGAGTAGGTATCCCCGGATCGGGTTCTCCTGGAACTGTTCGAACAGGAGCTCCCGAAGTTTCCGGCTCTCCTGCAGGCTCTGGAGCTGTTAGAGTCTCAGCTTCCCCTGCTGGTGCTTCTGTTCCCCCCGCAGTGTCTGGCTCTCCTCTTGCTGCCACCTCTATTGCCTCTGGAGCTTCTCGAACTGCCTCCAGAATCGCCTCTTCTTTTGCCTCCTCCGCGGGTACTGCTGGAATCTCCAAATCAGCTTCCGCCTCAGGCTCAGCCTCCAAAGCGGCAGCCACTTCTAAACCAACTGGTAAATCAGCTTCTGCCTCAGCTTCGGCCTCCGCTTCGGCCATTAAAAAAAACGGAGCTTCAATCGCTAACGTCTCTTACGGAGCTGTTGGCATCTGCTGCCTCGCCCTTCTTATTTAACCCTTATTTATTTACCAACATCAACAACAACAACTCTATACTTAAACGACTCAATTTCTAAATATAAAAGACAAGATAAATTTATAAATTCTAAAGAACGCGATTAATTCAAGATGACAACGTAGAGTTTTAGTCACAGCCGACATGCGTAAAAGAAACTTTTCTGAGGATGGAAGAATGTACAGGAGTAATCAGGGAATCGCGCACTGGAACATAAAAAACAAGAGAAGTGACTTATCTTGAGGTAACCCACCTTGAGTGTAGTTTGACAGTGTGAATGTGGGGACAGCACACCACATTTCTGGAATGAATAGTCACATCAACAATAGAGCTTTCTGCTGTATGAGTAGTCCATGATTAAGGATATTGTAATCAATATATTATAAGAGTCTTTATCACATGCTTCCTTCTGTATAGTTTACTCCTGACTTACACATTACGTTTTAGATCACATCATGACCAGAATCCGGAAACTGGGTTTTCAAAAAAGTCAAGAATCTGGCCTAACTTGAAAACTGGAAGTTTCTGTTTAATTGAAGAAAAAGCTTTCTCTTCATTCTTGTCTCAATTCGCGTGGTACGACTATCTCTCTGAGACCAGATAGTCTCAATTCGCGTGGCACGACTATCTCTCTGAGACCAGATGGTGTCTCAGATTTAATCTAAGGGGTTCCACAATCCACCCTCATAACCACACCTCCTGATTCTACTAGACATGATTATCTCGAAGAGGCGTGACGCGAAATGAAGCTAGTCAAGGAGATGCTAACAGCTACTCTACAATGCCACATACCACATGAGGGAGGTTGCATTGGGTATGAATGAAAAACTATGTATATTTGCTATTTTCTAGTTTCTTTTGATCATGGTCTATTGAGTAAACTTATCGCCCAGCTGGAAGTTTTCACTTTATTGACCGTTCGCAACACTCTCGTTATTAAAACATGGGGATAGAAAAAGCAGTTAAGCTCCCAGAATAATGAAAAATAAGATCACTACCTCCCAAAGACCATTGCTTTCAAAGAAAATACTCTCATTTATCTAGACTTGTTGTTAAGAACTAGACTTTCCACCTTCAATGTAGAGCTGGATAGGTTAGATTCAGTCATATTGGTCTGGCTAAATGGTGATAATTTTTTGGTTATAGCATCAACATCTGACTGGTGCAACAATTTTTAGTTCCTCACAGTCTTTATACAACACGCTATCATCATTACCAGAAGCAACAGTCTACAACTGTAAGAAGCCTATTGCTTGAATTATTTTGCATAATAGAGGTAATACCTGCCTGAGGCCAACGTAACTGGGCAGCCACTTAGCCCCTCCAACCCCGCAACGAAGTTCACTACCACGCTCAGATAATAATTGGAAATCGTATAAACCAATAATAAATAACGTAACCTCTTTCATGATAATCTCGCAATTGTTTGTTCCCCCAGGTCGAATTAGTCACCCACCTCGGGGTTAGGGTCACAACTATCATCCCCACTGAAAAACTCTATGTTACCAAATAATTCATCTCCTCCAGACATGTCTGATCCAGCAGCGAAACCGGCTAGAAAGCCAGGTTACACAAACCCCGCTTTACGGGCGATGGGGATTAAGCAAATCCGTCTGCCTAGCCGAAACTGGATGATTTTTTGGGCCGTTTGTGGCTCTATTGGTGGTGGCATCTACTACGACCGACAAGAACGGAAAAAGGTAAGACAAAAGTACAAAGACATGGTTTCTTATCTTGGAGAACAGCCGCTGTCGGGGCTTCAGGTTCCTCGAAAGGTGACTGTGTTTGTGGCACCTCCTCCAGGTGATTATTTGGACCATGTATTGACTCATTTCCGAGCGTACATCAAGCCGATTTTGACTGCTGCTGCTATTGATTTCGAGGTGAAACAAGAGACTCGCCAGGGTGAGATTCGATACGTTGTTGCCGAGGCTATTCGAAATTATCGACGAGAAAAGATGGGGCTTCCTAAAGTGCCTTCTAGACTCATGGTTGATGAGGAAGAGTATAACCGATTGGTAGAGGAGCAGAAGGCTGAAGTGGAACGACTTAAGGCAGGTAGAGAGAAGCATTCTAATCCCAACCCAAGTTTCCAGGCTTTCTCTAACCTTGCCAAGCCCGGTGCTGCTGCAGATTCTGCTGAACCTGAGGTGTCCAAGGCTGTGACTGGAATCCAACAACAAGAAGAACTTGATAAAGAAATTTCTCAACGTCTGGAGTTCAACCATGAGTCAGGTGTCATTTGTGTAGGTCGAGGAGCCTACAAAGAGTACCTTGCTGGACTACATGAAGGTTGGCTAGGCCCTCTTGAAGACCCTCGTCCTGATGAGGAGAGAAAAGTGGTTGAAGACTTCCCTGATAGAGAAAGAGATGAAGAGGATACCCTGGGTTATGTTAAGACTGAAACAGTTGAGAAGACTGAATCGGAAGGCATGGAAACCATTTCCGAGTCTACTTCTACGGCCACCAAGGCACTCAAGGACATGACCCCTGAGGAATGGGATCCCAAAATGCCTTTGCCTGAAATCAAGCGAAAGCCCGTTCCCAAACCGTACATTCGTCCCGACGAATACTCGGAAGCCGAACTCTCCGAATTCTACGCCTCTGGATTCGAAAACAAGTCCACTGCTCACTCCACAGTCTCCTCCTACATTAACCAGCAGCCCAATGACCTTAACTCTCCCTCTGGCTCAGGAACTGCCTTTGTTGAGCAGTTTTTCTTCTCTCCCATCGCCGTTGTTCCCCACAGGCACATTCTGGGTTTCCTCAATACCCCCATTCGAATTGTTAGATACTTCAACAAACGAGCTGTGGCTGCAGAGGTTGGAGCAGCTACTGTTGTTGCTGTCACAGGGGACACCCGTCCTTTTGATATCAAGACAGATCCTGATAAGTTGTTGTCGGAAGAGTACGACTGGCCATCCAAGTGGGTCAAGAAGGGCCAGGACAATGGATCTGAGTGGGTTCAGCCCGTTGTGTGTGATGAGAGAGTTATGTCCAAGGTTAAAGTATACGAGGAGAAGAAGAAGGATGAATAAATGTATATAGGTTATTGAGTAAACATAGTGGCTCTCAGATAACAAAGTTATTCAAGGTGATAGAATGTCTTAGGAAGTCCTGGGATCATTGATTAGTAAAGAGAAGTACATGTGGTGCGAGATAGGGTACAAAGGGAACAGTAGAGAATATGAATCGCCTGCTTTGGAATAATGTTAGTACATAACCGTACATAGATGACGCTAGAGGGTCCCCTTGAAAGGGACATCTCAAAGGAGAATTTCTTGTGTATCCGCACCAGATAAACATTGATGTCCTTGAATGTTACAAAAAATTGGGCATTGTGGTACTTATTTACTTCTTTAGGGTAGTAGGCCTACTTATTGTATTCTTGTACTTATAATACAGCCATTCGAAAGATTCACGCCACTCTAGGAGTATTGTCTCCATATATTGCTAGTAAGAATGCATATAGAAGGTATTACCCGTGGAACCTTGAGCTGTCACAAAATTTTATTGGCAATCATATTATGAAATTCGTCCCCTCTTATCATCACTGTTCTTACTTATCCTCGCGGTGCGGATAACTGTAGTAATCTTACAAGAGCAAGGTCAACTACATTTCCCCCCTTTTTTTTTGATTTTTAGACCCATTTCTTAAGTCGGGCTGAATTATTAAGCACGTGTATAACACATTCCTGTTTGCCTTTGTTCTCTCCCCGATTTGTATTTTCTTGCAGCTCTTCTAAGAAGTTCCACACATACTGACGAACTTTATTTGATATCCGTTGTCAACGGACTTTATCTCAAACTTTAAAACCTAATAGGAAAAGACCGCAGGCGACGGACTTGTCTTTAAACGACAATTGACGAAGTAATGTTAGTAGTTTTATTATTCAATTGGTTTGTGGTTAAAGTGAATATCCCTGTGACTTTTTTTACTGCCGCTTACCCCTTTTTTTTTCCATTCTTCACTGTTTTTCAATTTCTGAGCTTTCCAAATTGAATTGAATGCTATACCAACCTCAAACTTGCTAATAGCAATTTTAAACTCTAGCAATGTAGTCTCAGGTATATAAAGAGGTTCTGACTCCCTTCATTTGGTCCCATCAACCTCAAAACACTCTTATTCAATCAATTAGCCAATCACCACCAACCCTAAAAATGCCAACCACACTAGTTACTGGAGCTACAGGATTCCTTGCTGGCCACTGTGTTGATCAACTTCTCAAGAAAGGCCATACAGTCGTTGGAACTGTTCGAAATCCCCAGAAAACCGAACAATTGTCCAAAGCTTTCCAAGACCAGATCGACAAAGGAAAACTCAAACTTGAGACTCTTAAGGATGTCCGGGATCAAGATGGTTACAAGCAGATTTTTGAGAAGTACCCTGAAATGACTTACATTCTTCATACAGCATCTCCCTTTAATTTCAACGCTCAAGACCCCGTCAAGGATATGCTGGAGCCTGCTGTAGAGGGTACCCTTGCTTGCCTCAAGTCAACCAAGAGCTATGCTCCAAACGTAAAGAAGGTCGTCATCACTTCTTCAATTGCTGCCAACATGGACATCAACACCTACTTTGACGATAAGTCCACTCTTACCGAGGAAAGCTGGAACCCTATTAGCTGGGAAGAAGCTTCTGAAAAGGGAGAAGTGTTCAAGAACTATGTGGGATCCAAACTTTTTGCTGAAAAAGCTGGTCTGGAATTTCTGAACAATGAGAATCCTCACTTTTCTATTTCATGGATCAACCCAAGCTACATTTTCGGTCCCGGTATGATTCTCGACCCTAGTGCTCTGAACACCTCCAACGAGGCCATTGTGTCTAATGCCCTGGAAACCAAGAAAGGAGAGGATACTCCCCATATTTCAGGTTGGTTTGTGGATGTTCGTGATTGCGCCAAAGCTCACATTCTTGCTCTTGACCCTTCTCTGGACGGAAAACGTCTCATTCTGGCAACCTCCAAATTCTGCACTCAGGACTTGCTTGAAATCGCCAACAAGATTCCCCAATTGCAAGGTAAAATCGCTGTTCCTAACCCCGACGAGAAACCTTCTGAGTTGAAGAAGGTCAGCAACATCGACAGTTCAGAGTCAAAGCGATTGCTGAATACTGACTGGATTGGTCTAGAAAAGTCTGTGTTGGACTTTTCCGATCAGTGGCTCAAGTCCAAGCAGTGATTTAGTGATGTATTTATGATTAATGTGTTATAGTTAACAATTTTACTCTTAAACCGATAGTTACAATTTTTATTCTTTGCACCCGTAGATGGAAGAAAAGCAAGGTCTCTAATATGTGTCTTCGGATTTAACTGTAATCTAACTGTATTCTTCCCTTAAGACATCTGGTCTATGAGAAAAAGCTGGTATTTTGAGAATTATTGCTCAAGGTAAGTTTTGTAAATCCACTGATAGTAGTGTTTCGTTGGTGTCATATCACCTGTACCATTGGGCTGTAACAATAAAATCATTCGCAGCTATACGTTAGGATTATCTGCTAGAATAACTCCGTGTTGGATAATTGTATCTAGACATATACAACTGCTGATTCTCTATGCGTTGCTCTAGTTCCAACTAAACTTCTCGTTGTCTTCCACAGGAGACACATACTTTCTGATGAAGAGCATCATCTTGTCCCAGTATTCCAACTGCACCAAGGTATCATTATGCGTTCCATTTGGGAAGTACTCAGCCACTTTTACATCTGCTGGACACATCTCTATCAACTCCTTCATATGCGAGGGAGGCACGATTTCGTCCTTGAGCCCTGACAGGAACATGGTGGGGATCTGGGGGTTGATTAGGGGCATGAGCTTATGGGATTCCCATTTCTGGTGGCACAGACGCGAAAACGGAGCTGCAAATGGAAGTACATATCCTACCAGTTTTGGGATGGACAAAAACGTGTTTTCCAACACTAAACCCTTGATAATACTATCTTTGGATCCACCAAACGTGGCTGCGAGATAAATGGCTACGGCTCCTCCCAAAGAACGGCCATACAGAACCAGACTGGTGTTTTTGATCTGAGGGTGGGTGTTCAGATAATTCATGAGAGCCCTAGCGTCAGTTTTAATGCCAACTTCGCTTGGTTTTCCAGTTGAAAGTCCGTATCCCCTGTATGAGAAAATCACAGCATTGTATCCCATTTGCTGGTAAAAAAGACGAACAATAGGCAGCGAGTGACCCATGTTACCAGCGTTAGGGCATAGTAAAAGCACTGTTTTATGTGAATAATTAGGATCATCCTTATCATGCAAAATCACAAACGCTTTAATTTTTTCTCCATCAGGTGTGTCAATAGTCACATCTTTGTATGAAGGCATCCCTTGGGTGTCTGGTGTATCAACATGAGTCCTGGACCCTGCAGGAAAACTAGATGGGTAGATTAGACTTGATTGGAAGTAATACAATCCGGTGGCAATCACAAAAGTGATAGCCGCTCCGATCCCCGCTATAACAACGGAATAATGCTGTAGAGCCGATTTCATAGTTGTGGTGAGTGAAGTTAAGGGTGCTTGTGAGATGTATTACCACATGACTTGGAACGTTATTAGCTGAACATGCACATTTATGAAAATGTCACTCAAGGACACAGACGCTCTTGGCTTCTTATTTTTGTTGGAGTCTTATCCGAAGAGTGCAGTTAGTTTATTCTAGAAGAAACTTTTCT
The DNA here is from genome assembly GCA_900519005.1 of Yarrowia phangngaensis. Lineage (NCBI taxonomy): Eukaryota > Fungi > Ascomycota > Dipodascomycetes > Dipodascales > Yarrowia > Yarrowia phangngaensis. The sequence continues at coordinate 3,305,820 of ULGR01000001.1, read as the reverse complement.
TGATGGAGCACATCCTTTACAGCTAACCTGTTGAGCTTGATATTGATGGATTAGAGCACTAAAATCTTTGCGAGAAATTGGAACACAAGACACTTTTGAAATTAGGAATTCTAGACAAAGTCTTGTATCTCTACTAGTTTATATATTAACATATGATCAAAAAAAATGCAACATTCAAAATTCTTGCCTATGCTATTGCTGTGAACTCTTCTGTTGACTATTCTTGACTTTCACATGACAGTACTATCTAAACGAAAATACAGACCAGCATAAAACTTTCTAGCTAACCATAACAATAGACTACCCCAGTTTCTTTTCCTGAGAGTTACATTCTTAATGACTGACATAGTCCTCTTGATTAGTCATCAATACAAAACAGTTGCTATATTAGGGTATACCAAAAGCAGAAAATGGAATTGGAAACTCTAAACACAACAGGAAGTTACCCGGCAGCAATCCCGTCCCAAAAATCCTCACGCTCCTCAAAAGCCAACCCTAGAGCTCTATCTTGATTGCACAACAGTACTTGATAGGAAAGTGAGTATCGCTGATGCAAGGGTGATATAACTGGTCCAGAGGTGGTTCTAGACCCTATATGTCCTAGGATCAATGGAATTTTGGAGGCCAGAACAGACACAAACACACAGACACTCAGAACACCCACACACAAGACACAAAATGAAACATGAACTGAACACAAATGACCCTACAGGGTCAGCCCTAGTGTTGATAATTGTGTATACAGGGTGTATGGGCGCACAAAGTGGATCGTTTATTTGAGCTTAATGTGGCACCCCAACGTGACGTTGACTTCGTTCAATGAATTTGAGCTGTCATGTGTGTGTGTGTGTGTGTGTGTGTTACTCCTTGTCGTCTCTATCCTTCTCTTTGTCTTACTAACACAGAATGGCTGCTACTACTGACAACGTGACTGAAGCCGTCGCCAAACTCGATATCAAGGACGAGACCCCTGTGGCCTCCACTGAGACCACTGAGGCTCCCGAAGAGGTGACTGAAGCCGAGCCTTTCAGCACCGTATTCGATTCCAAGACCGAGTTTGCCACTGTCCACAAGCTCACTACTCCCTGGACTCTGTGGTACATCAAGCCCCCTTCCCCTTCTGTGGCCTGGCACGATCTCATCAAGGAGGTTGTCTCCTTTGACACTGTTGAGGGTTTCTGGGCTGTTTACAACAACATCCCCAAGCTGGTTGAGCTGCCACTGCGATCGGACTATGCATTTTTCCGAAAGGGAATCCGACCCGAGTGGGAGTGTGACTCCAACAAGGCTGGTGGCAAGTGGTTTTACCAGTTCAAGCCCAAGGCTGCCAGCGAGTTTGATGAGATCTGGCTCCACACCGTTCTGTCTGTGATTGGCGAGTCTCTGGAGACTGATGAGGAGGTCGCCAAGCACGCCGACAAGTACAACAACGTTGAGAACTCCTCCTCCAACGTCAACGGTATCTTCGTCAACATCCGAAAGGCTGGTGTTCGATTCAACGTGTGGACTCAGACTTCTGAGGTCACCGATGAGCTGCGACAGATGGGTGTCAAGATTAAGGAGGTCCTCCGTCTTCCCGAGAAGGAAGAGGTCTTGTTCCAGTCCCATGAGGAGTCTGCGTCCAAGAACGTCAAGTCCCAGGGAAAGACTCGACTTGCTGTCTAAGCTATACCAAAAGGATGTGAACCATGCGTTTTTCCTCCTGTGTTTTTAGAGGAAATTAGAGGTGGGAGACCTAAGTTATTTGAAGAGGGCTGCATTTTTTATTATCAAAAGTGTATGTATGAAATTCTGATTTGCTATATTGTGTTTGTAGACGTAGACGACATCATTACTCTATATGTGCTCGTTTCTATGCAATAAATATCTTTACACCATATAGCTAACTTTTAGTTAATCATTCCAGCCAATACTGTATCCCTTGAGGATGCTTGGATCGACATTGTTGTTGTCATCGTCGTAGGTATCAAGAGAATCCAAAGCTAGAAAGTCGATTTTCAACCCCACCATCTCCTTGACACGGCGGTAACATCGCTCAACAGGGAATTGAGGACCCATCTCAGTAGCAATGCGTTTCCATCGAGAAGACCAGTCTCGAGAAATGACTTTTTGCAGTCTCAGAGAGTCATGGTTGGACCAGTCATCATTCAAACGGCATAGCGTTCGAAGGTATCTCATCTGGATTGCCTGCCAGCTGTGTCTGTATCTTATCAGCAAGGCACATTCTTTCCAGTTTAGGCACTCCACCTCTTTTAGGTACAGTACCAATCGGTCATCCATCGGAGACCATCGCCGAGAACGCTTGGAGGTATCACAATTACTCAAGGCCACAAAGGTGGAGCTTTTAGGCACCCCGGACTTGCGTGTCACAAACGCATAATCAAACAGGCTTGGATCCACAGCCTGTTCCATATTCCATTCTAGACCTTTTCTCTTGCAGTTTAAGTACTGTTGAGCTAGTGCCTGAAGGTTCTGCTCACACTGGCTAAATCTTTTCCTGAATATGATATCATTTGAGATGGGCTTGTTGTTGTCAGGATGGATTGCTGGGATGAAGCATTCATGTGGGCTGGCATCTAAATCAGACTCCGACTTAACGTCTGGCCACTCCATTGAAGGTGTATCTGACATCTCAGACTTACTTCTGGAGTCGTCTTCGTTCCATTCAGCTAGAGCTCGTTCCACGGGATCCTCAAGCACTCCAGAAGATCTTCGAGAGCTTGATGCAGAGAAACTACAAGAAGACGGTTCAGTTACCTCCTCGCCCCAAAAAGTGTATCCTGAAGGAGTGCCAAGGTACTCCAGTTCAGAGGTGATGTTCAGAGACATTGTGGATACTTGTGATAGAGACAGTGACGACTCGGCAGTGGTGGCACATGGTTCCATGTCTGAGTCTGTATCTGTGTCCCCATTGCAAGCTTGCGAGTACCATCTTTGTGGTTTCGAGAAAACTTGTATGCTGGGTTTTCGGCCCAAGGCTGTCCAAGTGCTCATTTTCGTTGGATGTAACGAAGGAAACGGGAATCACGGATCTGGGAGGGTATCTGTATTTGTGTCCTTGGGGAATATTTAGTGCACTGTATAGCTACGATAAAGCATCTCCGTCAAGACAAAGAGCACTTCAAGAGTAAGAGTGGCAAGGAAAAACATCAAGAGGAAAGAGCCTGAAAACAAAAGGGACAGTCAGAATTTTAAGATGGATATTCTAATTACACTCTATTGTTAGTAAACTGCTTCAGCCATTTGTTATTGTTGGTATTCTATGAATGACTGATATAGTCGTGCTTTGATCAGAGTTAATCAACTGCACTGTAGACTTCCCTGCATCCTTTTACATTAAAGTATATTGGTGTGGGGAAGCTCTGTGGTAGTGACACTCACTTCACGTGATCTTTATGGTCTTTACAACTGGTCTCAGTCTTATTATCATATTGATCCAAATTGAGTATTGCGCCCCCCTGTTGCTCATGTTTTACTGAAGACCACCATTCAGTCACCCATCATGACGCTTTTCTCGGTAGTCCAGGAGAGATTTAAGACCACGTGAGTCGATTTGAGGCTTCCATGTTCCTTAACCTACTCGGTTATTCTTGGCTCTTTTGTAAGCTTGTTCCTTACTTCTGGTATAACAAACCCCACGAGAAGGAAACAACCACTTTGTTCATGCTCTTAATTAGTCAAAATCATTATGAGACAGAAACCTCAGCCTAAGCAAAACTGCCCTAGAATCTGGCGATCCTTTTATCAATCGACTCTTATCTTGTTTAGTAAACCTCAGCCGCTTTTGCGAAGCAGATCTGAATATCACTTTTATGGTTGCTTAATTGAGGAAGATCCTCATGGTATTTCTCTTGGCCAGCTTGACTAACTGCTACTTTACTACTCAGGATCTAAAAATAAAAAAGTCATAGTTTCTCATTCATGATAAAATACAATAATTCATGTAACCCAAACAAATAGCAACAACGAACTCCAGCCAAAAAAAAAAATTAAAAATAATAAAAACAACCCAAACACCGAAAAAGCCGATACCAGAAAAAGATCCAACATGGAATTGGTCTTTTTGGTAAAAAATAATGCATATTTTACACTTTGCGTTTTTCTCCACCTGCGCCCCATTGACCCCACATTTCAAGGTTAAACTCACAGAACGCAGTGTGGTTTCCTAATTGGGAAACATTCTGACGCGCGATGGTCATGCCACCTGCTGGGCAGTGAAACTCTAACGTGATGTGGTAATTCCTAGCAAGCCAAAACTATTCTGTGGTCATAATCGTGACGTAGATAGGTTGTTTGACAGATCCAACCTCTCCCTTACTGCTCAGTGTTCCCAATCCTATAGACCCTGCAGGAACAGCGGCTGCAGACGTAAAACGAGGAGCAAACGTTTGTACGTATTGGAATGGTTGTGTCGTCAAAAGCCCTCCGATCACAGTGGTTCTGTAAGCTGTAGTAGCTGACATAGGTCGAACTTCCACCGTGGTAACTCCTTCAATTACCTTGGTCACAGTGTAGGAATCAAGTGATACTGGTGCGGCAACTGGCGCTGGGGCCACTGGAGGTGGAGGGGCTGCAACTGCTGGTGCTGCTCCTGCTCCTGGCGCTGCTGGAGGAGCTGCTTGTCCAGGAACATTGATCACTTGTGCTCCAGCCGCTGCCCCATCAGCTGGTTGAGCAGCAGGGTTTGCTCCTGCCGCGTTCGCCCCATTTGCAACATTTGCAACACCGGCTGGGTTGGCAGGGTTGGCAGCAACTCCCGCAGGGCCACCAGGAGCAACACCTCCCATCTGGGCCAACGCGGTAGACGCCAACAGAAATATAGATATCGCTGATTTGACCATGTTCGGTAAGTACGTGTGAAGACGCGGGTACGGGTCGACAGTATTTATTGATTTCTGCTGCCCCATTTTTTCGTTTTGAAGGGGATGATGAAACAAAGGGCAACCGAATAACCTTAACGATAATACGATTCCAAACAAGGAAATAGGCTGCATTAGACTCGGTACACTCAACACTGTGCATATTTATTTAATAAATCTAACATCTCCCTCCACTATGAGACACACCCTTGTAACTCACCCCACTAAAGAGTATGACGCAACTACAAAAATCAAGAAATTCTATTATTACTTGTTCGTTTCCTTCTTTTTTTTTCTCGGTTCAGTATTCTCTAACACACTACGTAGTACAACCCAATTTCAAATGTGTAGCTGCAGTAGTTTCCCCTCTTGGAATGGTTTGGGCTGCTTTCGACCTCTGCAGGATGCTTCAACATGAGTTAGCTAATGCTGCGCCGCGGTAATGCGGAAATGTGTGAGCAATGCACCATGTGGAATGTCCTTCATAAGAAAGCGTAAATGCAGCTCGCTGAAAGTGAGGACTTGGTGGTACCTAATTAGTTCAGAGAGAGAGAGAGAGAGATAAAATGTAAAACAAAACTAGAAATAAATAATAATAAAAATAAAATAAAATGTAACCCCTGAATTTTTAGCGTGGCAATGGAATGAAAATGAATCCCGAATTCAGAAATGACTTTTTATTTGTCACTCCTCTTAGATCTAGTGCAACTCACTAGCTCAATTCACGCTGACGCGTAAAGCTAGTCACAATTCAGCTAGTGCAAAAAAAAACTGGTGAAAAGAAAAACTGACGAAAAAAAAAACCAAACTAGGAGCAAGGAAAAAATTGTTTATGGCTTCTTTAATACACTAAATTCTTGACTATTTTACAGTACTCCAAGCCAAGAGACACGAGGTTCCTGATGGAACATATAGTAGCAACTTTAATTAGAGTTGAGAAGTTGATCTTGGGTTAGGACTTTCTTTATGAGGTTTCTTGCATAAGGTTAGGTTTTAATTACCATTTACATCAGGCACTAGAAGAACTATGGTCAATAGAACAATTAATGTTATTGTTGAGAATCAGACATTATGTATTATTCTAAGTATTTAGTTAATTAACGAACTTACACATCACATGTTGGGAAGAAGGGAGTTCCGGTAGTAGCCCACATTTCCTGGTAATGTGGGCTGAGGTCTTTGGAAGGTAAGGAGGAGTGGTCAGAGTGACAATACACTGAGCACCTACTAGATAATAATCACTTACAAGGTGGTAATATATCTATTAGGAGTAATCCATCCACCTCTGAGGATTACATTCAACAGTTATATAATAGGTGTAAAGCTCAAAAATCGAATTTGTACACAAGACGAACACTTTCGAAACTTTCAGTAATCGAAACATATTTGTTACTTACTTGCATTTTACTTTTCTCATTCATAATTCTTCGACAAAACATCCACGGAATGAATTTGTGAAAGGATTGACAATTGTTCCTTTCACCATGTAACTAGATAATAGCCTGTTTGAACGAATATCGCTTTAAAGCTTTTTATATAAGAAAATGCTTGGTACTCCAAGTACTTGAATTTGTCTTGACAGGGGGCTTTCATAACCTTAGGGATATCAATAAAATCTCTTGTCCAATATTTATAGGAGTCGTTATTGATCGCATATTATTGGACTAAAAGGTTTCCTTCTTTTGACAGTTTTGAAATCATACTCCCTGGTCCTGACATCTGATGACATTTCATAGAACTCGTTGATGCCAATTCAAACTCTTGTTAAATGAAACAAAAGAAACTATCTATAATAAGCCATACTATTGAAATGATTCCCCACATCTTTGGGTTCAAGGCCAAGAGCTTACTATATTATGTCTATTAGTAGCTTTAGATTCTCAGTTGATCTATATTTTCAGCATCCAACCAAGTTTAGACGTAAAATTAAATGGGAATACTGACAATAATTAAACAAATTAAGAAACAAAACCACCAAAATCATCAAAAGGTCCAACTCCAACGTCCAATGAAGGGCTCCATCATTTTCACGCAAGGGAAAGGTAGTCGTTGAGTAAAACTCCAATTTTCCCATAATATACTAAAAACCTAACCTAGCAACATAGCTCAAAGGGGTCAATCTGCCCAGGGCAACAAATAAAACAAATGAATACATAAACCCTGTATGAAAGAGAAAGAATTTCCTAAATATCTAACTTAACCTTTGCATCTCTGATCTAATCTTACTAGGACAATCTTCCAAATCTAAAGCAATATTGCCAAGAATATCATCTCAGTGTATTTAAAAGCAATAATTGTGGTGGTGGTTGCGTATTTTTTAAAGTCTAGAGAGCACTCACTTTAAATAGTTGAAGAAGTTTTTTATCACAGTTGTCCAAGGATAACAATCAATGTCACCTTCCCAACTATCCATAAAACTCTAATGGTGGGGCTAATAATGTCATCTCCCGTCTCTGGTGAATAAACTTTATACATGAATTAACATTGTCACCATTCTGCGAGTAGCAACGATAATTATAGTTCTACAGTTGAGGTTATGACAGAATTATTGAGTGTACAACGTTTGGAATTCTCCTATTGAGTGCAACTCTCTTTATAACTCTGATTATCTGAGAGAAGTGTTTAATATTGTAACACTTGCTTGGAACGTGTTAGAGAATGACAGAAGTTTTTCTGGTCATGTGAGTGTGCCTGTCTTTATGACTTTCAAAAAATGATCTTATTGACAAGGACCATCATAATTTCAAGACGTCAGCCATCTCTATAAAACAGCTGGCGTCATTGTGAATTACTCAGCAAGTGCTTCATTGACAATTACGGGCCCTAGAAGAGTTGAGTAAGTCTTGGTTTCGTGGGTTATGTCAGATTTGAAAAGAAATGTTGTTCCGATGAATTGAGCTGTTTCACCTACCGTAAATTGACAGAGACGAAAACGCCACGAGTTAGTGTCACTATATCAGGATGTCTCAGATCCATGTTTGTCATCCTCATATCCTCAGTCTCCACAAAGGTTGATCAAGTCCCAAAGTTTGATATGATATCAGTATGGGGATTGTTATTTGTGCACATCCCAAAGCAATGAGTTTCTGAGTCTCACATTTTACTATTCGGTATGATTCTTGTTCAGTTGCTTCTTCTAAAGTCCCCATTAATGTTACAGTGTGGAATCAACTGTCCTATTAATATGATTCATCTCTATTGCATCCATTTATTCATCAATAGTACATAGATTGCAGCTCCGCCTATTGCATCTACATAGGGTTTGTATGTTTATTTACGGCTGCAAACAAAATGGCCTCAAGCTGGAAGAAAAATGACCAATGTTGATATTTTATGAAAGAGAGATTTGTATAAGACAAGTCAGAGATCAGGCACTAAAGTGGAAGTATAGTTTCCACCCCAGGCTACAGGCTTCCCCTCTTTCCCCTCCTATGTACCCCCTCAAACGTATTATGATGTTTTGAACCTTACCTGTAGCCACATGTCTCAGGCAGGCGTGCCTGTCTGGTTCTGGACTAATTCAAACCCCGCAGCTTGATTATTCAGAGAATAGCATATACAGACCATAAAATGGAGGCACAGCAAAACTTATTTTTAGAGAAATAGCAACTCCAGCGGTAATCTTTCGGTATCGGGACGTTCTGTCCCTGGAGCAGAAAACAGGCAGCGAGACCTACCGCAATGCTGTAAGTGCACGGCTCAAGCCACCAGAAACATGTGCTACTTGGCATTACTTTTTGTTCAAACCTATTATGGTTCTACATCCGTTTCTGAAGAAGAGTAAATAAACAAGAGTGGAAAGAACACAAAGACACTAGACCAGTCAGAAGTGCACCTCCCAAGCCTCAGATCTTCCTCAGATCTGTTATTTGTAATTGCCTTACACTAATTGCAGGTACAGAAAGATTTCTACAGAAGTCTTGCATCTCCAATGTCCGTAATTCACTCCTTGCTCGATTTTTTCTTCCAACTGTTGCCATACTGTAAACCCAAAATAAAAAAAAGCCATTAAAGAAGGGAAACGAGATTATGGATATTGGAACTTTAATTTGATTAAGATTTTGGTTGTCAATACATTCCCTGTTATTGGTTGTTAAGAATTTAGAATTGCGTATCTCCATTAGAGTGGCAAATGATTTGCAATCACAATAAAGGCAAAATTAGAGGGCTGTTCATGTTTATTGATACTAAAAACTAGCTTCAACTTGGTCTATTAAATTAAAACAAGCTAAGGGCTTTACTGGCACTGATAGACACTTCATAATTCTCTATACTACCCTCTATAGCCCGAATTGCCTCCTCGCAAAACTAAGTTTAAGAAAGCATATAAATGAAACTTTAAATAAACGCATAAGGTTCCACCAATCAGAGGATTGGCATTACTAACAAGAATCCATAGTCTATCGACAACAAAACGGACAGCTACTTAAAGAGGAGGTGTCCGCTGTAAATTGTGTATAATCAAAACAACAAACAAGCATTCGACATTGATTGGTAGCCTTGACTACGACTTCACTTGTCTCTATTAGCCATCATCATCAATACCTCCCTCAACGCACACAAAAGTAGCCCTTTCGTTACATCACGTGTATCACCATTGAACGCTCATACGCCCACCGTATCTAGCCTTCAATTAGCCTTTCACTCATCACATCTGCAAACCTTGCAATACCCCCTGAAATATAATGGTACTTGTTGCCCTTAAGAAAGCCATCTTTGGAACTGAAAAGCAGCCTCTCCTCAGAAATTCTGTGTCGTATTCCACCATGACTGACGAAGAAGCCCGATTAGGTCTTACTGACGATGAAACTCTTTCCCAGGGATCTTCTTCTAGTACCTCCAACTCCTGGGTCTCTCCCCGAGTTGTGTCTGACATGATCATTGGTCTTTCTGATGGTCTCACAGTTCCCTTCGCTCTTACTGCTGGTCTGTCTTCTCTTGGTGACACTAAGCTTGTCATCACTGGAGGTATGGCCGAGCTCGTTGCTGGTGCTATTTCCATGGGCCTTGGTGGATACCTTGCAGCCAAGTCTGAGAACGACTACTACCAGAGTGAGTGTACCAAGGAGCGATCTGTTCTCAAGGTCGATTCTCATGAAGGAGAGACCCAGATTGCCGACATTCTCGCTGAGTACAACCTTTCCCCTGAGACCACTGCTGCCTTCACCAAGGATCTTCAGAAGCACCCCTCCTCCATGGTCGACTTCATCATTCGATTCGGTAAGGGTCTTGAAGAGCCCGCCGAGGGTCGAGAGTTCACCTCTGCCATGACTATTGGTCTTGCTTACTTTTTCGGAGGTTTTATTCCTCTGATTCCCTACTTCTTCTGCTCTCATGTCGACGAGGGTCTCCTTTGGTCCGTTGTTGTCATGCTCATCACCCTGTTCATCTTCGGCTGCACCAAGACCGTCATTTCACTTGGCTCCGATGTGGGTCGAGGTTGCATTGCATGGAATGGTGCTCAAATGACCCTGATAGGTGGTCTGGCTGCCGGTGCCGCATGGGGTCTCGTCAAGCTCATCGAATAATCCAGCTGACAACCCCAAATTGCTGAGACCGCGGACGGCGAGGCTCACCATACCCTAGATTTCATGGCATCCAGGACTGCCACCCTTGTGGACCCTTTGAACTGTCTTCATAGACCGTTGTCCCATTTACTTGGTTCAACATCGACGTTACGTCCGCGCTTTCTGCGCCGAACTCTTTGAGTTCATCCTATTTATTGTTCTGCAGTTTATTTATTGTTGTCTCTATATCGTCTATTGTAGTTTTGGGTTGATATGCATGTATTAAATAAATAATAATAATAATTTATAAATACTAATTCACCAACTGAAATATTCTCCCCACATGTTTTGATTATCCAACAGCAAAAAAATGGCACTAAGGTAAAATGGTTATGGTGTTTAGTTTTCAATAAGTTCAATAAATTGCTCCCCGTTTTACTCGTGCAGCAGTAATCTAGACCAAGGTTCTTTTACTTCAGGATGAATGAATGCATGAGCATCACCTTTAATACTGTCTCGTAGTTAACACGATGCAATAAGTATACAGGTCATAATTTCCACACAACTTCATCTACCATGGAAATCTTGAAATAACCGAAGATTACTTGAGGTCAGGCTAATTGAAACTATCAATTCCCAGAGAACAACTCAATAACAATTCTAAGGTAACCCAATGAGGTAACCTTGGTTTGTTAGTGGGTTTCTTACTCGATTGAGTCTCATAAACCAAAAAAGAGAATCATCTCGACATGTATTGTGTAAGGTGGCTGTGAGCGCCAATTAGAAGTTCTAAAAAAATTAAATATCGCATATTAACTGCCTCAGCATATCTGACATTTTTTGACCTCATTTGTAATCAGAGTCTAATTAAAAAGAATAACCATCACGGGCAGTGAAGATTTTAAAGGGGGTATGCTCCCTATATATATTGCAGATTTTTTTTCCTGCATGAGCCGGACCCAGATATTCAGGTAAGTGACAAACTCAAATCTTGCTTGGCATGGTTATAGAAGAGAACACCAGTTATTCAACAAAAGTAGATATTAAACAGATGTCTGGAGCCTAAAGATTTCCCTTTTATTAGAGGTGAGCCACCTGGATATTGCACGTACTTTTTAGTTGCTAAAAGTTATGTTTAGTTTTTGATTATATAATACTATTTTGATGGTACTGTCTAATCAGTTTGATATTTCAGTTGTATGTCCTCAAGAAAGATACCGTGCTGGGTGCATCATGCAAGAAATATATTTTGAAGATCACATAGGTATATACCGTCTTATACTTATTGATAGGTTAGACACATAACTAACTTGTGATCAGAATACCTCTCCACAGAGTTCATGGTAATAATGAGCTTTGTTTTCATACAAAAGTGTCGATCTTCAATGTAGTAGTTTCTCACAATACTCGCCTTTACTATCTCATGTCCAGATGGGATTTATATTCTCAGAAAGCTTCCACAGTTGACGCAACACCTATACCCATGAATTTTATTCGGTCTCTGTGAGACTCGAACTCGTGTACGTGATGATGGACAACACACTGTTTTGCAAAGTCTAAAGTGACAACCTAATTAGGGCCATCTCTTTTTCTACACACTTCGAATCACACACACGACATGTCTGTGCAACTGCTGAACCCCAAGGCTGAGTCTCTGCGACGTCAGCAGGCTCTTCAGGTCAACATTGCCGCGGCAGAAGGTCTTCAGAACGTTCTTTCCAGCAATCTTGGCCCCAAGGGCACCATTAAGATGTGAGTATGAGAATGAGCATGTCAATCCACACTAGGCTAGTGTTTGTGTACTGTGGACGGTATTGGAGTTGAATAATTGGGGTTTGTGCATTTTTGTGTTTGTTTTACAATTACTGACTCAGGCTGGTGGATGGAGCAGGAGGAATCAAGCTCACCAAGGACGGAAAAGTGCTTCTGTCTGAAATGCAGATCCAGAACCCCACAGCCGTGCTGATTGCTCGAGCTGCTACTGCACAGGACGACATTGCTGGAGACGGCACCACTTCTGTGGTTCTGTATGTTGGCGAGATGCTTCGACAGGCTGAGCGATACATCACTGAGATGCACCCTCGAGTGATTGCAGAAGGCTTTGAGGTCGCCCGAAAGGAGGCTCTTAACTTTTTGGATAATTTCAAGATCAACAAGGCTGGAAATGTCGACCGAGAATTGCTCCTTGCAGTTGCTCGATCTTCTCTGGCCACCAAGGTCAACTCTGCTCTGGTTTCGCGCCTTTCTCCTGTAGTCACTGACGCTGTTCTCGCCGTGGGCTCAGATCTACATATGGTTGAGATTATGAAGCAGCAGCGAGCTGAAGATACCCGACTTATCCGTGGTCTTGTGCTTGATCACGGTCCTCGACACCCAGACATGCCCAAGCGTGTGGAAAATGCATTTGTGCTTACTCTCAACGTGTCACTGGAGTATGAGAAGTCTGAGGTTAACTCTGGTTTCTACTACTCTAATGCTGAGGAGCGAGAGAAACTGGTACAGTCTGAGCGAAAGTTTGTGGACGACAAGGTGCGAAAGATCGTGGAGCTCAAGCGAGAAGTGTGCAGCAACGGCGAAGGGTTTGTGATTGTCAACCAGAAGGGAATTGACCCCTTGTCTCTGGACATTCTTGCCAAGCATGGCATTTTCGCTCTCAGACGAGCGAAGCGAAGAAACATGGAGCGTCTGCAGCTGGTGTGTGGAGGAGAGGCCCAGAACTCAGTGGAGGACCTGCGTCCTGATATTCTGGGATGGGCTGGCCTGGTGTACGAAGAAACCATCGGTGAGGAGAAATACACCTACATTGAGGAAGTCAAGGATCCTCGGTCGGTGACTATCCTCATTCGAGCCCCCAATTCTCACAGCATCGCCCAGACCTCCGATGCAGTCCGAGACGGTCTGCGGGCCGTGGCCAACTGCCGAAACGACCAAGCAGTTGTTCCTGGTGCCGGAGCATTCCAGCTCGCTCTGCACCAGCATCTGATCAAGTTTGCCCAAACCCAGAAGGGTAAGTCCAAGTACGGAATCACAGCCTTTGCTGAGGCCATGCTCATCATCCCCAAGACTCTTGCCACCAACGCCGGATACGACGCCCTGGATATGTTGACTGAGTGCCAGGACGAGATCACTGAGGGCCATCTTGTGGGTCTAGACCTCAACACTGGCGAGCCCCTCGACCCCACTGTGGAAGGCATCTACGACTCTTTCCGGGTGGTCCGAAACAGCATTGCTAGCGCCACCGGTATCGCAACCAACCTGCTTTTGTGTGACGAGCTTCTCAAGGCTGGCCGTTCCTCGTTGAAGCAGTAATAGAGGGAATGATGGGAGGACATGGTAACAAAAGGATAACCACGAGGAAGTATTGGAATAAAATGAGATAGATTATATGAAGATCTACCAGAAATTGTATTGGTATGTAGATTATGAATCATGGGCCTAGGAAACCGCTCTCTGTAGGAACCATGGGACTTGTCTCGAATGACTGTAGTTGTTGTGTAGTAGGAGGGAAGGTGTATTTTACATGCAAAAGTAGCGTTGAACCTCACGGATCTGTATTGAACGTCTATCAACATAATCTATATGCAATGTGTAGATGGCGAGCGATTACTTTTCGGATACGAAAAGAAATATTCTGTGATATTGTGCTCTTATTAACACGCTTGGTAGCGGACCACATTGCCAAAAGGCTGGAAGGAATTTACCTGGAACTGGTGTCACATTGTTGATTAACTAACTGTGAGGCTGTTGGGTCTCGACTCCTTCAGTCTAGCAGATAACATAACCGTTGTTTGAAATCACCTTATCAACGCCTGCATTTCGTTGATTTAGGTTAGATCATTGCTACACCATTATTAGGCTGGTGTTCGAAAATCAGTAGCAATTTTATACTATGGTGCGACTACCGGCCAGAGCATCCCACTCTGGTCATCTTGAGGATCAAAACTGAAAGCCACCAAAAGGTTCTTGGAGATCCAGACTCTCCAGTTCATTCTTAGTACATAATGGACGATCTTATGGATTTTGTCTGTTTTCATTTAACAAAGAAGTTCATTTCATTGTTATATTTCATTTGCTTTCAAAATTAGAACTTTGGTACTTTGATCATTATAGACTCACAGTGTGAACTTTCTATCAGTGGCAAGGCTGACGCTTGGAGGTATCTGTATGTGCACCACCAAACGCTAATCCATAACCATTTCCTTGTGTATTGACTTTGGTGCCTGTTGAGTTCGGTTTGAGTTCATGAATGACTATTATGAGGTATCACTCTTTTTGTTGTAACTGTTTTAATAAAACGCACATTATCTACGGGTTGTACGTATTGGGAAGATAGGTGCGATAACAAGATAAGATAGAGAGTGCAGATAAGAGATACACATGATTAATCAATCACAAGAATGATACCGTCAACGAAATTATAGCCACCTTTTTCGGTCACGGAGTTGCTCCGGAAATTTTATAACATCCTCGATCGAGTTCATTGTTTCCAACACTGGTTATTGTTCCAGTGGTTGGTCAGATGTACCCCACTTGGACAAGAGGAACTACCTCAACCTAAACCACCTTTAAGTCCAACTTTAATGCCCCACATCCATAAGAGTAAAAGCAAGATACAATTTCACATCATGGCAAGGAGATGTGGATATTGGACAGGGTTTTGTTTTTTATTTTATTTTATTGATTTTAATTTTATATTATCTCTTTTGTAACTAAGGAAAACACATTCAACTTTTCGACAAAAAAAATTGAAACTTTTTAAGTTTCGCGGGCACACTAGCAGGGAAACTAAACCCTACCCTCGGGCCTACTCACCTATAGGTGGACCTTAACTCACATTGCAGGACGATTAGATGGAATGGAACTTGTAAACTGTCGACACGCCTCCTTCAAAATCACTATCTTTACTGTTTCTCCAATCCTCCCTCGCTAACGACACGGCTACTGTGTTATTGACGAAGCCGCTTCAGTCCCGAATTGATTCAGTGAGGGGAATCATCTAACCACTAGATACCCCGCACAATAGGTCACCAAGATTCCGTATAAAAGAAGATAAAACAGTTCTGTGCTTGATCTACGACAGAAAGCATGAAACAGAAAAAATCTGAACTTGACCAAGATCATCCATTCCAGCATGATCCATACCTTCGCCCACCAACTCCTCCTCTCCAACCTCCGAAACCCAGAAAGCGATCAAGAGATGGATGCTTGACATGTCGAAAGCGCAAGAAAAGATGTGATGAGCATCGTCCCATTTGCAAGGGCTGCGATCGGCTAGGAATCGTATGTGTGTATCCTGAGCCTGGGACAGAATACAAGAACAAGAAGAGGAAGGGAACCAGTGCTAACCAGCAAGAGTTTGTGGTTATTCCTGTGAAAGAGTCTGAACCTGAACTCCCTGTAGAGCCGATATCCGTCGTTAAAAATCAAACCCAGTACTCGCACACCTCTGATGAATCATTATTGGACTTCCGCCATACTCATGATAGCTTCCACTTTGATCATGGTGACCCTCATATTGTGGATATCACCGATTTCGCTGACGATGATATCCGCCACCATCTGGATGTCCATTCTCTTATTCGAACTCCGTCACCGTTTGAAATTGCTCCAGAGCTCTGTCTCAAGCCGTCACTGTTTGGCAACTTGAGCAGTAAAGAAAACCAGATGGTGCAATACTATGAGGAAAAGCTGTCTAAAATGATCTGTGTGGCCTCAGATCAGGACAACCACTTCGTTCAGGTCTTCCTTCCAATGGCCCATCACAACGCTGCTGTACTTCATAGTATTGTGGCATGGTCCGCCTTCCACTCTGGGAAACCAGACTTGGAGGAAACAGGTGCTGCTGCCCTTGATAAGGCTGTAGCTTTGACAAAAACTCAAATCGTCAATAACACGTTTGACTATTCCACAATTGCAGCCTTGTTACTATGTTGCTCAGCCGAAGTGTGTAAAGGAGATCTCCGAAACTGGAAAAAGTTCCTCAATATGTCAGCGGCAATTATCCGTAATTATGGTGGTATTTCCAAGTTTTTAAATGACAAGAGCCTCAAATGGATAGCTACTAATTTCGCCTATCATGATCTGGTAGCTAGTAGTTCACATCATCGTGGTCCACTTTTTGGAAGAACAGAGTACGAACTATTACTTCAGGGTGGACAGGGTATCGATCCTTTGCTGGGTATCTGTAGAGAACCCTATCAAATGATCGCAGAGGTTTCGCAGCTTGCAAATGAGCTACGAGGTACAGAGGAAATGATCAGCATGCTTTTGTCAACTGAGGCAAACGTCTTGGAAACCGCTCAGCGACTTGAACAACAAATTCGTCTGTTGACTCCAAACATGGTGGATATATTAGCCCTGAGTGACGAGGAATGTATGTTACACCGTCACTTGTTTGAAATCTACCAGCTAACCGCCCTCATCCATTTGAAACGGTCCATCTTCAGACTACCGTCAACTTCACTAGAAATGAGAGTATGGGGTCGGAAGCTTTGCTGCTTGCTGGACTTGGTTCTGTGTTCTCCAGTTGAGGGCAACTTGTGTTTCCCGTTGTTCATCGCTGGTCTTAACATTTTACCAGCCCAACGGCCTGCCTATCTGTTCAAGTTTAAAGAGTTTGCTGCTCGCAATAAAGCCCGTAATTTACTCAACAGTGTTTCGACAGTGGAAGAATGCTGGAAATTGGATCAAGGGGGAGAAAAGTATGTTGATTACTACGTTGTTCTCAAGGAGAATGACTTGGATATTTGCTTGGCCTAGCTGGAACTAGGCTGCCTATGTAAATACGAGATTTATTTTATTGTGTCAGGTGTACATACAAATTAATTAAAACTTTTTTATATTGTCTAGTGCGTATCAATCATTGGCTGAAGGAAGCCAGCTCCTTGAGGAAGACATCAGGCTTAACAACATCAGTTCCTCCGTAAACCACCTTTTTACTTGTCTTGGTTCCATAGTCCATGAGGTTGGCATACTCCGCGTAGTTAGCACCTCCAACCACGAAAACAATGGCCTCGTTGTAAGCCTGTTTTCGAGGAGGCTTCGTGCTAGAGCCTCTCATGGAAGGATCAAAGTATAAATAGTCGTCAGTGATGTCTCCTGACTCAGAAGGGGATACGATACCTGACACGATTCGAGTGACTGGCAGGTCCTTGTTTTGCGGGAGATATGACTTGACATTGGAAATGAGGTTGCCGATTTTTCCAGATGACAGTTTGCTTGCAAAGTTACGGAATGACTGCTCTGAAACTGTAGATTCCTGGGCTGAAGAAGGCGAGGACGACTTCAGCATCATCATCTTTGAGAGATCCTTGAGTCGCTTGACATAGTTTAAGGCAGCCATGTCAACAGACTGCTGCGTAAGAATTGCCTCATACTCCTTCTGCTCAGCTACAGACAGCGATCCTGAGAGATAGACACAAATGTATGCTCTTAGTTTATCAGTACTAGAAAGCTCTTCGTTCTTTAGTAGCGGAAGTAGAGCCTGCTTATCCAGACCGTCTTCAGCTTCAAACAGGATATCTAGTTGTCTCTTCTTGATTCGGTCCACTAGGGCTGTGGCGATGTTCATATGCATGTCGATGACAGCCTTTCGTGCTGTGAGTTTGGGGAGAGCAGAAATGGCCTTCTTGAGGTGTGTTGGCGATGCATCGGTATCCATATCATTAATGTTGGCTCCTCCGGTGATCTCGCTATACTCTTGTTTGTATTTGTTGACTTCGTTATCCATGGACTCTGCCACCTCCGGGAAAGAGAGCAAGGAGTTTTGGTTCCAGAAGAAATCTGATGGAGCAACATCGTAGGATTCCGTGGTACCATTTTCCTTGATGATTCTGATCTGTCCTCGTTCAGTGTCGAACACGTCATGGACAAGTCCCATGTAGTTACTTGAGTGCTGGAGCATGGATGCAAGGTCCATATTTCGGTCAAGAATTACAAGTACAGGTCGCGACAGAGGGTTTGTGGCCAATTTGAGATTGTTGACGTGGTCGCGGAGTTTGGAATCGAGTTTCTGAGCGACCATCTCCGCAGCATTACCTCGAGGGCATCGGATGATTGGAATTTCTCCTTGCGTCACGACTACAGAGAACAATCCCGATACTATCTGGTCGACGATTGCGTTAAGCGAGTCTTCGTCCATTTTGGGAGAAGCCAGCTTGGAATAAATGTCGGGTAAGGCCAAAGAGAAAAGATTGGTCTCGGGAACGACATAGTTCAGATAGTGGTCATACACCTGTGTGATCTGAGAAGCAGTGGCCACATTATCACTGGCAAATGTCTCAAGTAACTGTCTAGGAAGAGGAGAAACAAAATTGACCGATGAAGACTCGTACAGCTGGGCGTGTAGATCTCGGGTGATTTTTTGCAGGTTTTCTAGTGTAGGTCGAACAAAGTACACCACTGGAACATCAATGGCATATCTGTCTGCATCCAGCAACATGTGGATTGTGACTCCGTTCTGGAACAAGTCGTTGACTCGCATAACTGTGGAAATTACATCTCGTCCAAACTTGTCGAACACAAGCACTTTCCATGCGGGGTTGCTCTTGGTTGTGGAATCCAGCGTTAGAACGCGAGTGATCGCAGCTGGTGTTAGTTACGGTTAAGCGATGGGATATCATATTGCAAATGTCACTCACCAATCTGCTTGTCTCGAAATGACTCTGTGACCGTGCTGTTCATTTGGCTTGGCTACTGAAACTGGGACGTGGTCTTTGGAGAGAAGGTTGAACATTGCATATGTCACGTGATTCGTGGGTGTCGAAGAAATGACAAATTGCGGATCGGTTTCCACTCCTTGCTTGAGGGGGGAAGGTGGACTTGTTTCGCTTTGGATGTGAACTGTGTTTCCCTTTTTGTAATTTTATGTTTCACTAGGTATATGCCGCTGAAATAAGTCATACAATTAGTCTCAGTTTAATTACATACACCAATTCTATTGTTTGCAGATCAAGACATTAAGCGAACGGCGCTTAAATGGGGAACACGACAATTTAACAATGAATGCAATATCTGTTTATTATCGTGTATGTTGTATTGTTATTGTGCCTTCTTCTTCTTTTTTTTTTTTTTTTTTTTGTGTTTTTTCCATTCTCCATCATACTTCAATTACTCGACTAACTAACCCTAAAAGGGACGGGCTCAAGGTCAAGTTCAGTTACAGTTTGTCTCTTGTCTGCAAGTCAACAAGCCAACAGATCTGGGAACTAGAGTTAGATGGAGAAGAATGTAGTCGTGACTGATGATCACAAGACAAAGGCGCCTCATTTCATGATAATTTTATTTATTTCCAACATCGCCACATACCACGTTCGAGCTATGCAATCCTTAACGAAGGAGCTTACTAGTCCATGCCAAGAATTTCACAGGAAGTCAAGTTGGAAGACACTCCATTCCACAAAGTATATTCACACCATAATTGCGATGAGTTACATTCTGCAACAAATGTAGGACTACAGATTTTTTTGTTTTCCAACCAGATGACAGATGACATGGAACTTGTTGGGATCATCAAATTCAAACGGTACACAAAGAGTCTACATATGACACCTCAAGAATATATAAATACTTCAAGTGCCCCTGACCACTGTGTCTAGCATCTTTATGAAACACCACCTTCTGCGTTTCGTACTTATCCTTGCCTGGTCATTTGTATCACTTTGCCCATAAATAATTCGCCTGTGCTTAGTCGATAGTATTTTTTGACCCCATCGTACCAACTGTCATGGTTTTGTTAATTCTATTTTTAGTGACAGTTTAAACTTTAGTGTGTCACAGCAAAGTTATGTCAATTCGAAGATTGGATTTGAAGGTACAAGGGTTGGTCGTTTCGGATTTTTTTTTAGGTGGTTTCTGTGTAATGATCTCTGCGGAGCGCTCAAAGTGATTCTCTAGTAAAAGCCCCACCGCCGTAACATTCATTAATCAAGTTCTTTTGTCTATGCTATTTTCAGGGGTTTCAGCATTGGTACGAGAGATTTCAGGTACAGGAGTTTCAAGAAGAAACCCAAAATATGGACACTATTAGGGTGAAACCCATATAGATCCATAACTATAGAGGTGTCACTACAGCATAAGGATTCCGGCGCCACATTATGTCGCTACCAAAACCTGACAGCTTCACATTATCTGGATCTTGTCTCGTCACACGTTTTAGACACTCACTGAGAATAAAACTTTGCTGTCCTAAATAAGAAGTACATGAACATTATAGACTACTAGCAGCTGTCTGAAGACGGCAAAAGCGACGGCAATAAGAAACTCGGAACAAGTAAGCAGCAAACTGGTATTTTCTGACTTGTCACAAATTTGCAAGTGCACTTAGCCCATGTATTAACGTTTGGCTAATAAAGTCGTGTCCCTTGTAGCTTAGTAGCTAAAAATGGCTCTCGCGGTGGTCAACAACCTGTACCACACAATGGCCACCACATTACGTGCAAAATCAAAAGGAGCACAGAACAATAGCAAGCGGACCGAAGTAAAGTTTCGAATCTCCTGCCAGACCTTGTACAGGCACCAGCAAAACAACACTTTAAACCTTGTATGGGTAAAGCTTAGTGGAATGAGACGAGCCAGGAATTATTCTGACCTGTAGGCAAAATAAGTACGAGCTGTGTGGTAGAGATACGATAGAAGAGGAGTTCACGGTACGTGATGTAACCACGAAGAGGCTTCTATAAATGTGATTTATCTTAGGTTGCTTGTGCCGCATATTTGATTTTGTTTTTTTTTGTGATTTTACCCTTTTCCCTTCTGAACCCTTTCAGCTCACTAACAAACCTTGACAAGAAAAACCAAAAGCCAAAAAGCTAACCATCATCACATCCCACCCTTACCCAACTTAACACTTGGACTTTGCAGCAATTGGCAGCACTACGTAGGCCGTCATTGCTAATAACGACATTCCGTCCATTTCTCTGCTCCAGGGCCGCCCACAACACATGTCGAGACACAGAGTTCTGTCGCGTGAGTATTGCCAGCCTAGGTCTAGGTCTGGTTACGGAGGTTACAAGTGATAGGATAGAGTGGACGATTTGAGACAACAAATGACCCACGACAACCAAAATGCCGTGAACCAAACTATTAAAGCAAACTAGTAATACCAACTAGTAGATAACCCCTGTTGCCAAGTCTAACGCAGTCGAATCGTCGCCTACTGCGGCGTTGCTATCCTGGCGACTGACCACCTCCTATCACGTATCTGTGGTGTGGAACCAGGTCACAGAGGCCAACGCAGCCTATGGCATTTCTATGCAAAGCGAACAGCTTGGTAATACCCGTTTCCGACCCCAAGTTGTGGCTTCCACTGTCCAGGAAGCATTCCAAAAGGGTGACTCGAAGCCGTTCGATTTTGTGATTGTAGCTCCTCAGTCGCTTAAACAGCTCAACTCGCTTCATAAGCTCATCAAGCCTTACATCCACAAGGCCACCTGTGTAATTGTGGACGCTTCTCTTTATGGCATCAACCTGGAGTCTCTAGTGGCCCAGTCTCTACCCAACACAGCGATCTATTCGCTCACATGTCTTGCCAACATGCGGCGAATCTCCCCCACGGAGTTCACGCACTTTGGTCCCGTAACCACCACGTATGTAGGACGATGTGTTCCCCAGGAGGGGTTCCAGTCTAGAGAGGCTGATCAGCTGATTCGATCTTTCACAGTGGGTCTTCAAGCTGCAGGCCTGGACGCATCGTTCTCATCGAACGTGCTACAGTACCAGTGGGACCGAGCTATTCCTGCTCTAGCTTTCCAGCCTCTTACTATTCTTCTGGAAAGCCCTTCTCCTACAGAGTTTGTGCAGGATATGCTTGCCCGACCGCTTTTCTATGGTCTCATGGCGGAGTTGATTCAAATTGCCGCCGCCCAGAATGTACAGGTGAACCGAAATGTTGACGAGTTTGAAAAAAATGCGCTAGACGAGTTTCTGAAGGATGCGCCAAAGCAGATCTCTGCTCCCTACACCCATGCCCCTCCTCTTTTCTACAATTACTACCACAAGTTTGAGTTCCCAGTAGATGTTTTCCTGCTCCAGCCGATTCTGCTAGCAGACGATCATGGCATCAAGACTCCTTATCTGGAGTCGCTTTTCACAATCATGACACAGTACTCTCGATTTAACAGCTCCAACGCAACCGACAAACCGAGTATCTTCTTTTCACGCCGAGGCGCTGGATCTCAAACAGAAAATTCAGTCACAAAGAAACCATCTCCACCCATGATGAATGGCAATCATGGTGCTAGAGATGCGAGCGAATCACCGTCTTTGGACGTCAACGAGTACGGTGGTATTGCTCAATTCGCTGAATCGCCCCAACAAAAGCAGCAGTTACAGTCCCTGAAAGAAAAAGAAGAAGCCCTTAGACAACGGGAAGCTGCACTTGTTGCCCGAGAACGTGCTCTAGAGCAGCAACCCATGGGCCACTACCCTCCCAACGGTCCAGGAAATCACCACCCCGGCCCCTACAACCATGGCCCAATGCAAGGAGGACCAGGAGGACCAGGAGGACCAGGAGGACCAGGAGGACAAGGAGGACCAGGAGGACCAGGAGGACCAGGAGGACCAGGAGGACCAGGACCTTGGGGACCAGGACCAGGACCCAACCCGTACATGAACGGTGGTCATCCAAATATGAGCATGCCAGCACTACCTAGCCACTCGATGCCCAACTCGCCTTCGTTCGTACAAAAGTTTGAAGGTGGACCGGCACATGGAGCTCCGTTCCTACAATCTCGAACAGCCTCATACTCGCAACTGCGAGACTACAACACAGGGGTTGATGGTCCATACAGGACTGGCAACGTGCCACCAATGCAATACAACAGAAGCATGGATGATGGTAATTCGGTTATAGGTGATATGTCCATGTTGGCGTCAGACGTGGATATGATGTCTATGACTGCCAGACGAAACAAGAACCGATCCAGACAGTCCTACTCTAGAGGTCATGCTTCTCAGACTAACCTACAGTCAGTCAAAAATATTGTGAGCGGCAACAGCACAGGTGATTTCAGAGGTAGTGATACACCCTTTGATACAGGTATCGCCGACTATGTAACTGCAGCCACCTACCGACCTCCTACAATGGGGGGCTACCCAACCCAAGATTTTGGCCCTCAGTCGCGTAATAATTCCTTCAGCCATGGTAGAACGTCATCCATGAGCATGGGAATGGGAATGGGAATGCACTCCGCTGTGCCTCCAGGAGGACGACGAAACACCAACAGCTTGCCACCTCAACAGAAGCAGCCATTTAGGCCGATGGGTGCAAGCTCCAACTCCAATTCCAATTCTAACTCTTCCTCCGTCAACATTGAGAGTGGAAGTGACAGATCGCTGCCATGATATTTATACACGGGTAAAAAGTGCATCTTAATATAATGTATGCTACGAGTGGACAAACTAAATGTTAGGTTGAGGATATAGGTAAAGAATCCACTGGTAAGGGCTCTCCCTTAACGTACTTTCTATGTACGAGACATAATGTAATTATCTGGCGGGGATTCGGATTTAGTTTTTTTATGCCGTTTAGGACCTTTCGGCTCTAACTGCATGAGCTTAAATGGGGACATCACTACTGGTGAACTTGACAGTTCTATTATCCATTTATTCATTATTAGCCCAAACAAGGGAAAAAGTTCGCAGGTGTGAAAAAGTTTAACTGTCCGGCTTTGTCTAAACCGATATAAATCACATGTGTTCAATCCATATTGCCTCGTCTGCTTTTACTACATGCATATTTGCAGGCATCTCCAATGTCTGTTGATGGAAGTATGATTCAGGAGTCTGTACATCTGAATTAGATCTTTGAGAGTGCCAAGTCGTACTTGGGGATAGCTACGTTTACACACACTGCCATTTTGAGTGAGAGAAAGGCAAGTCGAAATTTACAATGCGCAGTATACCACCTTTATCATTCCTGCCACTAGTCCTGGAAAGATATTTGCGACAAGAAAGTCTACATCCTGTTAGGTTTTGGATATCTAGCAAAAATCATGCGAAGCGACAAAGAAAGCAAACGGTTAAACGTCTGCATGGTTGAAAAAATCTAAGATGACAGTAAAAGTATATAGCTGTTATTTATCCCGAAGTATTAGTACCCAACCTTTGTTCTCGAATATTACTTGATTTCATCAGATCGTTTCAGATTTAAGTTTCTTTGTATTTGAAATAAGAAAGGAGGTAAAAAATACGAGTGGGACCACTGATGGAAAATGGGTTGTATGCTTCTTCCCTAATGGGTGAATGCAAGAACTAAACTAACCAGATGTGGTAAGAACTAAAAACTTAAAAATAAATAAATAGCCATAAATAAATAGTAATAAATAAATAGCAATAATAAAAACAAACAAATACACAGAATGGTAAAGGTACAAGACGAGTAGTACCAATCATAAAAAAGCGATCAGAGAGGCGTATTACAACTGTGTTCATGAATGATCATAGATGTTCACTTTAATGCATCATGTAAGAATTTATCGGAGATCAGGCTTCAAAAAGCCTGAAATCCTTTCAATAGAATTAGAGACAAACCACTCACTTTAGTCACGAGATTTAAAGTAAGACATTCTGTCCTTACGTCCAGTGTCAACTATGTCAATAAACCGCTGATATTACTATACTACAGATTACAGGTTACGTCAATCTAGCACCACTAAAGCCCTATATTTTGTGAGTTCGAAGGTTGAACGAAAACTTCACTCTGACTGTGAAGAGATGAAAACAAAGTGGCACTGGAATCAACAGAGATTTTCCAGATTATAAAATAGAATCATCTACTGGCATATTTGTCGTGGGTACGTTTGCCAGTATCGTCACCATTTAATACAATGCCCCTGGAAACCTTCAAGACTTCTCTGAAGGACAAGGCCGAATATCTAGGTACTTTCCATTATACTGCGCAAATGCTCAAGGTGGAATGAGTTTTGACTTCTTAGAAGGGTAACTCCATGAAATACGTAGCGTTGATGCTGTACATAACCTATTCGTAAAACAAACTCTCTCCAGTCTCCTATTAGCAAACGATTAGCTAAGTAGTGGTAGATCATTTTACTGTTCGTTGGCTTACGGTACAATATTTGTTCATCAACTGACCGACTGGATTCTCATTCTCTCGGTCGTCCTTGTTTAGGTCGTCGAAGAATGTACATATTCTTATTGAGTAGATATCTATCTAGAACATAGGACCCCAATAACTCATCCTAGGAAACAGGCTTCTCTAAATAACATCAGACACACATGTCAACTATTTAGGTCGCTCAGAGAACGCGCTATGTAGCTTTGAATGTCCCGAGTTCCTGAAGGCTCGATTTCATTATCGACTTTGTGGTCAACATAGTGATCCAAAAATCCTGCTGATATTCTTACGATAGCAACGGAAAAAATAATTATTATTATACTGTCCCACATTATCAAATCATTTAGAAAGTCATTAGTTACAAAGTCATCTCAGAGATCAAATCATCTGGATGAAGTCATTAGATTTTGTACCATGGCTCAACGGTTATAATGCCATTGTCAACCATTCCCATTGTCCCTCTCTGTCATCGGTGCAAGGAGCTCCGAATAACTTCAACTCCTCCGATTCAGCCTTGGCCATTGATATTGATTCGTCCTTTTTTTGTTGTCGCTGTTGTCGCTGTTGTTGCTGTTGTTGCTGCTGTTGTGCTTCCTGAATGTCATCCTTTTTTCTTGGCCGTGAACGAGTTCCTCCTTTTCTGGAATTCTTACCAAAATCCTTAGTAGAATCTGGACTGGGAGTGTTAGTAGAGGCCCTTGTTGAAGAAGAGTTGTTTCCGTTCGCTCTGTTTCTTTTCTTGATAACATCAGTCTTGAGAGAAAGTGGTCTTACTACTCCATGCAGCTTAAGGAAAAGACCACATGCGTTGCAAAGAGGTTCTCCCTCAGGATTTCGGCGCCACAACGGTGTGGTTTGGGTATGACAATTTGTACAAGATGTGGGCTTATCATCACCTACGCCAGCTGTTGCCAAACCCTTGACATTAACTGAAGAAGAGGAGTTGGGTTTAGGCTTTGCTATTCTCTGTTGAGGAATGTTGGAAGTCGACATTGTTCGTGGAAGCCGGGGAGTAGAAGATCCAGATTTGGAGTGTCTCCGAGCATTGGACAGTTGAGACATATCCACCACGGACTGAGATCGTTGAGAAGAAAATGAATGACTCTGGTTAACAGAAACTGTCATGAAGTTATTGTTCATTTGTATTTGGGGTTGTCGGCTGCTGTCCATGAAGTTGAAAGATGATGGATCCACCCATTGAGGAGGAGATCCTACTTTAGAACTTGGTAAAGACGAGACTCCAGGTGTCGATGGTTGGGATTGGCCACAAAATTGTAGATTCTCCATAGTTAATTGATCTGAGTTGTATTCCGGCTTTTGGTAAATGCCAAAGGGTGACTGAGTAGTCAGTTTCTGTTGTTGTGGTTGCCTCTGCTCCTGCTGCAGTGGTCTAAACCCACCCAAGCTTGAAGACATCTGGTGCACCATTCGAAGCTGATGTTGCTGAACAACATGATGTGGGCGTGATTGTTGGGGCTGGATGTAATCAGGTGCCTCCATGGCCAAGGGGTCCAAAGAAAAATGAAATGCGTTAGGAGAGTCATCCATAAACGACTGACGTCGAAACGTCGTAGCTGGTAGAGACTGAGAGTATTCTGTCGGGGTATGGAAGCTGTTTGCAGAGAATGTGATTGGAGAGTTTGCGTGTGAAGGAGAAGTCAGATTGCTCATTGCGCCTCCGTTTGAGGACGGGGTATATTCATTGGTGAAAGCATTTGATGTTGGGGCCCATTGTTGGCGATTTGTTTCACTAAGGCGCTTGATATGAGCAACATAGTCGAAGGGCTCCTCTTCAGTCAACGCGTCATCTCCTGCTGCCCTCTCCAATACCATCTCCGAGCTTCTGGCAGGCTCACGCGGTTTTGGATATAGCGCTGTGAAATGCTTTAAATCCAAAGCCATCATTCTCCACGACAAGTTTGCTATTCGCTCCTGATTAGGGAGATGATATTTAGCCTTGGAGTACAGTTTCCACAATGATGTTACCATCGCTAAATCTGTGGTTGGATCAGATGATAAAGCAATGCGATTTGTTGGAGTGGATGCAGATTGCGGCTGGGTCGCAGATATCGTCGTGTCCGACATAGTGTTATCCATATGATCAGTACTCAGCAGCTCATTCTTAGCAGTATTGAAGCTAGGGCCTCCAAATGAGCTCATGCTGTCTACCGAGGTGGTATTTGTAAACATAAAAGATCCGCTCGAAGACGCGCCAGAGGAACCAAAATGTTGATTTTGGTAGTCCATATGGTTGTTGAATACCCCAGGCCCAAGAAATTCATGACTGATGTCAAGCTCCATGGGCATAAAAGACATGTTGTTGTAGTGCTGCTGTTTTTTAATGTTGATTGAAAAGAAAAGGAAAAGTAAAAGAGATGGAATCGAATGAAAATAGAAACGTCAATGCTCAAGATGGCGACTCCCAACCTGGTAATACTGTTATTGATAAATCTCACTGTTAGTCAACCAAACCTAAATAAGGTTTGGAGCGCTTATCATCAAGCTGTTATTGGACCATATGCATGATAAGCAGTAGCCAATGATGAGTGAGGCAAGTCAATAATACGACTGGTGTGGTTGCTGTGACATTGTTTTCTAGCTCAAAACTAGCAGATAGCATTTTTAATAGAACTTAAAACTAGACGGCTCATTTTCACCTCCAAAAAATCAGTTTCTCTGTCGACACCAAGTGTTTTTTCTGTGCTTCTCAGTCACGTTCAGTTTAATTTAACATTACAACCTTATTTAGTAGCTCCCTTACTAAACCTTATTCATAGCCTTCCAGAGACATTAACCAAAAAGCCTAATTGGGTATTTTCTTTCACAATCGCTTCAAAAATCTGAGCATGAGCTAAATCAATTCCAACCCTACTTTTTATTTTTATTACCTCTTTCACCAATGAGAAATTTCTTCCCCCTTCCAACAACACAATGTTGGCATGTCATTGTATATTAAACCTGCTTTGATTCTGTCCCCCTAACAATACATAATGCAATGCAGTGCACCACGTTAGCGAAAAATGAAAACAAAGCTAGTCGCCTTCGGTGAGGATTACAGTGTAATAATTTAATTAATCGAGGACTGCATTATGGCTTCAAGTTGCACGGCTATCGACGGTACCAGTGGGACATGACGAGTTGGACTGGTCTAGCCTCCTGGCCAAACTGTAAGCCTGTTATTAGTGGTGTTTCCTACTACTTGACTGATTTCTAAATCCTCAACAAAGGAATCTTTCAGGTGCTAACGATCTGATTGAACAAAGACTTAAAACGGGACTAATGATTTGACGGTCTGGTTTATTTTGTAGTTTGAGAGACGTTAATGACTGATCTACTGAAACCAAATTATCCATACAGGCTTAGACCTGAGCTTAAATACCCTGCGATGGCTTTTTACCCTCTTCGGATTAAAGTTTGAGCCACCTAACTATACCTTGGAGACAAGCTCCTTTTAAAGTTTGTATACTCGGTAAGACCCGGAAAGATCGAAAATATCGGAATATTGTGAAAAACAATAAAACAAAGCAGAATATCAGAACCTGGACTACTGGCTAGCAAATTATCGGAACAGAATGATATTTGTCATTTAGAGGACGCCAATTCCTCGACTTTTTCTAATTCGATGTCTTGGTTGTTGCGTTGTTGTAGAGGCTGAGTGAGTAGTGTCTTGAGGTGCTGTGCCGAAGCAATATTTGCTTTTCCCAATTTAAGCTTTATGGGTTTGTGGTTTATTTCCTTGGGTGGGCTAGTAATGGCTGTGTACTACTGGTAAGCTGAGAGCCCATACCTGGATCGCTGAAAGACCCAATTAAGGATGCCAAGCTCTAAGGCCACTGTTTTCAGGTGAATAGTAGTAGCTCACAATGAAAAGCAGTAAGAACCTCATAGCTTCATGATTAATAAGCATTATTGTGGCTGACGCCTAAAGGTTTGCCAGTTACTCTATGGCAATAAATGCAGTAGCAATAGATATAGTAGTAATAGAAACAGTAACAGTAGTAACAATTCATTATGAAATCGCAGACTTGTATGTCAACGCAGACTCGTGAGTGCTAAAGTTCTACATTATCTTCAAGAATGTCTTCAAGAATGGAGTGTCAGGTCAAATTGTTCTTCAACCCACCTAATGAAGCAGAATAGCAACTGCAGTGCAGACTGAAGCACTCTGTAACAATATTTCGGGTATTTTTAAGCATGCTACAAAAATTTGGGTATCCAACAATCCAAGTTTTGCGGGATAGCAATCAATGTCAACTCGGATAGTGGGAATCGAACCCACACAACCAGATATCAATAAAGTTTGCAATTTACAACTGCCAGGGTTACCCGGCCATCTGATAATACTCTGTCATACTCGTCAGTGGAAGATCTACCAAGAAAAAGGCAACCGAGTTCAGCGCAAGAGGCTAGAGCGAAACAGACATCATCTTATACAAATGCTCACCGCAGACTCTCTCAAAGACATTCTCCTCGAGCGGCTGGAGGCCCATTATGTGGAGGTTAAGGATGCCAGTGGAGGATGTGGTCAAGCTTTTGAGGTGTTGATTGTTTCTGACATCTTCAAGGGAAAGAATAAGCTGATGAGACACAGACTGGTCAATAACAAACTCAAGGAAGAGATTGCTGCAATCCATGCCTTTACTCAGAAATCACAGACGATTGAAGAATGGGAAAAATCCAAGGCGGAGTAAAATCAGCTCTTATGGGAACACTATGGCTAGGGAATACAAGCCATGTTAGAAAAGGAATGCATTTCCAACAATTTACCGTCATATAATCAAGCATGGGCAGTTCTTGACAGGTTTCAAAGTACATTCACGTCTGATTACATTATCCAATTACTACTGCAAAGTGCATATAATTAAACTCATTCATTATTATAAACGATTGAATTACTGGGGGCCAGTGCCTGTGGAGCCAGTAGTACCAGTGGAGCCAGAGTTACCACCAAGGAAGCTGTTGATAGATTCCTTAGCCTGCTCAACGTACTCCTGGGGCTTGCCGGAGTTGATGAAGTCCTTGGCCTGCTCAATGTAGGACTCACCCTGAGCCTTGGCGTTGTCAGAACCGCTCTTCACGTCATCACCAAGCTTCTGGGTGGTGGTCTTGGAAGAGTCGGGCTGAATAGAGGAAGCAATGTTATCGTAAGCATCAGTGGCCTTGTCAGAGAGGGACTGGCCAGTGGTCTTCTGAGACTCGGGGGTAAGAGTCTCGGAGATTTTGTCAGAGAAATCTTTTCGGCCGGCTTGAGACATTGTTGTTTTGGTTTGTTGGTTGTAAAAGTAGGTGAGGATGGAAGAATGAAACCTCCAACGGCTGACCTTTATATATGTTCCAAGACCCTTCAGTAGATTGCTACATCGGTTCCCAAAAAGTCATTAAGTCGGGTTAGGGTTATGGGGCGTACTTCTGGAACGCAATTTAATGTGTTATAGTGCAGGATAATGAATGTATGATTGCTGCCTTGAACTCTGCGTATTGATGCAATAAAGAGGATAATGGGCTAATGACACCTGAATTTCGCGTCAATTGTACATTTCTATGAGATCATACTCAGGGATTGCTCCTTTACCTCACTCCCATCCGTGTCTTTATCGTTTTCTGACCTGGGCGAGGTGCGTCGACTGGCTGCATCAAGTATACGCAACAAACTCTATCGTGCACACTGGTTTCGTAGAACAACAGTAATACTGAAAAGAAGAAGGATCCAGCATAGTGTTTTTGTTTCTTTTGAATTTGATATGTTCAATTACGTCAGTGCCTTTTTCTATTGCTTGTCAGTCCCCGTTTGCCACCGCAACTAGCGATTAACCCTTTGACGACCCCGCATGAACTGGTAGCAATCCAAATCTTGGGAAAGATATAGTTTCACAGGGTTGGGGGCAACATCAACTGGGAACCAACTGTTACGAATTAAAAACACATCTGACAATTCTTTGGGGTGCTTCTTTGTGTCATTTAATAGATAATCTGCTTTTCTATTTTGTTAGTTGGCTGTTTAAGTCGCATTTATTTACCTGCCTAATATCAAGCGGGAGGAATTAACCTGCATAGCAAGAATCCCATATCATAATCACGTTCGGGGGCGCTAAGCCTTTGCGGAATAGAGCACTAAGTTGCTAAAGGTATGCTTCAAAGCAATTAGTGGCGGAAAACTAACCGTTGCTATAACCAACCATCATCACGTGTGTTGTTTATTATGCACCTATGAAACAAGGATTGAGTGCTATTTTTAGAATGCCAATGGAATCCTCTCTAGCCATGAAGCACGGGTTTCACAACGTGAATAGGTCACCACTATCCGAACCAAATGTCTCACAACTTCATTTTATAAATTATATGAAGAAGCAATGCTGCAATCAGAGGACAGGAGCTACACTGGGGTATGACCATGACAAGAGATCAGGGTCAATGCATACAAACCAACGCTGGATGATGCAACTTCACGCATTTTCTAATTAGTAACACGACATTACATGTCTTATGTTGTATATAAAATACTGACGTGGCATATCCCCATGTGGTCTCTACTGGATGTTAACATTACCTAGGATCGGCCCTGCCCCTGGTTGGCAACATGTTAGGCACGTCTCACATGCATCTCATGAAGTAGGTACTGTATGTACATAATAATATGTGGTTGGCGGATGGCATTGTTTAGAAAATTTGCTCATATAGTGATAACTAGAGCCTTGTGGTGTATTTCCGTGATTATATTTACGACTTATCTGCTTTATAACTCAAACCATGCACCTACTTAGCACTTCACTCAGCACGGATCCCCAAGTTTCGTGCGGCTGTAAAATATACCCCCTCACTTTCTTGGCTTCCTTTCTGTAACAATTTATGACTTCCCACAGACTTTCTTTTCAAGAAAGGCAATAACTAAATGTTTTATATGTTGATGTGGGTTTGTTTAAAGTGTTTGAATCTGAGGCAAGGAGTCTATGACGTCATTTGTGAGACAATTAATGCCACAGAAAAGTAGACAGAACGCTGACTCAACGAAGTTCACACGAAAGTTGACGTGGGAAGCGACCAACCTCAATGCCAAATGTTTTTTAGGTATATCAATACAGCTCTCCAGCTGGGTATGCATCAATCTAGTCCGGTTAGGCGGCTGATTGGACACAAAACTTTATTGTAGAGGGTGCATGACCCAATTTTACTCCCGAAATGGGCCTTGTTGGAAATGAGGTTGGAGTCAACACCCACACTCATCTGTCACCAACCCACACTTTTGACCTGTAACCAAAAGGTTGGCAGTGCCATCAGATTGGATCGGGTACCCCACGCCACAAAGCGCCACTTACCTTTGGATCACGTGATTCTCACAGGAGTAATCTGTTGTTGAAATCATCTCGTGCCTTCCTTAATAATATCGTTCACGTTCAGACCATTCAAAACACGACACTTCTCTGAACGACAAAGCCTCATCTTTCCGACTGGTCGGTTCAAAGAAACTACACTCTCGTTTCCACCTTAAAACACACTTTTGCATCACCAGAACAGTCATTCATCAACATCATGCCCCAGTCGCCCATGCTGGAAGCTTCCGGCGACAAACACAAGTACAAGTTTTTCCGGCCACCAGTGTTGAATCTCAATAATAGCAATGACGTTCCCGACCGACCTGCATCCGTCGAGCCTGTATCCGGTTCTGCATTATCGTCGCTAGGCGGGGAGGCTGTACCTCCTCCGTCGCCACGAGCTGCGCTCATCAGTGGTCTGAAAAGCGCGACTGACCGACGACAACAACAATTGCAGCAGCAGCAGCAGATGCAGCAAAACTACACCGTAGGAGCGCAAGGCCAACGAATTTGGTCGCCATTCCAGGAGTACCCCGGAATCCAAAGGGTAGGGTCTCCTTCCAAAACAGGAGTCCCATATGGAGGGTATAGTGGTACAGGCTATGGGTCAGGCTACAGCTCACCAAATAGAGTGGGCTCGCCACGATCCCCTATGCTAGAAGGGGCATCTCTTGTATCTGGAGATCCTCTTTTGGATGGAAGAACATCACCCTCAGCCCAGATGTATGCACATCTACAGGCTAAACAACGAGAACTTCAAATGACGTCAATGCTGATTGCGCAACAACAAGAGCGGATCCAGATGGCTCTTAGTGAGGCCATTCTGGAAGGCCAAGGGGCAGGGGTGGTGCCGCCACCTGGAGTTGGGCAGCCTGTGTCAGGACCCAAACTGGTGCCCACAACCTTACCTGCCCATCATTCGCAACACCAGTGGCTGCATGAACAGCTGCTGGCGTCTCCTATGGACGACTCATTTGCATCTGGAGCTGCTGGATTCAGTCATGGTGGAGGACATGGGTTTTCAAACACATTTGGAACGTCTCCATCAAGTTATGGCTCCTTTGGTGGCTTTGGCTCCGGTCGTCCAGCATCACCTTCCAGGATCCAACGACCATCATCAGCTAAC
Source organism: Yarrowia phangngaensis (assembly GCA_900519005.1). Taxonomy (NCBI): domain Eukaryota; kingdom Fungi; phylum Ascomycota; class Dipodascomycetes; order Dipodascales; genus Yarrowia; species Yarrowia phangngaensis. The sequence goes on along the minus strand of ULGR01000001.1, from coordinate 3,271,945 downwards.
TTTTTGGCACACCCTACCCCCATTTCGGCCCAACAGCAACCATTCCCATACTCCCAGCACTCGTATTCTCATTCGCATTCCAATAGTACCAGTATGACGGCTCTTGCACCAGGCAGTCCCGTGGGAGCAGGAACTGGAATCTTGCATGGTGGTGTTACTGGAGGAAGCCATCGAGGTGGTGGAGGAGGAGGAGGTTGCCCTTCGGAAATCTCAAGCTCCAATGCTCCTGAGACTCCTTTCCGAAGAGGACATAGGAAAGCTTCATCTTTGTCCACAAATGTCTTCACTTCTCCCAAAAAGGAAGGAAGGCAATCTCAAACGCGAGATGGAGATCTTATGTTTCCCGTTCGTCAACCCAATGGGCCTCCGCCTGCTGATGAACTGCAATCTCATGAAATCAACTTCGATTCTCAAAAGGTGGCAGAAATCTTACGAACATAATCACATAATCCTATAATAATCAACAAGCCTCGCTGGTCTTGGCTTATTTATTCGTGAGTAAATGACTATAATATTTGTTGTTGAATTAGATTTTATTTGGTTTTGTAGTGGTTGTTATGCTCGCTTAATAAGCACATCACCACCTTAAAGTTATCCCAACTTTTCTCTACTCTTCGAAATCTTGATTTCTGCAAATACTCAACTTTTCAGATCAACACAGATAACCGACAACAATGCAAGCTCCAGTTGTTGTTATGAGTGAGTATTGGCATACTACGGTGGCAGTCAAGTCGGAGATTTATCCTGCTTGCATGGACCTAGGAATTGCAACCAGAAAATGTGTGACGTGACACCTTGAAACATTTACTAACCATAGATGCTGGCCAGGAACGTCAAATTGGACGAAAGGCCCAAACCAGCAATATTACTGCTGCTAAGGCGTGAGTATGAGAAGAGACGAAAATTGCATAAACGTGTGGAACATTGATATACTAACATAAGGGTTGCTGACATCGTACGAACATGTCTTGGGCCCAAGGCAATGCTTAAAATGCTTCTCGACCCCATGGGAGGTATCACCTTGACCAATGATGGTCACGCCATTCTGCGAGAGATTGAGGTCACCCATCCTGCCGCTAAGTCCATGATTGAGCTTAGTCGAACCCAAGATGAGGAGATTGGAGATGGAACCACAACAGTCATCATTCTGGCAGGAGAAATCTTGGCTCAGACCTTCCCTTATGTTGAGAAGAACATTCATCCTGTCGTCATCATTTCCGCCCTGAAGGATGCTCTGGCCGAGGCTCTCAAGGTTGTTGATGAGATCTCCGTCCCTGTGGACGTGAATAACGAGGACGCTATGAAGAAGCTTATTGCTGCATCTATTGGTACCAAGTACGTTTCCCGATGGTCTGAGCAGATGTCTTCGCTTGCCCTCAAGGCTGTCAAGACCGTTGCCGTGGACATCAATGGAAAGAAGGAGGTTGATATCAAGCGATATGTTCGAGTGGAGAAGATCCCTGGAGGGGAAATTGAGGATTCGCGAGTGCTGGATGGTGTCATGATCAACAAAGATATCACTCACCCCAAGATGCGACGTCGAATCGAATCTCCCCGAGTCGTTCTGCTAGACTGCCCTCTGGAGTACAAGAAGGGTGAGTCTCAGACCAACATTGAAATTTCCAAGGAGGCTGACTGGAACCGTGTGTTGCAGCTTGAGGAGGAACAGATTAAGGCTCAGTGCGAGGTTCTTCTCTCAGTAAAGCCTGATCTAATCATCACTGAAAAGGGCGTTTCTGATCTGGCTCAGCATTACCTTCTCAAGGGCGGATGCAGTGTGCTGCGACGAATGCGAAAGAGTGATAACAACCGAATTGCACGAGTCACTGGTGCCACCATCGTCAACCGAATTGAGGATATCAAGGACTCCGATGTGGGTACTCTGTGTAATCTGTTCGAGATCTCCAAGATTGGTGATGAGTACTACACATTTATCACTGGCGAGGACCCTCAGGCATGCACTGTACTTCTGCGAGGTCCCTCCAAGGATATTCTCAACGAAATCGAGCGAAACCTAGCCGATGCCATGGCAGTTGCTCGAAACGTCTTCTTTGAGCCTAAACTTGCTCCAGGAGGAGGTGCGACAGAAATGGCAGTGTCCGTGCGACTAGCTGAGCATGCCAAGACCATTGAAGGAGTTGCACAGTGGCCCTTCAAGGCTGTGGCCGATGCCATGGAGGTAATTCCTCGAACCCTGGTTCAGAACTGTGGTGGCAACCCTATCCGAACTCTGGCCACTCTGCGTGCTAAGCAGGCTGAGGGTTTCTCTAATTACGGCATTGATGGTGACAACGGAAAGGTCGTTGATATGAAGGAGTACGGTGTATGGGAACCCGCTGCTATTAAGCTGCAAAGCATCAAGACTGCCATCGAGTCTGCTTGCCTGCTGTTGCGGGTCGATGATATTGTCAGCGGTGTTAGAAAGAAGAGCGAGTAAGGGGTTGTCACATGGGGTAAAATATTGGATGACTAGAGGCAAATTTGATTTATAGAGAGAAATCAAGGTAAATAAAAAAATCCAAACTATTATTGACTATATATGTATGCAAGCTATCTATCATCTTCTTTACTCGGCAATGGCATCCTCCTCACTGACCAGAGTGGTTCGGATAGCCTCCAATATTTCCTCACACTGCTCCTCAGTGTATCGCTGATCACACTCCTCAACTAGCGAATACAATGACACCACTGAGGTGGGTACAGAGTTAATGAGTTGCAGTCTTTCAGCTTTTTCCAACCCAAGGTGATTAACCTTCTCCAAAAACTGCTCGATGGCCTCTGGAGATTGGCTAGCTGCTGGAGATTTGTTAAGGTAGTCCTTGAGCTCATAGATGACTGTCTCCAGGTTTTCAGCATGTGAGGTGCTTCCATTGTTAGAAGCTACAGAAGCAGACTGCGATAACCGGCGTGCTCGTTCCTGCTCTCTAATATGTGCTAGAACCTCATAATTAGATAAGAGGGCCTCCCTTGCTTTTTCTACCTTCATCAGGGACACTTGTGGTATTGTTTGTTGTGGTCGTTGTCAGGTCCTATTTTTTGACTATTTCATGCACTACAAATGTTGATCAAACTTAGTTCTCGTGATGGGGAACAGGATAGAAGCCTTTGGAGGAGGAACATAAATCTTTCTTCAAGAATAGCTTAGTAAAGATCTGTGTGAGTTCTTCGTACCTTTCTGAATCTTTTTGATTCCATTACTACCTATTCTATTTGTTTTTCAGCTGTTCATTATAACTTTAATATCTATCTAATACTTGATTGAACGTTTTGAGTGAGGTAATTTAAATTTACGCAACCTCAAATCGAACCTGCACCATTGTAGTAAAAATCCATCTTGTTAGGGTTAGCCCTAGTAATGTCACATGATATATCCATTTTGGTTAGAGTTGGACTCGAAAAATTGCAAACGAAAGTTCAAGGTGGTAGAGCACAGATTCTCTCATCATCACCGGTCGACCCCAACACACGCCAAAATGTCCCTCGTCGTCACTGAACAAGGCAACTTCCAGCACATTCTTCGGTATGTACTTACTTCGGCACGGAATTGCGAGGAGGATAATCAAGTCCAAAAGTTATTGGAGCATTTTTAATAGGGGACAAGCAACCTGTTGAGAGAGGCTAAGGGAATGACAAGTGGAAAGTAGGCTACCATGGCATATACCAGTAGCGAAGCTATACGATTTTGCCTCCATCAATATGGTGTCTTTTGTCACTGTCTTTAACACAAACTAACTCAGACTTCTTAACACTAACGTCGATGGCCGAATCAAGGTCATGTACGCCATGTGCCGAATCAAGGGTGTTGGTCGACGATACGCCAACCTTGTCTGCAAGAAGGCTGATGTTGATCTCTCCAAGCGAGCTGGTGAGCTCACCGTTGAGGAGCTTGAGCGAATTGTTACCATCATCCAGAACCCTGGTCAGTACAAGATCCCCTCCTGGTTCCTGAACAGACAGCGAGACTTCACTGACGGTAAGGACTCCCACGTCCTTGTCAACCAGCTTGATGTCAAGCTCCGAGACGACATTGAGCGACTCAAGAAGATCCGAGCCCACCGAGGTCTCCGACACTACTGGGGCTACAAGGTCCGAGGTCAGCACACCAAGACCACTACTCGAAAGGGTAAGATCATGTCTCACCGTGCTTAAAATGTGCATGTACATGTAAAATTATTAAAAAGATGTCTATGATCGGGAATAGTAGCAGAAGAACCAGTTTTGAATCGAAGTACAATGCATTATACATCAAGATACTGTTAGGTACATTAGTAGGAATAAAATTATATGATTGTTCAGAATAGATCTGGCATTTCAATATCTCCACCGAAATCCATGGAGAAATCGTCTCCTCCAAACATCTGGGAATCTATGTATTGCCCGTCAGTGTTGTTGCTTGTGGAGTTTTGTGAAGCGTCGTTATTCGAGATGCTTTCAACCTCCCCCTTTCGGTTGACTACAAAAGAGTAGTCCTCCGTGGCTTGGGGCTTGCCATCAATACGACTTCCATCAGCTTTGTACCCAGCAGACGTGAGCAATTGAAGTATCTTGGCTTGTACAAGGGTGCAAATCTGCTGAAATTTACCGGTAGAACTGTTAACCATTTGATCCAAAGACCTAAAGAGAACTTGGGAATCTGAGAATGGTTGTGGACTCTTCACCGATATTGAGATAATGAAAGCCACTGTCGCTATTGTAGCGACAACCTCCACTGTGTAGTGTGCAGTACCCTGCGACTCTGCTAGTGCAACTTCCTCCATGAGCTGTTCAAGGGCATACTTGTGCCCCAGAGTGTCTACACATGATAGCATCATCACCAGTTCATAACCAAAGGGTGGACCTGTATACTGGTTCTGAGACCATGATATTAATGACGACACTTGTTCCTTAATAGTAGCCAACATCGACGACCCATATTTCCACGTTTGCTCCTTCGTACCACTTCCTCCGCCACCACCCATTCCAATGGCTTTGAGCGAGCGGAATCCGGATGACGACAACCCCGTCCTCTGAACATTGAGATTGTAGTTGATGGCGGACACAAATGGTTCAAGGAACTCGAATACACGATTTTCCACTGTATATCCCGCACGTAGCGCCATGTCCAAAGACTCGTACATTTCGTCAGCACAGATGGCAAGTACCATTTGATGAATTGGTGAAAGAACTTCGGTGTCTGCAGAATCGGTTAGAATCAATGTCGAGCATACCGAGATTACAATTGCCATTTGCTCATCATGCCCCTGTTGTGAATGGACCCATAGTTGCTCAGATAACCATTTAAATACACCAACAGTTGAACCAAGCAGGAAGGGTTGCAAAAAGTATTCCAGGCCACCCTTGAAGGTGGAAAGCGGGAGCAGTCCCTTTTCATGTGCTAGCATGCTCTGTTGGAAGATTGCGGGGGTCAAAAGGAAGAATTTCTTCACAGATGATGATCGCATAAGGTCGTCAGAGATTCCGCCAGCGTCATACAACGCGCCAGCCCAGCCACTCAATTGGTCATTCTGTTCGTCAGTAAGATGGAATATGCGCTGAGACGAATCACTTTCTGTGAGCAGCTGGGAAAGAAATAGCTCATGGGAAGGAATGGTGCTTGATGGGGAAGGAGCTCCTACAAACAAGGTGCCAATTTGGTTCAGCTGTGACAAGTCCAGATGATACCGTTGTTTTAGGGTAATTGCGAAAACCACAATCGCTCCAAAATCTGTGTACGCCTCCTGGTAGTTGGCTTCATCGTCATCCTCTCGCCATAATTCAATGCAATCCACGAGAGCCTTGAGCATCAGCATGGGATCGACACAAAGAGCCATGATATCAACAGCTGTGGTGTTGAGGGCCAATGCCTGGCACATATATCTGATTGGTCGCACGTTTCCCACCTGCACAAAATCGGCAAGGCATAACAATAGCCGTCTTGTCAAGGCCTCCTGAGCCTTCCCACTGAGTTTCTCCATTTGGGCCACCACTTTAGACATGAGGCATTCCGACACAAACTCGAGGTTTTCATATTGAAGCTGTTCTGCCAGCTTATCCAAACTCATTGTCTGTCCGTCGATGAGGAGATCATCAGCATAATCTAATGAATCCACGCTGATTCCGGAGTCCTTGAAAATCTCATTGAAAGCCTCTCGAGGAATCACTCCCTCGGCAATGCATGCTGCCACCAGCTCATGTCGGATATCTACATCCAATCCACCTGGAAAAGACGAAAACATGTCATCTAGTTCATCAGATCCAATAGATAATCGGATAAGAGTCACCATAGGTTGGTCCAGACCAAGTATACTTTTTGAAACAACACCCTGAATAAGAACCTTTTCTTCTGGTGTAACTCGGGGAAACAACGTGCGAATTATACGTGGTATTCGAGTTCTGATGCAACATTTCCAATAGTTGTTTCGTTTGGTAGAATCCCGACGCAAAAACGTGATGCTTTGGCAATCGAACATTGCGTTAATGACCTCCCCAATAACAACTAGTCGTGATTGAACAGGTTGCGAAGCCAATGTGGGATACCCAGGCATGGCATATAGAGTGCTGATGAGTTGAAACAAAGACCCAAACTGATTCCAGCTGGAATCTCCAAACATAAGACTCTCGAACAACACGTCTCTGTATAGCCGTGTAAGAGTAGTAGTGGTTGTGATTGTCTCTGCAATAGTCTCTGAAGTTGTATTTGGCTTTGCTGAACCCTTGAGACCCGCCCAAGCTTGCTCTAACGCATTGGCAATTGCAGTATCCACTTTTGCCAATTCCGCGAGTTGAGAGGAAATTTGAGGAGCATTAATCCCTGCCATTCTGTCTCCAAGTCTAACAAGTAGGGCCTCAGTAAAATAGCCGACTGCCTTTGCGATGGAGGTTCCATACCGCTTTCTCATAGCTCCAGTAGGTGCAAAAGCATCCTTCATAAACGAAACCAAAACTTGGATCAGAAAGTTATAGCCAGCATTAGCTCCTAGATCAATGTCTGTGTCCATCTCCTGTATTTGTTTTCCCAAGTACATGAGAAGCTGTGGTAGTCTTCCATAGCCACTCGCTTTCAGGTAAGCCAGAAGCTTATAAGACGGTAAAAGGCTATCCTCAAAGGACAGCTTGTGTACATATGCAAAAAACAATAGATCGAATGTGTTGGCCACAAACAATGCCTTGGGGTTTACCTCCGATACCCCCTCGTTTTCAAGCAGGTGTCGAGTTAACTTGACAAACTGGTGTTAGTAACTGTGTCTGTGATGTAAGGGTGTAGTTGCTCAGACTTACTCTTCCGGCTGACACTCGACGAGACAGACACACCCGTGTCAGTGTCGCCAGCTTGTCGTTGAATTCCATGTTGATGTGTATTTTCCACAATGATGGAAGTAGAGGGGTGCTGCTTGCAGATATCAACCAACCTTATTGTAATCACAAAATCGTAGTTTATGAGCCAAGATTCACATACCACAATTATGTCTATGGAGCATTCATTAAAAATAATAGATTTTGTTCTAAATCTTCAAGCTTCGCAAGAACTCACTAAAGTATCATTTCAAGGGAAGAACAACCTGAAACTTTATCTTGAACTGTATTGTATTGGTAAATACATACCAGTCCAATGCCAACCCATTAACAGCTCATGAGTGGTGATACACAATTTTCAACAACTACTCACTCTATATATTTTACACTATGTATGGGGTAGCAGATCTAGCAAATAAGTCACGTTATTACACTTCGTTAAGTCTGGAACACAAGGTAAACGCCTACAAGAGCCACCAGACTAGAAGCGATCTGGACGGTCAAGGTGTTGGCCATGGATTGCGTCTTGATCCTCCGCTGTGGGTGATCTACAGTATCATTTCCCCGTTCTATGTGGGACTCGTTGGCAGCGCTGGTGTTTCTTTTGTGAGAACGAATGGGTATTTTGGCTGTCTTGGTATCACTTGTTTGCAGGGCCGCTTCTTCCAACCTAGGGACCGCCCCTGGAAGAACCTGGGTGTTTGGATTGGCTTGATTTTCTAGCTCAGCGAGATCTCGACGCAAAAGTAGAGGGGTATCATAAGCAGCGATTGGATCCTTGTAGAGATCGACGAGGTGTTGTTTTGTGGGAATCCTTGGAGGGTTACGTCTAGTAGGGTCTGGACGTCGCCCTTTGAAAACTGCAGGCACCCTACCTTGTTTTCTAGTGGGAGATAATACGATGAACTTTTTGGTAGGGTGGTGGTGAAGGCTCTTGGTAGTGGTGGTAGTTTCAACCCTAGTCTTCGTACTGGTATAAGTCTGCGTGGTGGTATCAATGCAAGTGGTAGTAGTCTTAGATGTGACAAACCTTGTAAGAGTCTTCTCATTGAACTTGGTGATAGTCTCGTGTACTGTGGTGGATACTACCTGAGGGTGCTCGTCTCGATGATGGGGACGTTTCTTTCCTTTGGCATAATTCTCTTTGCCCTGTTGGCATTTACTAGAATTATGGTTCTTGCTAGAATGGTTCTTGCCAGAGTGATACTTATCAGAAGGATTGCACTTGTTGCAGGGTGAGTGATGGTTGTGTTTATGTTCGTGCTCGTGTGCATGTTTATGTTCGTGCTCGTGTGCATGTTTGTGTTCGTGTTTGTGTTCATACTCGTGTTCATGCTCATGCTCGTGTTCATCGAAAGTGTCCTCCTCTTCATATACGTCTTCTCTGTCGTAGTAGTCATCCTCATAATGATTGCCAGGATTGTAGCCATCATTACCATCATAGTGGCCATCATACCAGCCGCTGTTACCATATCCATTGTAACGGCCACCTACACCGCAGTTACATCTGTCAATGCAACGGCAGCCAGCATGATCGTTGTAGAAGGCTCCACGATTATGATATCCCATATACTCTCGGCATGGACATCCATACGAATGGGGACAGTAGATATCGGGCCCGCCATGGGGAGACATCATTCCATTATTCCCATGCCATGAGGCCAAGGGTGAACCGTAATATTGGTAACCAAACACATCCTGTGCGACAACATTGTCGTCATAAGTCTCATTCACTTCTCGTTGTTGATTCATGTGTTGGCTCGCGTCTGAGACGTGAGTTTCACTTTTGGGTTCTTGGTAGGTCGCATTACGTGGGGGCTGGTCCATATCTTCAGAGGCAGGGTCACCAAGGTGTTTAATTTTAACGCGTTCAAGAATTGTATCATGTAACCCACGTTTGTACGACTTGTACGCGTCGAATGTATTAGGGGTTTGCAGATTTCGTAGACCGAGCAACTCCTCGTCGTTGGGGTGCCCATACTGATAAACTTCCTTTGGGTGGTGAAGCTCATTTCGTTCATCCAGTGACCTTTTCATTTTAATGGCATCTTGGCTCTTTGAGGATTCAATAGTACCATGTAGCCAAATCCAGAACTTGAGCACCTCATCTTTTTCCTGTAATGGTTAGTAATGGGCCCGAAAAGATCTGTAAGACATGTTAGGTGGTGTAGTTACCTCTACAGTGCATGCAGTTTCGCACGAAATTAAAAAGGACGCAAATTGGTCAGATGATACTGCATCAGGTGAGTCCGATATTGATTCAACACATTCTTTGCATGTAGTCTGTGTTAGTTTTGTTTCAACATGGGATGATATAGTACGATATCACACCACACGTTAAGAACTCACAGAAATTGGGATCTCAGCTATGGCACGTAGCGGCCAGAAAATAAAGATTGCCAGTACTGCGATGGTGGTCGTTGGGTATGTCATTGTGACAGTGGCAGTGTAACGTGGTGGTAAAGATGATGATTAAGGTACATAATATCCATTTTAGTTACACAATGTGGTCGCATACACATGTATCTATAGAGGAGCAAACGGAGACAACGGAGTGACTGACTATGGGAACAGGCGGCGAAGCACCACCCAGCAAGTGGAAAGTTGAATTCATGGAACCCAGAGTGATTAGTCAGCGACGTCTTTTATGACACATACATCAAGAGACTACGATTACAGTAGTCACACTCAAAGATACAACCAATCAAAAAAAGATAATGAAACTTCTACGCGGCTGAGCCATAAAACCGTCTCAAGTGGGCAGAATCACAATTATGAAACCGTGAACTGATTGACACAGATTAGAGAGATAATGTGTCACCTACAACAACGACAAGGTTCATCAACACTCCAGGGCTAGGGTATTTAGTTCTTGTTCTTGATGAAATTAAAACCATACTAAAACATTGTAACACATGTTTCGAACACTAATTGAACCCTTCCGTGTGGCAGTTCAGTACATGTTATACTGTATAGTTTATACATACTTACATACTTTCTACAGTACTGTTGTAGACTGTATAGTGTATCCACTTTGCCAAGAGTGTGGTATTAGTGTTTGCTGTCAAAGTCATTCCTAACAACCAACAGTGATCTTCATACATGACGCATAGCCACAAAAAAAAAAGGTAGTTCAAGGTTTGGCATAAAGTCCGAACAAACAATGTGTACATTTCATACTGCGCCAACCTGTCAACTGGTGTAGGGTGTTGTAAGACATCATTGCGTTTCAAAAAAAAAAAAAAAACAACCAAAATTATAGAAAAATAAAAGCAAAAGATGAGATAAATCCAATCTGGCACCACACTATTCCCAGCATTTCTATCGCCGCCATTGACTACGGAGGGGAGAAAAAAGGGTCAAACTCCCTTCACGCAGGTTTACAGGTCTCCAGCATTTCTCATGTGATATGGCATAAAAAAATAAAAAAAGAAAAAGAAGGGAAAAGGAATGATTGAAAAATCTTAACATTATTGATGCAGGATAGAACTATCAGGAATAATTCAGAAGAGTGAAAATAAGATACGAAATTGATTGGGGAGCTCCTCTTCCTTATGGACCATTTTTTCCCATTACGGACCCCCTTCAAGGTAGCCACCTGCCAGGCTCAGGGGGATGATTTTAACCATGCTATTGATCAACCCTTTAAAAAGACACTCCAAACTCTATACGACTTTGTAGGTTTGTGATCCAAACTCTATCCTGGCCAAGACAACCAACTAAATGCGCCCCACCAATCACCAAGGGGCACGTTAGTTCGTTTATATATCCCTACACATCCCTCCTGAAATCACCATCGTCTGTACAAACGAAGTCATTCCTTTCTCGAATAAAGTGAGTATAAGTGCCTATGTGTCAACAATGTTGACTTGAACAGGCGATACAGACCACGACAAGAATGTATGGTGCCAAGAAAAAGATATCTTTATCGATTGGGCGTGGTTTCTTTGAGGTTACTCAGTATGAGCGCAAAAAAAATTACACAAGATGGGGTTGTTCATAATGAACTAAGGGACATAAATCTTCGTGAGAGAATCTCCACATCTATGTTGTCATTTTTGCGCTCTAATTTCTGTGTTCTCCCTCTCTTTTTGGGCGCATGGCACAAGTGGTCATTTTCTTTTTTTGATTCCCTACCACGCGTAAGGAAACGTAATTTAATTTTACGGAATGCGTCAAATAACCGAACAGGGGGTTGAGAATGGATTCTACTAGGCAGCCACACATGGGGGAAATGGTATGGGCAAAGGCAACACGACAGGTTTCGTGCAAAAACACTTAATTCATTGTTTCTTACATATCCCCCACTTTGGCTGCCTCTATAACACGTTCATCCCAGAATGTTGTGTGTTGTAAGGTCGCTCTTAGGGTTAAAGTTTTCTTTGTTTGGACCGCCTCACTCTAAATTGTCCTATTTGTTTGTTTGTTTGTCTTCACAAAGGGAACATTCTAAACCTTAATCATAAAGCCTCAATGAACCAAAACACCCCATAAGAAACATCACGCCCGGGCTCTATCTTTCTTTCTCCAGCTGACTTGTCAACCCACCCCAGTCCTTCCTTTTCGAAACGAGAACAAGTTCCCACCCGTCTGAACACGCAATCTAACTCAGTACTGAGCCGGTCTCGTGTTTAATCTATTCACTCCTTCCCCCGTTTTTTTCCCCGTTTAAGAACGACGACTACCCATTTCAATCCTTTAAACCATGAAGTTCTCTACTGCTCTTTTGGCCCTTGTCGCCTCTACTGCTGTTGCTCAGCCCATTGTTAAGCGACACGCCCACCACCAGCACAAGCGTGACGCCAACGTTGAGTACGTCTATGTCACCAACTACGTTGACCACAATGGTAACCCCGTTGATGCCAACGGAAACCCCCTGCAGCCTGTCGCTGCCGCTACCCAGGCTCCTGCTCCTGTTGTTGAGGTTGCTGCTGCTGCCACCCCCGCTGCCGCTCCCGCTGCCTTTGCTGCTGCTCCCGCTGCTGCTCCTGCTCAGGAGGAGAAGAAGGCCGAGGCCGCTGCCCCCGCTCCCGCCCAGGAGGAGAAGAAGACTGAGGCTCCCTCTTCCCAAGGTGTCCCCAAGACTGACTCTGGCGCTTTCCCCGGCGGAGCTCTCGGTATGGTCTACTCTCCTTACAACGCTGACGGTACCTGCAAGGACGCCGGCGCTGTCAAGTCTGACCTTGCCAAGCTTTCCAACTTCGAGCTGATCCGAATCTACGGTACTGACTGCAACCAAGTCCCTAACGTTCTTTCCGCTCTTGCTCCCCACCAGAAGATCTTTGCTGGTGTTTTCGATGTCAACGATGTTGACAACTCCCTCAAGGCCATTGCTGATGCTGTCCAGGCCCACGGTGGATGGGATGTTATCCACACTGTCTCTATTGGTAACGAGCTTGTTAACAACGGTGCCATGAGCGCTTCCGCCATGAACCAGATCACCAACTCCTCCCGACAGAAGCTCCGATCCTACGGCTACCAGGGTCCCGTCGTCTCCGTCGACACTTTCATTGCTGTTATCAACAACCCCGAACTCTGTGATGCCTCTGACTACATGGCTGTTAACGCTCACGCTTTCTTCGATGGCCACATCAAGGCTGAGGATGCTGGTGACTGGGCTCTTCTCCAGATCCAGCGAGTGTGGAGCGCCTGTGGCGGAAAGAAGGATGTTCTGATCACTGAGTCTGGATGGCCCTCCTCTGGTGGAAACAACGGTGTTGCTGTCCCCTCTAAGCAGAACCAGCTCGCCGCTGTCCAGTCCCTCAAGAACGTCATTGGTAAGGATTGTGTCCTTTTCACTGCTTTCAACGACTACTGGAAGCATCCCGGTGCTTTCTCTGCTGAGCAGTACTGGGGTATTTACAGCGAGTAAATCCGCCAGTAGTTGATTGATACCTAACTCAATAAATTTTAACAAGTAAATCATTGTAGACTTTTTAGACTCGTTCTGGTGATATATGCATTCGTTGTAATCACAGATTCTCCCATACATGACTTAAGATTTTTAGATTAAGCACTAATGTATATTCATACCTGTCAGGTTATTTACAGTTAGTGTCCAAAGAGCCTAGACCAGGAGCTCAATAGCTGCATGTCAATCAAATCAATGTATAATGTCACTGGAGAAAGACTGCTGTTAAAATCATAAAAATACATATACTACTTGTGGTTCAACTCCTGACTCTTGGCCTTCTTGATCTTCCAAGCCAGGTACTTAGCACTATGCCCAACTCGGACAATTCGTGTTTTGGTGGGTGGCTCCTCTCCAGCACACAATTTGAGCTTTCCGTACATTTGTGTGTCCTTGGACGGTTCAAAAATGTCAGGACATTGCACTGGTGGAGAAATAAACCATTGAATAGATCTAGTCCTTTCATGGGTTGGCCATCTCAACACCTCACTTGGCTCATTGGTTTCTGGGTCAAGCTCGTATCCTGCGCTCAGCTGAGCTTGAACCGTTTCAGGCAGTGTGAAGTTAACTGGCGGACCTACCACCTGGAAAATCTGCTGCTCTCCAACAGGTCCAACTGGGGTCGCATGCACTGGCACGGGACCCTGCATCTGAATATGTTGTAGAGGGGCAGGTGTGTAATGAGGAGGCAGCGCCGAGTTCGTTCCTGGAACCACAGTTCGTACTGGTGCCTCAGCAACAGACCGGTGCAGCGCAGCAGATTTCGCTTGTAACCCATGTGGTTGAGGAGACGCGTAGTCTGCTGCACTCGAGTTTGCTCGTTGGAATCGTGGTGGTTCAATGTACTCATCTGCTGGAGTAGGTTCCTCCGGTGGGTCTGCTGGATCATATGGACGCTTATAAACTGCACCAATCACAGGAGGTGCATTCTCGACACCCATGGTAGCTTCAGGAATAGGATCGTCATCACGGGCTCCTGCAGAGAGAGTATGCTTGATAGGGGAAGCCAGCCTTCTCAGAGGCTGCACTTTCTCAAACAGGTCCATTGTATAGTCAACCGAGTCAACCTCGTCAGGTATACAAGCCTTCCAAGTTCGAATTTTGTTGAAAGTCTTTTCAACCTCGTTGTATCGAGACTCGCACAGATATACCTTTCTGTCACCAATTCCCTGAGGTCTGCCTCGTTGATAACGAGTGAAAAACATAACAAAACACTTTTCCAGAATCTCATCTACCAAGTGATCTCTGTATTGACCTGACTTGACCACCTCGTTCTCGTAGAAAACCTTGTCGACCCTATGGACAGTTTGTTCTGGCCTGTAGTACCAGCATGCGTTGATCCACTTTTGACCATCAGGAGCCTGCCAGATTCGGAAGATTTGCCCAATGGTGGGCTTAGAGGGATCGTTCATATTATGGATGTGAACCCAGTCACCCACCCGGTAAGTGTCTCCTCGGTGCTGAACGCTATCAAGAGGAAGACGGGAGGTCTTGTTGTTCGATCGTGAAGCCAAGTCTTGGTATGTGGAGTCAGGTTTTCGCATTTCCTCGTCAGCCAGCAGCATCATTTCCTGTTGAAGAATCACAGCGTCATTATAAATTTGGGATCCTTCGATATTGAACTGCTTAGCATTGCTGAACATGAGGTTCATGTCGTTAAGGAACATTTCCACGGTCTCATATTTTCGTCTCTTAATGTTCTTCTTGATGGAATCGAGTGCGATGGGCCTGGCAATCTCTTGGTAATATTCAGGGTAATCACGTTTCTCGGGCAATTTTTCAAAGGGGAATGATCGAACAAGCCCCTGGTCGTCCCTTGCCTTACGCACTCCCCGCAAGATAGCCTTGATTCTATACTCGTGTGGTTTATCCACAATCGGTGGTCGGCCTCGTTTTCTTGGCGCATCATCCATCCGGCTTCTTTGAGAGTCAGAATCAACCTTCTTACGAGTTCGCACGGATTTTCTTCGAGACTTTCGACGGCCGTCATCTTCGTCGTCTTCAGACTCTTCACTAAGCTCTTCTTCAGACGACTCACTCATGATTTCAACTTCAGCATCTGAGCCCTCAGGTAGGGGACCGATCACCGGATACTTGAGGTCCTCATCCGAAAACTTCTTAGTTTCTCGTAGTACCTCAATACATTGCTTGAGATAGTCGTCGAGAAACACAGCGTCGTTGTAGATCCCAGAGCCCTTCATATTGAATAGCCGGGCGTTATAAGTAATCTGCGCCAGGTCATGGATGAAGTTTTGAATGTTTCTGTAACGAGGGATAGATCGCTTTACCTGCGTCAGCGATAATGGCCGCTTGATGATCTTGTAGTACGAGACAAGGCTTCGATCTGGGAGAGAATGAAACACTTCGAACACCTTGTTGTTGTCAATATCATTATCGATAGTGTAAATACCATCAAACAATGGTTGAACGAGGTCAGAAATGGGCCCGTTCTGAGATGCCGCCTTAAGTACCGTCGGACGAGCCACCTCTAACGCGTCCACAATCGATTGGTTCATTGTATTCGGTTGATAGTTTGGTGCAACGAGTTTCTGGCAGGTGATAGACGCGAGTGTTGGGAGAAGAATCAGAAGTTTATTTTACAACAGTTGTTTGTTCGATTATCACAAGAGTAGATTTATGAATATTAATGGTAAAGGTATGAGAGCGTAAGATTGCCTTTGCGAGCCTTAGGTGAATGGGAAAGGAAAATACAAAAGAAAAAACTGACTTGTACACGCCACCCAGTCAGTGATGGACGCCCTCCTGATACCTGTGGACAGATCTTCTGGGACAGTTATTACGATATACATTATCCAACTACCCAATTTGAGAGTGAATGACATGCAAGTTGGATAACTGTTTCATTCACTCCTTTTTCATATTTTATTCTGTTTCCGCTTCATCTTTATTAGCTTCGTATTCAACATGATCATTTTTCAATTTATGCATGTTTCAGAAACCAAGATCTGCAGTACACATCGCTAACGATCCATACACAGCTACGAACGGATAACGCCACCTGTTCGTCAACAATGCTGTCATCAGACCTGGAATCATTCCAGAAACACTTGCTGTCATCCAGAAAGATCCTTGCTCTTGTTGGAGCAGGGCTGTCCCAATCCTCTGGTCTACCAACCTTCCGGGGCGAAGGGGGTATATGGCGTAGCTATGACGCAGCTGAGCTCGCCACACCGGAAGCGTTTCATAACGACCCTTCGACTGTGTGGCAGTTTTATGCTCACCGAAGACATATGTCATTAAAGGCCAAGCCGAATGCCGGCCATTATGCTCTTGCAGAGCTGGCTCGTCGGTTACCAGGTAGATTTATGACTCTTACACAAAATGTTGATGGACTCTCGTCTCGTGCGAACCACCCGCCGGAGGCACTACTCAAGCTCCACGGAGATCTTTTTGCACTGCGATGCACCTCATTTTTCTGCTCATATTCTACTGAGGATAATTTTGTAGACCCCCTCACACCAGCACTAAAAATCACAGAAAATTACAGCTCGGCTCAGTTACAGCGTCACAGAATACCACTGGAAAACCTTCCAAGGTGTCCACAGTGCAAAGAGGGATTGCTGAGACCAGGCGTGGTATGGTTTGGAGAATCTCTCCCGTTCAAGGTGATGGATACTGCGGATGAGTTTCTCATGGAAGGAGATGTTGATTTAATTATCGTCGTGGGCACCTCTGGAAGTGTGTGGCCTGCAGCAGGATATGTGGAGCGAGTAGCTCTGAATGGGGGAAAAGTGGCCATTTTCAACATGGAAATCGACCATTACCAATATGGCGAAAGCGAGGCCGAAACTACTGACTCTGAAGATAGCAGCAATGAGAATGCAGTTATTCAAGGGTGGGGGTTTAAAGGCAATGCCTCCGAATGGCTACCTAAAGCTCTTGAACCGATTATTGGAAGAGCATTTATGAAAACACGTTACTGATAGATCAAAATCCTGACATACCTTAATTGCATTATTTATGACTTTACTCTTGCGACTATAGAAGTATCTATCAAGTACAACGCAACAAAAGTTAGTTTTTTTCGTATTTCAAAAATAGGTTTCATACAATTGTTTAGTCAAACTACAACCTTCTCCCCAGATTATGTAATTCAGTCATTCATTATATCTACTATCACTTAAAAGTGGATGGACTTGTCGTAAGTAGCCATGGCAGCCTCCTTGAAAGCCTCAGAGAGAGTGGGGTGAGCGTGGCAAGTTCGAGCAATATCCTCGCAAGAAGCACCATACTCAAGGGCAAGAACACCCTCGGCAATCATCTCACCAGCGTTAGGACCAATGATGTGGATACCAAGAATTCGGTCAGTCTCCTTGTCAGCAATGAACTTGACAACACCTTCGGTATCAAGGTTGGTCTTGGCTCGAGAGTTAGCAGCGAAGGGGAACTTGCCAACGTTGTACTTGATGCCAGCCTCCTTGAGCTGCTCTTCGCTCTGACCAACCCAGGCAACCTCAGGGTGAGTGTACATGACAGAGGGGATGGCAGCGTAGTTGACATGGCCGTGGCCGGTGGCAATGTACTCAGCAGTAGCAACACCCTCCTCTTCGGCCTTGTGGGCAAGCATAGGACCAAAGGTGACATCACCAATGCATCGAATGTTAGACTTGTTGGTTCGGTACTCCTGGTCAATGATGACTCGTCCTCGGTCATCCTTCTCAACACCAGCAGCTTCGAGGTTCAGGCCCTCTGTGTAAGGTCGTCGGCCAATGGCGACGAGGAGAACATCGGCATCAAGAGTCTCCTTGGTACCCTTCTTGACGTTCTCGACCTCAATCTTGACATTGTCACCCTCAAGCTGACCGGAAAGAACCTTGGTTCCAAGTTTAAACTTGAGACCCTGCTTGGACAGAGACTTCTGGGCGGCCTTGGCGATCTCAGCATCCATACCAGCACCAATGGCGTTCTGGAACTCAACGACGGTGACCTCAGCGCCAAGTCGGGACCACACGGAACCCATCTCAAGACCAATGATACCTCCTCCGATAATGACCATCTTCTTGGGGACCTCCTGCAGAGCAAGGGCTCCAGTAGAGGAGACAATCTTCTTTTCGTCAATGGTAATTCCAGGGAAAGGAGTGGGCTCAGAGCCGGTGGCGATAATGATGTTCTTAGCCTTGACGTTGATAGCAGCACCGCCGTCAATGGGGTCGATCTTGACCTCAGAGTCCGAAACGAAAGATCCGGTTCCCTTGTAGTAGTTGACCTTGTTCTTCTTGAACAGCATCTCGATACCGCCGGTGAGACCCTTGACAGAGGTCTCCTTGGCCTCCTGCATCTTGGCAATGTTCATCTTGACGTCAGACACCTCGATACCACGGTTGGCAGTGTCGGTCTTGATGGAGTGGTACATGTGGGAGTTGTTGAGCAGGGACTTGGAGGGGATACATCCGACGTTCAGACAGGTTCCTCCGAGAGCTCCTCGCTTCTCGACACAACCAGTCTTTAGGCCTGCCTGGGCAGCCTTGATAGCAGCGACATAGCCACCAGGGCCACCTCCAATAACTAGGACATCAAGTTCCTCATTGGCTATTATGTTAGTAATGTGGGGAAAGGGTATAAGGGACGGAAAACACCGACATGTAGGAGATGCATGACAAGTCCGTAACCAGCTGACAATTGATCTACTCATCACGCCAGCTACACAATCTCATTCAAACCTGGCTTAGGCTGATTCGACCCCAAGGAAAAAAAACTCCACCCCTACTCACCAGAGCTGTAGCATCGCTTGAATTGAGTCACGTTGACGGCAGCTCGTCCCCGAGGGGCAAGACCGACGTTGACAAACTTGGAAGGAAGAATTCGAGTGGTTCGCAACATTTGTGGTGTTGGAAATATGTGTGAACTTTTCTGAGAGAGAGGTGCTGAGCGACTTGTTTAAACCAACATGCATATGCAGCTACTTGCTGAACTTACCCTCCTCTTGTTGGGTCTCGGAACAATAAAGGCGGGCACGTTATGCACGACAAGGTTTACTTTGATGACAGTGGGGGTGCCCACAATAGTTATCACTGAACGAACTTACACACATTTGGAATTGTGAGACAAAGAATGGCGATGAGGCATTGAGGAGTACAAAGATGGAATGTGTATTCTACATGAATTTTCGTCCACATTGCATTGCTACAGGCTTTTGGCGACTAGCACTGTTATTATTATGAACTAACATCTAAAACCTTAAACTTCAGTTTGATACCCGGTTGTAGCCGTCACAGATCAAGGCAGCATTAAAATGGTTTTATTAGTAATGGTTTTTTAGAAAATCTGTCATCAAACAATAAAATAAATGCAATAAAAATAAAATAAGTCAAATAATTATACAGACTAGAATAGATCACTGGCTCGGACCCGTTTTCGAGGTGGAGGTTGGGGACTACCTGGAGGACTCTTGGAGAGATCCCTTTGTTTGATAGGCGATCTACTTCTCGAAGGAGATCTGGATCTGGAAACAGATCGGCGTCTTGGGTTTTCTTGGTTAAACGAGCTTCGGCGTTTAGGTGTATCTTTAAGTTCACTCCTGGATCTCGGAGAAGGTGATCGGGAATACGATCTTTGCCGTAAGTTTGGCCGGTTCGAGCTTCTATCACGCAATCTGCCCCTTCCGTCATCTGATGCAGAGTCATATGAATCATAGCTGTCATACGAGTCATAGCTGTCGTAAGAGTCGTAGGAATCATAAGAATCATAGGAATCGTAAGAATCATAGGAGTCATAGGAGTCATAGGAGTCATAGGAGTCACAAGAGTCATAAGAATCATAAGAGTCATAGGAATCATAAGATTTCTCTTCTTTTTCCTTCCTCAGCTTCTCTTCTTCTTCAACCAAACTTGGAAGAAGCTCTCGCATACTATCAGTAAGAGGTCCCAAATTAATCGCAGTGAAATAATTGATTGCAAAGCGAACATTAGCAGCATTTGTTTTCGGGAACATCCCAGCAATGTATGGTTGCACAAATGACTTGGACAATCTGTCCTTGAGATGATCCAACCCTAGCTCTTGCCG
Organism: Yarrowia phangngaensis; assembly: GCA_900519005.1. NCBI lineage: Eukaryota > Fungi > Ascomycota > Dipodascomycetes > Dipodascales > Yarrowia > Yarrowia phangngaensis. Next base: position 3,251,739 of record ULGR01000001.1, on the reverse strand, counting down.
CATCTCAGTGAACATAATCTTGAGGAAAATACGGTTTGAAGGATTGGTATCCTCCTCTGTCAAAGAAACAGATTCCAGGACCTTCCACGACAATGCATCTGCTGCCAATAAATATCCAAAGAAAGTTGCAATGTTACGAATCTGGTTGGGCTCATATCGATGAATGACCGAGTAAAAGAATCCAAATGTGTTCTCAAAGTTCAGTCTCCACTCACGTGACAGCCTCAGCAATCTTTCTCCTGCCCCTCCGTAGATTTTATTATAAATCTTTTCTTGGGCACAGCATTCCACCAACATATTAGCAACTTCTTGCGTTCGCTTAATCCTGAGCTTTAAGGCTTCGTCATCGGGAATTCCTTCAGGTATTTCAATCACAGTTCGTGAGAGTTTGACCAACTTATGAACAATTTCATCAATAGACATGGTAGACATCACTGTCAAGTATATCTTTTTCCTAAGAGTAGCCAACTCAGTACCTGTAAGATCTCTAACTGCTGACGTTGGAGCTTGGGTTTCCTCGCCTCCTAACCCCTCTTCTTCTTCCTCTTCTTCTTCCTCGTCCTCATCTTCGTTATCTCCATCTTCTCCATCCTCCTCTGCCTCATCTTCTTCGTCGCTGTCTCCCAGAATATCACTCTTCAGCTTTGCATATTTCTCCTCATTGGTTTCATATTCAGGATCAAACACAAAGTAGTTGAGTAGTTTGTCATCAGTGAACTTGTCATCTAGGCCTGTCATGTGGGTCACATAATCCTCCTCATCAACAAGATCCAGCTCCTCCTGGATAATGGGGTAATGCTCATAACCATCCTTGCGGATTTGAAACAAAGACTCGATCATATATTGCGTTCGCTTTTCAAGCTGTCCATCGTGCAAAATAGTTCGCAATCGCTCAAACACTCCATTGTTAGCCGCAGGAGAAACCTCTGCCAAAAAGGCGCCAGATTCCTTAATGAAGGCAACTGCAACTTCAACAGAGTGGTCTGTGGGAGTTTCAAGCAAAAGATGCAACAACTGAAGTACAAGAATCTCGTGAGCCACATGGTAGTTGCATAAATGAGCCAGAAAAGTCACTGACGAAAGACAAGTGTCTTTTTGATTACGTCTATAGCCTCGACGAAACTGTAAAATCAGTCTTCTTACCAACAGTTCGCCCACCTGAGGTAATTTTGAATTCACAATGGCTGTGAGACAAGCATAGACAGGAGTATATGTCAGAGCCAGGGCCTGAGCCGTCATTATACTTCGGCAATACAGACCACGCCCCCGAATCAGGTTATGCGTAAATATTTCAGCAGCGATTTCTCGAATGTTTTGGGCGCTGACCTTATTGACCAACGAATTAATTGATTTTTTCAGATTTTCAAATTGGATCCTTTGGTACTCCTTTGAATTTTTATCCTGAACCAAAAGCTGCTGCAAGGCTCTAATTTTTGCGGGTGGTACGTATCTTCCTCCAGATTTCAGCTCCATTAGTTTCTTTAACTCCTCAGCAGCTTTTTCCAAATCATTCTGAAGATTTCCATCTTCTTGGCCCTCCTCCGTCTCTTCAAATCTCTCCTCGGCCTTCTTCTCTTCCACCTCTACCTTTTCTTCCACCTCGTTACTCCTTTGTTCTGAAGTGACGTCCTCTACCTCTTTTGGGGCAAGAGGAGGCTCCGAATATGGTCCTCTGGGACCATCCTTCCGTCGTTGATGCTGGCGAGGCGAATCTCGCTCACGCCTTGATCTACGACTACGACGACTACTTCTGTGGGTTCGCCGCCTCCTCCGAGGTGATCTGGAACGAGAATAAGACCTTGACCTTGACCTTGACCTTGACCTTGACCGTCGTCGATCTAACGATCTACTACGGGATCTTCCTCGTGGTCTATTTCGTTGTTGTCCATCTCGAGAAGAAGATCGCTCCTTCAGACGTCTGGGTGGCGGAGAACGTGAACGAGAAGAGAAATAATCTCTTTGCAATCGATACGAACGTCGGTCTGGTTCAACTCCTCTTCCTCTGTCACTCATGCTGGGTGGTGTTGGCTGCAGAAATATTTCAGAGTTCATACTTTATCACACTGAAAATATGCTTAGTAAGCGAGCAATATCTAGATTTCTCTACAATTGAAGAATAAACAATAAATCACTTACTATACAATATATGCAGTCCGTCCCTAATGTACCATGCCATTGTCGATAGATTTTTGAACAAACGTCCAATAGTCCTTCTTGGTCCAGTTTCTGAGCCTCTTACCCACCACCAACATAATGAAGAAGACACCAATACAGCCTACAGAGACACCTGCAGCCTGACCAAATGCATTTTTGAGACCCTCCTTAGTGATCCATGGTGTAATAGCATAACCAATGCCGAAGGACATGCAATTTCGAATGACGATCAATGTGACGAGTGAGTCGGAACCAATCTCTCTGTAGCAGTCAAGAGCATAGTTAACTGACGAGACGGCAGGAATGGTGGCTAGACCACCAATAATTCCCATGGCGATGACTGGACCAATCCAGTGAATACCATTGTATGCTCCTACACCCCACAACACCAGCATGGCCGGATTGAGGATAAAATGAATAAGAAGAACCCACAATCGATGTTCAGGTTCAGAAAGTCCGCCGTTTCCTTTGGCTAACTTAATACGCAGCAAATCAGACAGATACCCTGAGTACCACGAGGTTATGAATGTGACAATGATAGGACTGATATATGCCAATCCAACCATAGAGGGTTTGAAGTTGTATGGAGGTGCTGATAGCACCAAAGATACAGAAGCATTGAGAATGTTGAAGAAAATGATTCCAGATCCATAAAGGAAACCTGCGTAGACCACTGGTGGGAACTTGAAGAAAATGATAAAGGGTCGTTTGAACATCTCCCACAGCATGTTCTTTCGGGGTTTATCCCACAAGGCTAGCTTTTCTTTAAAAGTTTTCATTGGTTTGGCTTGCTTTTCCAAGCCAGCATCAACTCCCTTTTCAATAGAGTCAGTCGAGCCAACTTCGGTGTCTGTGACAGAGGATGCTTTTTCGTGAACTTCTTCTCGGACATAGTTGGTCTCCTCGAAGAAGAAAAATAGGAAAACAAGGCAGACACCGTTGAAAATTGCTCCCCAGTAAAAAACCCATTTCCAGTCCATGCCCTCAGCAATGAACCCTGCTACTAGAGGAGCAATGTAGGAAGAAAACATGAGCGAAAAGGCATAAACACCAACCCAACGGCCTCGCTCGTGTTCAAAAAACACGTCAGAGATGGTGATTTCACACATAGTCTCCATGGGCGATCCCAGTGTTCCCTGAAGGATACGAGAGCCGATCCAGGCGCCACGAGTTTTAGCATAAGGACTCCAAAGCTGGACTGCCAGAGTTCCTAATACTGAAATCAAGTAAATAGGCCGTTTTCCATATTGCTGACCAAGAGGTTGGAAAATCAAGCATCCAAGACCGTAGAAGAGGAACATGTATCCAGTTCCTTGATTGAGCTCATCCAGAGTCAGCCCGTTGTCCTGAGAAGTGAGCACAGAGAAAATCGAATAGAGCGAATTGGCAGGCACAACAACCGTCACCATATAGACAACCATGCAGAACATGGACAAAAGCTTTCGTTGTCTCGACCAATTCAACGGGTCATCCGGATCGGAAGACGGGGTGGGGGATACCACAATCTCATGGTCTTGATCAACCAGAATGATAGATCCCGGCACAGCTTCGTAATCTAACATGGCGTTAGATGGGTATGTGAGAGAGTAAAGAGTTACTCTCAAAAGAAAACGATCCAAAATCCGAAGAAAGCCTCTACCGGATAGCCCCGATACTTTATCTTTGCATGGACGCTCATCTTATTTTTTTTAAGCTCTTTTTCCCGTTGGAGTCCTTTGTTATAGCAAAAAAACTATATTTGACTCGAGCCAATGGATCATTCAGATTTTCAATCTAGTGACTAAAGAGATTTCAGACGGCTTGAGAGCCAGTTCACAATTAATGAGCTGAATGCGAACACCACCACTAGTTTAGTATTCTCTCTTTGTAATGGGCAGATGCAACTACCATTATTCTTCCTCCACAATATGAAACCTAGTCCTGAGAGCAATGTCCAGCAATACTACCATAAATTGTGTGCCAAATTGTGCATATGATGAAGGGCCACTTAAAGTCCACTCTTAGTACACTAAAACAGATGACATATCTCATCAGCTATCATTTTTCTATATCACTGCTGGACGAAGTAACCGAAAAAGGAAGTCGAGCCCCTCAGGCTGAAGAAACTGTAAATTTTAAAACGCCTGCGCTCTATACATTTAGGAACCACCCAGACGAAGATGGAGGGCGATAATATGGGGTTCACCGTTAAAGCCTAGTGATAATGCTCATTGTCTTGCGATTGTGCAAGGGACCAGACTATTTGAAAGCTTGTGGCGAGCGAAAATCTTTAGGACAAAGCTATGGTGATAGTTGATCCGGCGGAACAAGCCACGTTCCACCGGACCATCAACAGACAGTTATAAACGTTATTTTTAAAAAAATACGAACTAAGGGTTTGGGTAAACCTATTTTTCAGGCTTCAAGGGATACAAAATTAATAACACTAATAAATTGGTTGATTCTTGAGAAAAAAAAAAAAGTCGTTTAGTCTTGTAGTTGCCTAAGTACCTTTTCAGTTTTTTAAATGAAGTTGGGGGGTTTGTCATTCTGTTAAGTTTGCTTCACCAAAAGTGGAGCCTTTGTCTCCATCGGAACTTTATAGCCTTATTTTTGATTTTTAATTTTTTTTTACTATTACTTGGAAAAATTCTAATTAAATAAAGTAACATTGATAAATCAGTACTGGGATTATACATCGTTTATTTCAACTAACCTCATAGTCAGCATTTTCTTGAATTATGAGATGTTTTTAATATGATTGTCACCAGGAACGTCTTTCTATTGGAACGACTTCAACTGAATCTCAATGGACATGGAGAAAGACATAGATCCCACACGATGTTAAGGGGTACAATCCAACGTGTGTTCTCTGGAGCTAACTAGAGTTGAAACCGAACTTTTAGAACACATTCTCATTTCTAGGCAATATATCAAACCGTCTCTCTAGATTCACAGCTTGACCTCAGTGAAGCCCCAATATCTACAAACTATACTATATGAGTATGTTCGCCACTCTACTATCAAACTCCATCTGTGGATACATTTCAGATTGGTGTTAGCGAAAAGGGCCATTTTGTTCTTCCCCCCTCCAAAGGATTGCGGTCATCGCCCCTGGCAAAGACCAAAACGGCCTCTACTGGTAGCTGCGATTTTCCAAAGTGGTGGTGGGTGGATAAGAAAATATTGAGGTAGATTTTCTTTAAGTATACTGAGCATGCTGTTACCCGGCCTCGTTACAACTATGGTCTTGACGAGGTGGTGAATTATGCAGGTTGCTGCACGTAAATTAACAACTGACATAGAAATAATCACCCCACACAACTGATAGAGAATGTCCATCACCGCGGAAAACCTGGAATACATCTTTCCAAATGGGCTCGTTGGCATCCACCCTACTTCCTTTGATCTCCCTGCGGGATCCCGAACTTTGTTGATTGGTGCTAATGGAGCTGGAAAGTCGACCTTACTACGAATTTTGGCAGGTAAGACCCTGGCAAAGGCAGATAAGCTTATGGTCCAGGGGTTCGACCCTTTCAGAGACTGCTCTCCTCCTGGAATCCGATACCTGGGTACGGAATGGGCTGGAAACCCCATTGTTCGACACGACATTGAGGTGGCTATGCTTTTGAAGTATGCTGGGGGAGATGCGTTCCCTGAGCGACGAGATAATCTTGTGCAATTGTTGGATGTGGATCCTACCTGGCACATGCATGAAGTGTCTGATGGTGAGCGAAGAAGAGTTCAGTTGGTCATGGGTTTGCTTGTTCCCTGGGAGACGTTGTTGCTGGATGAGGTGACTGTTGATTTGGATGTGCTGGCTCGAACCAATTTACTTAACTTCCTGAAAGAGGAAACCGAAACTCGTCAAGCTACCATTGTCTATGCTACTCATATTTTCGACGGTCTCAACAACTGGCCTACTCATGTTGCTCACATGAGCCAATCCACAATGCTGAGCTGTGAACCCTATGAAGCCGTCCAAGCGAAATTCCCGGGCAAAACCATTTTAGAAATTGCTTTGGGATGGATCACAGAGGATATGGAGAGACGTGGTCCCCGTCTTCCCAGAGCAAAGCGACAAAAGCTGAATTAAAGATAGAATTAAATAAACAAATAGATGTAATTAGATCTTATGACTAATGGCCCTTCTCCAGGCCTAGACTTGTTAGTCAGGTGAAACCATGTTTCATAAAACAAAACACACCACTTTGTTAAACTCATGCCTTACCACGTTGGCATGGATAATGCATACCATAACGTCAGACATTTATTCATTAGAATGGCATTAAAATAGGGATTAATACTGAGATTTCAACATCACCAGCTAGTTGGCCCCTAGCACTAGCCATGTGGACCAAGACTTGTTTCCACTCAATTATGATAATTGCTTGATTGTCTTAGTCTTGCGCCTCCCTTCATGTTATACGAGGAATGCGATCGAGTCGATTAGGCTCAGGCAATTCTCCGTAAAATTATCGGCTCATAAATATAGTTTGCTGTATGGGGTGATGAGCTCAATAATAAGAAGCGGTACGGGGTGTACGCGTAACGTGTTAACCTCTATCGAAAAGATGAAATGACGATTTTTTTACTGGAAGTTTTGTCCTGATATTCTTAAATATAAGAATTTAACACGTGTTGACAGTGCTAAATCCTGAAAGGAGGCGGATCTGATAAAAATGGACACAGTTTAATACGTATAAGGTTTCCGCCTTTTATGATGATACACAGAAATCGAAGGGTTCATGAGGGATTGTATTATATCTGAGTTCAGATATCTTCTCTACTTGTAGTTATCAATTGAATCATAGCTTTTATACCAAGTTCCTCCATTCAAAAAAGCCTTGGCTGGTTCTCACATGATTCCATATGGTCGTTCTCCTCGTACCCAACCGGGGTAAGGGCAACCTTAAAGCAAGGAAATGGAAGCACTCACATGCAGATGAAGCATGAAAAATAAAGGCTATTGCTAACCCCCGAACCCAAAGCGGGTTTATATAAAAATCCACTCCACCACGCTCTACTAAACAGAAAACACAACCAACAAAGATGGATATCGTTCTAGAGACCGTCGACACGTACGCGTTCGACTGGGTATACGCCAAGCTCCTCCCACGAACATTAAAGCTAGCACCTCAGGTGGCCAAGTTACTACGGGTCCAAGACTTTTCCAGATCGCTAATTGACCCCAGGACAGGCTACTTTTTCCCTGAGGCAGCTGCTAAGCTCGCACAGGCCAAGAACCCCGAGTTCTATGGTGAGCCCATCTTCCTGAAAAACGCGTATGATGTTGCACTGGCCACCGGCTCACTGTTTGCTCGAGACCATATTATCAGACAGCTCATCTCCCTTACTATTACTACAGCCATTTTCGGAGCAATTCTTTATCTTTCATTTGCAACTCTTTCCTACGTTTTTGTTTTCGACAGAGATACCTTCAACCATCCTCGATTCCTTAAGAACCAGATCTCCCTTGAGATCACCCAGGCACTTAGTGCCATCCCCTTCATGTCTCTATGTACAGCGCCATGGTTTGTGGCTGAGGTGCGAGGATATTCTCGAATGTACTTAGAGATTGAGAAGCACGGGTGGCTTTATCTTATTTTGCAGTACCCCATGTTCCTCATGTTCACAGACTTTGGAGTTTACTTGATCCATCGAGGTCTCCATCACAAGTGGGTGTACAAGCGTTTGCACAAGCCCCATCACAAATGGATCATGCCCTCTCCATTTGCTTCCCATGCCTTCCATCCACTTGATGGTTATGCCCAGTCCTTGCCCTACCATATTTTCCCCTTCCTCTTTCCTCTCAACAAAATCTCCTACCTGATCCTGTTCACCTTCATCAACTTCTGGACCATTATGATTCATGATGGCGAGTATCTTGTCAACTCCCCTGTTATCAACGGAACTGCTTGCCACACCGTCCACCACCTGTACTTCAACTACAACTATGGCCAGTTCTTCACACTGTGGGATAGACTTGGAGGATCTTACCGACAGCCTGAAGACGAGTTCTTCGACCATTCCCTTAAGAAGGCCGAGCAGACTATCCGACGACAAGTTGGTGAGTTCGAGAAGATTCGAGCGAAGGAAGAGGCTGACGATGACCGAGTCTACATCACTGACTCTGCTCCTCGAAAAACTGCTGCAGCGAAGCGAGGTTAGATGCAGTGCCACAACATAAACAAGACAAACACAAGTAGATACCGACAATAACTTTGGCATTTTGCTGGAGTAGCATTACCTAGAGTACATGTTAGAACATGTAACGAGTCACGACTATTAGTAATAAATTATTAGATTGCACCTCATCTGTAGACTGATAGTTTAATTTCCACAAACCGCGATACCTTATAAGCACATTGTGTAAACTGCTAATAAACTATTTCTTGTTATTCTGTGTTATCTCCCTCAACAATCTTGCTCTATTCTAATTAAATCAAAATGAACAAATGGGATTGGATATGTGAGGCTTTCGTCCGTCATGTCACATCTCCAATCACATGGCTCTTGCTCTCTTGCACAGTCACTACCCTTGCCATCTTGACTCTTTTTCCTTTTGCGTTGGGGTATATTGATTTTGGACAAGACGAAGACAGTTATCATTGGATGAGAAAGAAACGTGGCAGTTCATTAAAACCACAAACCGAGGATACCCTTAAAGAGATACCAGCCGAGACCGTCAAAGAGATACATGCCGATACCGCTTCCCAAGACACAAACGCAGCTACCCCTCCGGTTCCATTAACTCCAGTCGTCATGACATTTCCATTATTGAAATCCTTGTTCACTAGATTGATTGACCAAGAGAAGTGGAGAGAGGCTGGCTATGTGGCTGAACACGTTTACAACCTGGTGCGAAGCAAACAGCTATTAACGAAATTAGGAATTGATGGCCTCAGACTCCTGAATGAGGTCATCGATGGATACCCAGAGAGTGTAACGGAGCAGGTAATGATTGTGTTTCATAGTCTTGTTGATATCATCTTAGGCCGATACCCTGGTTCTAGCGATGACTTAAGCAGATGCACCAAAGACTCCATCAACCGACTGTGTACTCAAGTAATGTCTACTCTGATCAACAATGTTACCACTGTTTCACGCAGCGACATTGTTTGTGTGCTATGCCAGAGATACTTCCAAGATCAAAAACCCTATGTGCAAGTGTGGGTTTTCAAGAGCATCACCGTCTTTCTATTGCACAGTCTTCGAACTGGCCACAAGCTGAGCTCCCAGGAAAACGAGAATGTTCAACTTTTACTCAGAGACGGCTTGAAGTCTCGAAGCAAACCAGTTTCTAAAGCAGCCCGGGATTCTTTGACACACTTCAAGCTGATCAATCCTGAGGCTGCAGACAATCTACGAGCCAGGGGAAGACCTAGCAAGACAGTAAGTCCAACAGTGTCCAACCATTGACAGAGTAAAACCATTGACAGAGTATATAGGTAATTAATAGATCGACTTATTTAACCATTCCTTTCGAGATAGAATGGCGAGGAATGTGCTCTTCATCACCACGCAAATGGAAAGAACAACGACAATGAAGTACCAATAATACGTCCATGAGTTTCAATGATTGGCTTTGCTGTATTATCGCGGGGTTACCGAGAAACCACATTAGAAAAACCCTTAATATAAAGGAAAAGAAGTACAACGAATATCTCAAAGGATTAAAGACCCTTTATAATCATAACCTACCCTGCGCTCTCAGGACTTTACCTGCCCAATTAAGAAAAGCGCAAGTTGAATGACCATTCATCCAAACCATTACCACGTTAAACGAACCTATTTATTTGACACCTATGTTTGAACTTGCTAAGTGCTTTACCTGAACAAACTGGTGTTATGGTCAAATTTATGTTCCTTCAATCTGAATCAGACATTGAACCCCCATGCTCAATGGCCTACGGTGACGCATTAGTTGCATTGCTAAATATCTGCTCAAAGAAAAAAGTATCAACACATTGCTAGTTGCACCAAACCGCACTCTTCCAATATCCATTAGCCTCATAGCCCCATTTGTGCACTTGTAACTATCCCTCTCTAGTGCATATCCCAACTCCATATCTGAACTCTGTTTTCATTGTACACCACATCATCAACCTACTAACCATCAACAACGTCAATGTGAGTATATTATCTGGTGCCTGTACCTTCCTTTTTCAACTACGTCTAACCTAGGTCGCTTTTTCGCATCTCTCTACCTGGATTCAAACTACCACCGTCGTCTTTAAGGGCAGTTGGAGTGTATGGTTCTGGAGCAATCTTCGCTCTAGGATTCTACGCCATGCTCGATGCTGCTCTCTATTCTAGCCACAGAAATGCCTCCATAGTACACGTCAAGTTCTTCCCCGACTGGCTGCCATTGTTGTTCTCATGTATTGGTATGCTGGTCATCAATATGGTAGAGAAGGCCCGACTACAATCAGCGCTGACAGGAGGCTCGTCGTTCTCGTCTGGAGAAGACTGGCAAGCCAAGGTAGTGCTGTTTCTCGGATTTGCATTTCTAGCCGGTGGCATGGCTTCTTCAATTGCCGTGCTTGTGCTCAAGTACTCATTACCAGGATATTCCATGCCCACTTTGGGAATGGGAATAGCCAATGTTGTGTGCAACGCTAGCATTATGATTTCATGCGTGTTACTGTGGGTGTCCCAGAACATCGAAGATGAGTACTCCTATTCTCTTTCGCTGTAAATATCGAAAGGGGAGTTTACTGATATATAATAATGAAGCTGTTTCACATGATAGTCTTCCATTAATACGCTACTACTCAAGTATACCAATATAACATGTATTATCCTCGTACCTTCCTCCAAATGCAAAGAGTGCCAAGAAACTCACTCCTGCTCTATTCATACAAATTGTATCATGACAAGTTGGCGGCCATCTCCTGGACGGTGAGTGGCACAAAGTTGTCCAGATCCACGCCCAGAGCCTCCCGCGCATGGGCTGGAATCAACTTTTGGTTGAGTTCTGGTGCGATTGACAGCTCATGTCGTGTGAAGTTGAAAAGTGCAGGGAGCTGTCGAGGTGCGTTGTTGGGGTTTCGAGAGTCAGGCAGCACAGTTTCGGGGTCTCGCAGCTCGTCGAAGTAAGGGTGTACCAGGGCCTCGATGGCAGACAGACGTTGACCTGGGGAATACTCAAGAAGTGGAGTGATCAGTTCGATGGCGTCAGGGGGCCCTCGCTTGAATACTCGCGAGAAAGGGTGAGGCTTTATCTGAGGGAATCGGTGTTCCATGTAGTTGGGGTTCATAGTTCGGATCTGTTCGCGTGAGGGGGTTCCCAGCACCTTGATAATCTCCACGAGCTGGTCGATGCCTGACTCTCCAGGGAACAATGGTTGACCCAACATCAACTCAGCCATGACACATCCGCCCGACCACACGTCGATCTTAGTGGTGTAGTTTTGAGCTCCAAATATCAACTCTGGGGCACGGTAATATCGTGAGCAAATGTACGAAACGTTGGGCTCGCCGGGAACGAGGATTTTGGCGGAGCCAAAGTCGCACAGCTTCAACACACCGGTGGCGGGGTCCAGCAGTAAGTTTTGGGGCTTAATGTCTCGATGGCAGATGCCCAAGCTGTGGATGTATGCCAAGGACCGGAACAACTGGTAAGTGTAGAGTTTGACCTCAATGTTAGGCATGGACAGACGGGCCTTGGAGAAATGTCGTAGTGCCCTGTATACGGTTTCGGGCACGTACTCGAGAACCAGATTGAGGTAGACGTCGTCCTTCTCGGCGTTGGAGTGGAAAAACGCCTTGAGCTCCACAATGTTGGGGTGGGACACCTGTCGCATAATCTCCAACTCTCGGTTCTGTGTTAGTGTCCTGTACGTAGCGCGGCGTACCCAGTTGCTTTATTTACTCACCTTGAATCGCTTGTCAAGAAGAACCCGCTTGATGGCAGCGTCCTCATTGTTGGGCAGTAGTTTGGTCTGGAATACTACTCCAAAGGAGCCGGATCCAACCACCTTGCACTGGGTATAAGTTAATTGACGTTGCTCGCCAGTCTTTCCGTCACGGACGGATTCTGTGACAATTTCGGACATTGGCAGAAATATTTCGGACTGTTTCAATTGCTTTCTTTTTTTCCCTCACTTGATGGATTGACGTTTTGTGTTGTGGTGGTGTGTAGGTGTGAGTATGTGAGTGTGTTTTTGTGTGGTGTTTGTGTATGTCTGAGGTATGAAAAAACTGGAATAGGGTAGAAAAAGTCAATGGGTAAAACCACTGCAAAACCAATCACCTGTATATTTCAGTAACGATGATTTTCTCGTAGCTTTTTCTGCTAGTTGGTCACGTCTTTGATTGCTTCCAATGGCCGTAGGTATCGTCCTGGGGGCTGTCGTGGAGAGAGTGCAAAGTGATGGTGTGGGGTTTAGTAGATACAGTTGTATACATAAATGCACACCTCACACTTGAGAGTTAAAATTGGTGCTTATGTTGAACTGATTGATTGTTACGTGCTGCCCCCTAGATTACTACATGACCAACCTTTAAAACAAAGTATTTTCATCACCATTTTACATTTTCTTTCAACTGGCCACTGATGGTAGCTGTACTTATGTTTGGTTGAGTTTCTTGTTTCGACCCAATACCGTACCCTTAACTGCATGTCAAATTAAATTGACTTCGAGGCTGACCATTTATGACAGTCCAAAATCCTGCATTAAACCTTTGTTCTTAGGGTTGAGGGGAAGACCACGAGGCCACTAAAAGAAGCTCTCATTAGACACGATGCCACAACACAGTCGGCTGAGGCGACACCAAGTTGGTGATCTGGCAACCTAAACTTCTTGTGCTGCCTGCATTATTTCATACGTTGTCCTTTATTGCGCATTTTTTTTTGGTAGTAGAGGTGTTCATTTCTAGTTTTCTCTAGTGGAACTTGTTGAGTACTACCACGATGCTGCACCGACATTCACGTGATCCTTAGTTTATTTTTTCGCCCCCGCTAATTGGTGGTGAACACCCTTTTCAAAATGCAAGGTCCATTACGAACTGCATATCTTGTGCACACACCCTGTTACTGGAGTATTCTACCCGACAAAGTTCGGTGTAAATCCTGAAACTTTAATACAGGAGATCATGGGACCTCGATAAGGTTTAGCCTTAAACAACAGATTACGAGCATAAACTATAGGAAACACCAAAAACCAGAATTCTCGTCTGAACCAAATCAAGAAGCCTAAAAAACCACCCGGAACCTATTTTTTGTATCATACCGATTGATTCTTAACAGGTCTATTTTTGTTGAATGTCCATCCTTCTGTCCCCACCCATTAAACCTTAGAGCACACACTCAACCTACCCGATCTAATTGGACAACAAGACTACAACCCTGACGAAATAAAAGATGAGTGCAGTTTCAAGTGATGAGGAAAGTGTTTTTGTGAGGGCTCCGGTTTTAGGACCCAAAACTCTCAAACAGCGCAAAAGATCTAGCGTCCACATGGATGCAATCCACGAACCATTTGACCCCACCCAGATATCACCAGCACAGCTCTATCTGACTGATAGTGGACATCTTTTCCATGCCGGTAAAGTTGCCATTGTTCTAGTGGGTTTGCCCGCTCGAGGCAAGACCCATTTGGCTGTTTCGCTCACGCGATACTTACGATGGCTGGGGGTCAAGACACATGCATTCCACCTGGGAGACTATCGACGAGCGCAATTCCCTGATCATGAAACTAATTCGGGTAAAACGGACCCCGATTCTCAACTTCCAGCCGATTACTTTGACCTGGAGCCCTCTGAGAAGACCAAAAAGTTACGATCTCAGATTGTAGACTCATGCTTGGCAGACATGGAGGTGTTCTTTGACCAACACAACGGCCAGGTGGCAATTTATGATGCCGTGAACCCCACATACCAGATTAGACAAGACTTGGTTGATAAGCTGACTGCACGTCCTGGACGACAGGTGCTTTTTGTAGAGTCTTACTGTACAGACGACTCCTTGGTGGCTAGGAATATCAGAGGAGTCAAGTTTTCGTCGCCAGATTACCAGGGCTGGAACTACGAAGACGCCGTAAAGCATTACCTCAAACGTATTGAGCTGAGAATCCCCTATTATGAGTCCATGAACAGGGAGAAGGAGGCACACCTATCGTATGTCAAACTCATCAACGTCTCGGAAAAGATGATTCTCAACAATACCGCACATTTGGGGTACCTCATTAACAGAATTGTGTTTTTCCTCATGAACGCCCGAATCAAGACCGGAAACGTTTACTTTGCCAGGGCTGGAGAGCCCGCAGTTGATTCCAACGACTACAAGATGGCAATGGATCTACCATTGTCAGAGGTGGGCAAGCAGTATGCTGAGACTCTCTGCCAAACCGTATTAAATCATATCAGTGACTATAAATTGAGACAACAGCAGAAGGAAGAATCCGCGGCAAACGACCCAGACTCCCAACGAATTGGCCACGATATTGACACCCAGCTAGCTACGCAAAACCCGCATAGAGCTGCTTCATCGTCTATTCAGGGATCGCGACAAGGATCGCGACAAGGATCTAAGCAGGGCTCCACCACTGCTTCAGGGAACTTGTCTCCTGCCTTAGCATCGTCTACCTCTATAGCTTCGATGAACCACCTACATGTGGATTCTCCTACAGGCAGCACCACTAGCAGCAAAATGATGGTTCCCTCAGCTATGTCTACATCCAAGATGACGAGCCTGGTGGTGTGGACTTCTGTACGAGCACGTACTGTTCAAACAGCAGCACCCTTTTCTGCTCGAGGTATTCCATTCTCCGAGAGAGGCCAGTTGACTCAGCTCAACCCTGGAGTATGTGAAAACATGACCGAAGAGGAAATCAAGGCCAAGTACCCAGATGAATGGGAAAAGCACAAGAAGGATCCATACCATCATCGGTTCCCGCGGTCAGAGTCTTACCATGACTTGGCAGTGAGACTGGAACCTCTTATTTTAGAGATGGAGCGAATTCCAGGCGACATTGTCATAATTGCTCATGAGAGTATTCTTCGAGTCTTATACGGATATCTCATGGCCTGTACCGTCCAAGATATTCCTACTTTGTCGTTCCCTCGAAGCGAGATTGTATGCATTATCCCCAACGCGTACCATAACCAGGTCGAGCGACTACCTGTTCCTGGAGTTGATTCTTAGAGTAATATATGCATCGTACTACAACTCTAGAAATAATCTAGCAAGGTTAAACTATACAAACAAATACAAGCGATTGAAGCAATATTTTCTTCCATCCTCAGGCGGCGTTTCATTCCACTTTGATAATACGAGCCTTCATTCGCTTGTCCCGCCAGCGTAAGAATTCTTCCTCAACAAAACTTGGAGAATCTCCTGATGTGTCTTTTACGTAGAATGCTTTAAGAATAGGCAGGTCCACTATCAAATCGACCAGACCCAAATCACGGATCAGAGACACGAACAAAAAATACGCCAAACCCAACACGCAGCCCAACATCACCCCAGCTAGCACCTGGGTAGCAGTATGGTATAAAAGATGTACACGTGAGTATGAAACCAGTAGCGTCATGACAATCAAGCCAATTGTTCGCGTAATCCTCTTGGTCGGCGAGTACAATTGTCTCATTCGAAAACTCATCCACAAGGTTAGGTATGTCGTGAGGAATGCCACAAACTGGGCATGAGCAGAAGGCATACCATATCCGGGTCCGTATTTCGGCCGTTCTTGCTTAATATGTCGCTTGAGGATGTTATTGGCAACTTCGCAAGCAACCTGGCCTCCTAGGAGCATGAGGGTCTCCATTTCCCGTCTTGAAAAGATCAGTGTCGCGTAGATGATGAGGATAATTTGTGGCATCAAAGACGCTATAGCACATATCAACGCCATTGGGTCACTGTCGTCATAATAGACCTCGAACAGCTCCAGGCTCCGTATCGCCATTGTGTGTAGACTTTCTGGATTTTTCGCACTTGTCACAGATTGATGCAGGGTCGAAACTTTCGAGAATGTGACAGCCCTAGCCCTAAGTGGTTACATGAAGTGAGAGACAAGAATAGCTGGGGCTGTGCTGAAATAGCCAACACAGGGATCTGAAATAATGCAAAAGTTTTGAACACATATGACCAATTCATTCTTCCAATCGATCGTGTTCCTGAAGATCACACATGTATGCCAATGTGCCAAGAGGTCGTCATGTACATTTCCTCATCTGATAATATGGCCTACTTGGTGTAGCATTTTTGTATTGTCATGAGGTGAGTTGAAACAGAAAATAATTAGACTGTTACGACACTCACGATTTATTATTTACAAGGAGATCAATCAACAACTATGATCTTTAGGAAAACGACAGAGTCGTTAAAATATCAGAATATGAGAGCAATATGCCTTTGCCATCATCCTAGCATCGTTGAAATTTCCAAGATGGAAGATGTTCTTAACAAATAGTATTTGATAGAAATGTGCTTCCGAGCTCATAGTTCCTTGCAGTTGCTCTTCACGTAGGAGAGCTACAATCCTATCATCCAGGGATAGACGCTTTCATGATCATGTCTAATCAAAATTACCTCCTCATTTCGACTGCACACAGCAAAACAAAGAATTATAGCTCATTCTCTCGCTGTCGTATACTCAAATCGGTTACCGTTCACAAATATCATAAATCGTGATATGCTTAAATTATGCCTAATTATGTGGAGGTTTATCAAACCTATCAAAGATAGAAAACTTGTGCTTCTTCTTTTTCTCCGTCTCCTTCTGTAAATTTTCCTTTAGTCCACTTCTATGCTTGGTAATGGGGTCCTTGGATCCGTACTTCTTGACCTCACCATCCCTAATAAACCCTTTGCCCACTCCGTCAGTGTCCGCCTTAGGTTGAGATGGTGGTGGCGGTGGTGGCGGAGGAGGTGGCGGCGTAGCTGCTGGAGAATGATTCACTGATGATGTGATTTGAATTTCATCATCACTTTCTTCTAAAACAAATAGACCACCAGTTTCAACTCTTTCTGCGGTTGTTCCCAACACACTTGAATTGGCCACAGTCGTGCCCGAATTGAGCATCGCACTTCTCAATGAGGGCGTCTTGCCAAAGTCCTCCTTTGGAAGATCGAAAACTCGTTTGGTCAAGATCTCACGCTTACCAAGAATATGCTCTTTGGTACACCACATTCGCCGGAAATCGGCCTTTGACTTAGGCCTATTGACAGGAAGATGAGCCATCTGGGGAAGAAACCTACTGGGATCTGACAGAAACATCTGCACAAAATGAATCAGATACACGCCACAATCCCAAGTGTTGGTCTGAATCGGCACAGGTAAGTCTCTATATTTGAAAGCTCGGGGGGGAATGTTGACTTGCAAACGGCTACTGGCCTCCAGGGCAATGTAATCGAATATTGCACCAGCAGTGGTTTTATGTGGGACATTCAAAGAATCCAAACAAAACATCCAAATACACTCATCATCTTCAAGGGGACGGAATTTGCGTTTCGGTTGGGGTGGGGGTGCCTTACTTTTAGGAGGTTGGCTGGGCTCCTCTTCATTCGTTGAAGCGTTTTCACCTTCACCTTCACCTTCACCTTCACCTTCACCTTCACCTTCTTTTCCACCTTTGCCATTCTCCTTTGATTCGCTCGACTTGACCATGGACCGAGTAATGCGTGATGGGGAAGCTTCATCTAACCCATCAAGCTCCTTCTTGGCGGCAGGACCAGGAGCAACAACAATCTCTTCATGCTTTCGTCCCTTCCAGTGATTGGCCGCCTCCAGGTTCCACAGAATCATCACATACCAATGCTGGTGTTCCACGATGGGAATAATAAGACACTGCTTGGAAAAGAGATCTAACTTGGCTGTCCAGTTTTTGGTATTCTGGTATATCTCCTTTGGTGCCAGCTCAGGCCTCGACAGTAACTTGTGTACAAAGTATGTCGAGAAAATATGAGTATTGCTGTAGCTCAAAGGGTGGAAAAACACCTTGTGTGGGACTCGGCCGGCTTTGTCCGAGAGGGCTTCCACTGCAAGTGCGTGCTTTTCATCAGCCTTTGTTGGTTCTACCCTCTCGGGAAGTTTGTCATGCTCGATTTGAAGGAAAAGAGAAATTAGGGTATCGTTGAGATATTCGCAATCCTTGAGCTGCTCCACATCCTTTGCCGTAATCTCCATATGCTTACCATGCTTGGTTTTGTAATAACGAATTTCTCCAAACTCAAGGGTTTTCGATGACCGTCGAGACGACCGTCGAAGTGAGGTTTCTGTTGAAGACGGCTCTGATGCAGTGTTAGATTCTAGGACACTTTCTGCAGAAGCAGTTGTTTCATTTGTTTCTTTCACTAGAGTACTCTTCTTCATCTTCTTCCCCAACACACTTCGTTCTCCTCCAATCTGTACGAGTACTTCGGAGGTTTCCTTGTCATTTATATTAATGACACGGCAAGGAACCCGTGATATTATCTTGTTGAAACTCTCACTAGAAACACTCCCATCGAATTTCACAGCCAATCTTTCATAAAAAGACCCATCAACAAGAATATTATCCGAAGTCATTCCCTCAAACACCATCACCTTAGCAGATTTATTAAATTTGATGGCCGTAATATCATCTAGCTGAATAGTAAGCACGCCATTGAGACCCACAGGAGAAGGAGAAACGCACACTGATCTCGCCTTGTCACCCTTAAATGTAACAGTCAGTCTAAGTTGCTCGCTTCCATCCTCTGACTGTAAATTAGTAAGTTCCTGATTCCATATCTGATTCTCCAAATACACCTCAACAACATTAAGTGGAAGACGAGTCCTTGAACGACCTTCATCAGAACGAGGAAAAAACCGGGACGCTAATAGGCTAGATTTGGTAGAAATTTCCTTCTTATTAGACCTTGGTGTTTCCTCATGTCTTGACTTCTTAAGGCGTATCAGGTCTTCTTCATCTTCTTCAGGTTTCCTTGGTGGTAATGGGTATTTGCTTTTGCGTTCGTTGGAAGTAACTTTTTCTTGTTTTGCCTTGTCGCCAACAAGGGGGAATAAATCTTCATCTGAATCTGACATTGATGGTCTCGTAATAGTGTTGACAGCTGATGTTCTCTCTGGGAAGAAGTCCCTGAGCTCTGAGCTTATGGGCCTTCGAGATGACGGTAGGTCAATAGGAATCCCAATACCAGGTCTCTTTACCAAAGTGGAGTATGGTCTGACCTGGACAGCAGCTAATGTTGTTCCAATCTCCACAATTCCCTTTGGAGTCTCTTCGCCAGTTTTATGTTTCTTGATGATTGTCGATAGGTGAGGGTTTCTGGACCCAAACGAAATCGTTTGCGCACGTGAATCTGAATTGGTATTTGCTGGCTGTGGACGTTTTGTTGGTGTTTCACAGTCTTCCTTGTCAATTTTACTGTACTTCTTCGTAGGAGATGGACTCTGCGGCGCCTGAGGTGAGTGGCTCTCCGAAGACGATCGTTTAATAGAGTGTCGTTGAATCGTTACTGGCTCTTGAGCCGAAGAAATCCGACTATACAGCTTCTTGGTCATCTGGGGGCGGGTGAGGGAGGGGACTTTTATGTGTGTGGGCTCTGAGGAGCTCGAGCTGGCCAAAATGTTGTTGATTAACCTGACCTGGCGCTCCACCCCGTCGCCGTGTCCCGCACGTGTATTCCCCGAACCAGACGGCATAGTAAAAAGGGTTCTTTAGAGTGTGTTAGTATGCGTTTTAGAGTCGTCGTAGTGATCAAACTAAAAATTGCTTGTGCAGGCTGTGGTCAACGTCTGATAAGGGCAGCGATGAAGACGATGCAAAGAAGTGTTAGTGCTAACAAGGCTTAAAAGATACAAAAATGAACAATGTGAGAAATATTCAATGGAGTCTAAATCTGTACTCAAAATGTGAGAGGCGGAGCAAACTCTGACAAGTATCTGGTCGGTGACGTATAATAACCTAAACCGTATAAGTTTTATAAAGTTAAGAGTTAAATACGGATGGTCACGTGAACCCTTAACTAAGAAACATGATTGTGCAGGTAACAAGTGTCACCGTTGTGACAGAGTCCTTCGTCAACGACATGAAATCGGCATTAGGCGGGTATTAACAGCAGGTAGTGGCTACCAAAATCCAATCACAAAAGTAATACCAAAGCAAACAAGTTCCCGTTTTACTATCCCTGTTTGATATTCAATTCACAAATTTACACGCTTCAGTAATTATCAGAACGCCTATTCAGAAAAAGCTCAGCATCTATAACAGTCACATGACCTGATCACATCTGTAGTAAACCATTTATTTCAAATACTCTGCCGCACTTTATGCTAAGTTAGCTTCTTCTAACTTCTTCCAACGCCACCTCAAGGAGTTCCAACAGATCAACCCCAGACAAACCTTAATAGGTCAAGTCGGTGAGTCAACGGCAAACAGAGAACTGTTCTAGCTGGAGTCTGAGGGATAATGGAACCAAAATAAATAGATAAAAGTGTTTAAACGAGTCCTTGTATTCGTTTCCACTATCTCTCTACTGCCATCCACTCCACCTCTCGCCTAATCAAGCTAACCTACCAAAGTTCAAATTATACTTCTTTCCCCCTCCAAACTTTCAAGTCGCATTTTTTCCGAAGATACACTTTTCAACACAACACTACTTCACAAATGCTTCGAGCTCGACAGTGTATCAAGTCGGTGGCACGACCGGCCTCGGCCTCCACCGCACGGTGGTTTTCCGCATCCCAGGCTTTGGGCAAGAAGGATCAGACCCCTATGCAGGTGTTTATGGACACATTCAAGAAGGAATGGGGCAAGTCCAAGGAGCTCCAGGACAACATCAAGGCTCTTAACGACGAGACTGGCCGAATGGCCGAGAGCGAGACTTTCAAGCGAGCCAAGGAGGCTTACAAAAACGCCCAGAAGGGTTCTTCTGCGACCACCAAGCAGCTCAAGAAGGCTGCTGGAGCTGTCGGATCAGCTGCCGAAGCTGCATGGAACTCTCCTGTTGGACGGGCTACCCGACAGGGTATCAACGTCACTGCCGATACTCTAGACAAGGCTGCCGAGCCTATCCGAAAGACCAAGGCTTACAAGGACATCAAGGACGTGATTGATGATGGATCTTCGATCCGATACGGAGGTTTCGAAGACAAGGATAGCCGAAGATCTCGACGTATGGCTGAGAAGCAAGCCCAGATCGAGGAAGAGCTGCGAACTGGTGTCAAGAAGGGCCCCGTGCTGCCTAACGAGGAGGCAGGTACCGAGCTGGTGATCCATGCCACTGCCAAGGCCCCCCGAAGACGACTGCCCAAGTTTGACGAAAACAGTGTGATCGGCAAGACCGGAAAGGGCGTGGCCTCGTGGTGGGAGGAGTCCGACAACGGATTCATCGCCACTCTTCGAGCCGTATCTTCCAAGGTGGGCCGACTGTTTGATGAGACCGAGGCAGGAAAGGTGATTCGAATGTTCAAGCTCATGGACCCATCGTTCGACCAGGATCAGTTCATGCGAACTGTCCGAGAGTTCATCATCCCCGAAGTTCTGGAGGCCTGGGTCACCGGAGACGGTGAAACCCTGAAAATGTGGCTGTCTGAGGCCCCCTACAACATCTGGGCCACCCAGACCAAGCAATACACTGAGCAAGGCATGTTTGCCGACGGAAAGATCCTCGACATTCGAGGTGTAGATATCATGTCCGCCAAGGTTCTGCCACCATCTGACGTGCCCGTGTACGTGATTTCATGTCGAGCCCAGGAGGTGCATCTGTTCCGAAAGGCTAAGACCGGAGAGCTTGCTGCTGGTACCGAGGATAACATCCAGCAGTCCACATACGTCATGGTTTTGACACGAGTGCCCGAGGATATGGGAGACCCCGAGACTGGAGGATGGAAGATTTTGGAAATGGTCCGAGGTGCTTCTCGATCGTGGACTTAGACAATGTATATATATGTAAATAGTATGATCATGACGATAGCTGACCGTGATAGAAGATGTGCTGGCCTCACGAAAACTACATAGATTCAGGGCATGCGCGAAAGTTATTTCGTAATTACTGGCCACCTTGTAGACCCATGAGTCAAAACAATGATGCTTTTGATAAATTATAGAATAGCTAAAATCCAAGTTTACACAATGCAAAATTTCACTAGACCAAAGACAGCCATATACAAAGATAAAACAACTTGAGTTCTTCACGAAATAGTGGCTCATAAGGCCAGATTTTCAGAGGCTCACTCGGAAATAATTTTGAAGGTCAAGTCAAGATGACAGATACTCTTCATAAGAAATACCAGTTACCACCGTCAAAAAGGATGCTACAACCAAATCATGGACTAGAGAGAGATCTCGAAGCCTATGAGAGGCGATCCAAACTGCCTCATTCATACCATGTATGCACAGTTAGAACCACCTAACTTTTTTCCTTCTTCTTCTTACGTTTAAACATGGAAGGCGCAGGTATATCCTCCTCTTTAATTTCCTCCTTCACTTCCTGTTTTGCCTCCTTCAGCTCCAATTTGATTTCTCTTATCTGCGAATTATCCAATTTTTGCCTTTTATTCAAAACCAAATCATCATCCTCCAACTGCTTTTCCTCAATCTTCCAACGTTTCGACTCAGAGTCATTCACTTTTTTTGCCAGCTTGGATGCACTAAGGGTATACTGCACAGGTGGATTTACAGAGTCAGGAACGGGAGGGGCAGGTGGTGGAATAACCTCAACTGTCTCCCATGCTCCAGTTCCAGTGTTTTTATCTATCACCTTGGGTTTTGTGTCCTGTTTATGCTCTACAGGTTGCTCCACTTTATCATAAAAGGACTTCTTGGCCGTTGTCTGGGTTGCGCTCGTGTCAGTGTTTGCAGCCGTCGTCATAGTTGCTATATTATACCCCTCTGAAACTACCTTTGCACGAATGTCGGCCAATTCTCTAGCGAGTTCATCTTTTTCCTGTTCCACTAGCTTACTGTTTTCATACAGACCCTTGAGATGGGTTTTCCATGCGATCTGGTGCTTTGCGGTATTCTCATGCACTTTGCGCTCAAATTTGGAATCTGTCACAAAGACAGCACAGACCTTGCACCAATACCGCGGTGCCATGGTGTTGTTAGATGGGTTGGTTCAGTTGGTTGAAGGATTAAGTTTGAATAATTCCTACAGGTTGCATGAAAATATGCATCTAGAGTACCTTGATCAGTATCTCAATACCTTTGGATCTGTACTGTCTGCACAATCATGGAAAGCAGGAGTTCGCGACATTCAGAATCACGGCCACATAGTCATTCAGGCGAAAGGAGCACGTCGCCTGATTCTCATCGTTCCCATAGACATCGGTCGCATCGGTCACATCGACGCAGGGACCATGATCGAGAAGGAGACCGGTCTGAGAAATACAGCAGACATCGGTCACACAAATCCTCTCGTAGCCATCGATCTAGTCGTTCTGAAAGAGACCGTTCAAGAAGCAGAGAGAGTCGCAAAAGAAGCGATTCTTGGGACAGTCTGCGGGATGATTCGAGAGAACAAGAAGACAAGAAGGACGATATAAACGACAGGACGGTTCGTGAGAGGAGTCCCATCGCCGAATTAAAAGACTCTTCTTTTCAGAACACGTCACAGGGAAAATGGGTCATCGATGGATCGGATTCGGAGAATGACCAACGGACTACTCTTAACCAACGAGTTGCAGAACAATTGCGTGAGAAATTGAAAGCATCCAAACAAACTGTTGAACCTGAAGTATCATCAGATGGAGAGGAACGAACAGCGAAACATATTGTACTTACAGCTATGGATACTCAAATGATGTGTTCTACTTCTGCTCCTTCCAACCCAAAAGATATGACGATAGCTGAAATGTTGGCAGAAGAAAGACGATTAAATCACATGGGAAACGCTGCCTCGCGTGCAGCAGAGACGATTTCGCGTGACAAAGGGTTTTCTACAGACAATGATTACGTGGATGAGAATTCTTCCAAGTTGGCTTCGCTTGTACAGAAGAAACAAATTGATCTGAAGAATATGGCCATTTCGCAAGTTCAGAAAATGACCAAGATCTTGGACTCATGTGAACTTTGTAGCGAAGATCGAGCTCCCAATGCATCAGTCATAGCCACAGGAACTCGAGTGTACCTTGCATTGGCTCCAACTCCAGAATTAGCTCCCTTGTCCTGTGTCATCGTTCCTATTGCTCATCATAGAAACACACTGGAATGTGATCCTGACGAATGGGAAGAAATTCGCAACTTCCAAAAGTGTTTGGCGGTCATGTACATGTCGATGAAGAAAGGAGTAGTGTTTTATGAGAATGCTGCCCGTCCACATCTATTTGGTCATGCGCATATTGTGTGCATCCCGATTCCTCTGAATCTAACTAGTGATGTTTCGCCGTTCTTCCAGGAGGCGTTCCTCACTTCTGACACTGAGTGGAGTCAACACCGAAAGGTTATCAACACTGGAGGTAAAGGAAAACTGGGATTCCAGACATCCATTGCAAAAGAAGCTCCCTATGTGCATGTCTGGTTGACAATTGATGGAGGAGTGGGGCATATCGTTGAGGACAATGCCAATTGGCCAAAGGAAGACCGGTTTGCACGAGAAGTTATTGCAGGGTTGTTACAGTGTCCTCCAGAAATGGCCAAGAGAACCACCAAGTGGAGTAAGGATGAAGATCGTCTCAAGAAGTTCAGAGATAAATGGGACAATTATGACTGGACCAAACAGTTGACTTAATGGGGAGGTATCAGGCAACTATCTCAATGAAATGGGCGATCCACCTACCGTCTTTCATTTAGTAACTTTGCTCTAGCACAAACATTTAATTTATCGCATGCGAAGTTGATACGACCTACGAACTATGACATGTGAACCACATTCTTTCCATATAGCCTGTGTAGCAGAAACTTGGACGGAACATCTCACAGACTAATCTGGTTGAATTGAAATCACAAACTACAGAATGTACCAGTTGAAGATTGGATCACTTCTTAATGTGTGTTTCTGACTGAACATGTTTGAACTTGTGTAATGCTAGAGATGCTGAAATATTTCTCTGGACACGACTACTTCGAACGGTTATTAGTTTTAAGATGTTTCCTACTGACTCACCACTCCCCAGTAGTAGCGAGCCATTATGTTAGTACCAATCCTCTACTTGCAAGCTACTTTCATTAAACCGTTCTCAGCAAAGCAAACCGTTATTTCATGATCATTATCTACTATTGTATATCGTATATACTTAATTGCATTTACTGATTGTCGAGCTTCTTGCCGATCTTGGTGATTCGCCGAATGGATGGGTAGCCCTCAATCATGCAGGCAAGGTACCAGTACATCTTGACGGGGTTGGGAACCCGGTATTTGTTGATAAGAGGTCGCATGAGGAAGAAGAACTCAAACAGATGGATGGCTACAGTCCACTTGATAAAGTCTTTTCGTCGTCTCTTAAGCTCTCCCATGACAAGCATTGCCACCTGGGGGATGAGGTCTTTATCGAAAGGCAGCAGGGGGCTGATGAGCTTGAGTACGAGGTTCACCAAAATCACAAACGGAGACTTAGGGTTGGAGTATACGAGATCAGGGCTAATCACACCAACAACGGTCCACAGAATAGTGGCAGGGACGAGAATGTCAAGGCCATGGACCCATTCGTACTTCTTGATTTGGAAAGGCGAGTAGCCTCGAGCAGCAGCAGCAGTCTTGGCCATGTTGACAAGCACCTCTCGGGCGTCAGACAGAGACGCAAGCTCGGGCTTGAGAGGAATGGAAAGAGTTCGGAGATTGAGATGGTCCGACTCCAGCGCATAGTTGATGACCAGGGTGGTAGAGGTGAGGTCGACCATGGTCACAGAGGCAATCTGGGCGGTAGCCGTGACTCCTCCATAGTGGTACAAATAGTCCTTGAGAGCCAGAGTGTGGTCCTGGTTCATGTGGGCAAGGATCCGGGCTTTAGTTGCTTCATTTCGAGCGGTTTCAGCATCAATTTCAGCCGCAGGGGACGAAGTCGCAGCCTTGAGCTCGGGCTTGGTGGGAACAGCTGGCTTGGAAGTTTCTGCTGACTTAGTGGGAGCCGTAGGTTTCTCCGCCTTTTCAGCAACCTTCTTAACGGCAGTCTTGGCTGGGGCGGCTGCCGTGGTGGATGCTGGAGCAGCAGGAGTAGCGGGAGCTTCAGACTTGGGCACCTTCTTCTTATCGTTATTTGACATGGTGTGGTTGGGGAAAGAACAATTACGTGGGAAGGTCAACAATTGCATGCATAGTCCATGTAAGGTATGCAAGATTAGCAACCAATGGGGAGGTGCAGTAGATGGCCGAGAAGGTGTGTGTTTGTGTAAGTATGGAGGTTAATATAATTGACTGATTGATAGATTACAGGAACAAATGATTTTCCAATCCTGCTATACACTTCATTGCCTCTCAATTGCCTTCATCAAGCCAGCCCCTCCACCCTGGTCTATAGTTAAGGTTCGGCTGAATTCACATGATATCAATGATGTGGGGTAATGGTCATGGAAATAATGATTATGAGTGAACATTGTATTCTCCGAGGGAGTATATCCATATAAAGAACGGTCGTCATAATATTTCTGCTCTAGGTTTTCTGAGGAATTGATAAATGGTTGGATTGGTCACCTGTCACTTGGTCACCTGCCACTTGGTCACTTACTGAGTGCCACCATTGAATCTATTGATGAAACAAGTTCAACCTTCTCAAACGAAAATATCGTTTATTTCAATGAAACAACCGGTGCGGGAACTGGGGCGAGTCATTTACTATTCATATGCCTAGTATACCGTCAACATTGTTGTCAGTATCCTGCAACAGCCATATGGTGTACTCCAAAGTCAAGCAAGTTACACAGTGTTGCAATGTCACATGGTGGCCAACTCCAAGTTTTAGACACAATGAAGCACCGACACCAATCATAAGACATCCTCAATAATCAGCTAGAATCAACTAGTACGCTGCTAGGAAGAATCTATCTAGCCAACGTCTCGTCTCTGGGGTGGGTGTCTCCCACCTAGAAACAAACCGTTTAACCTAACCAATGACTTTCTGGGAGCATGACAAACTCGGTTATGGAGCAGCTGGTTTGATGAGAACTAGACGGCGTGAAACGCAGCAAAAACAATATCCGACTCAACTAAACACAGGTGCGTATCCTAGGAAAGGCTCTCATTCAAAAGAATACTGAAGAAGTAACAGTGTTCCAATTCCTCGGATTTCTACAAAAGTGGGATTCTTGGCATCAATAATTGAACAAAGCTTGAAACCTCTTCCCCTTTATCCCCGCCTTGATAACATACCCCATAATCTTGGCACGTTCGTATTGGGATGGGGGTTTGGGAAGCAAGGATGAGAGCAAGACATAGACCAAAACGACGTATCCACAATAATGCTTAATTTTTTTTTTTTTTTGTTAATTTTTTCGTGTTAATTTTTCTACTTAAATTTTTGTTCTCATATTAATCTACTTGTGGATGGAGGAAATCCCTCATATGGTGGAAACAACAAAGGGCAAACTCACATTAACCTGCATCAATGGAGGGTGGTGCAACAACAGATGGACATCAGCCAGGCGGATCTCCACTTGCGCATTTATAATTTGGTTTATTTTACCTCTTCCCCCATGGCCCTACACCCACACACCTATATGCCCTGCTTTGTGTGCATTGGCGCTCCTTCTTCTCTCTCAGTTGCTAACCTGGTTCACTTGCTGGTTTACCTTTTAGAAAGGTACCCCTCCATGAAACCGTTATAACGCTTCTTTAAGGTGTTGAACTTTAAAGTGTAAATGGTTGGTAAGTCAGTTATAAACCATCCAAGCCAACCTCTATTATACACTAGAATACATCATGACCGTCGCAAAGCAACCTCTGCGGATTGTGGTTATTCGACATGGTCAAACTGACCACAACAAGGCTGGAATCATACAGGGCCAGACAGATACATCCTTGAACGACGAAGGTCGTAGACAAGCCAAGGAATGTGGGCTGAGGGTACGTGACGCCCTGGCTGCTGTTCACGGAACCGAGCCCAACACTTGGGACTCAAACACGCCGTTTTCTGCCCCGGTGCACGCCGTGTACACCTCTGATCTCACAAGATGCAAGGAGACGACAGAGATCTTGCTAAAAGCAGCTGGACTACCCAATGTGGAAGTGTCTCGAACTCCTTTATTGCGTGAAAGATACATGGGAGAGCTGGAGAACCGGCCAGCGATAGAAGGAAGGGCCCGATGCAAGGCCGAGGGTTTAGACTGGGACTCGTTTGGCGAAAGTAACAACCACATGATTGAACGTCTCTGCAAGCAATGGGACACGATAGTATCGCGTGGACTGGAGGAAAACCATGGCACGGTGCTTGTGGTGACTCATGGAGGTTGTATCACTCGCTTCACTAACTATGTGGTCAATGAGTTGCTACCAGAGCCGTTTCTGATGAGCAAGCACATTTCGGTGGAGTCGCTTCGCTCACCACAGAACACCTCTTTTACCGTGTTTGATATT
This sequence comes from Yarrowia phangngaensis, assembly GCA_900519005.1. NCBI lineage: Eukaryota > Fungi > Ascomycota > Dipodascomycetes > Dipodascales > Yarrowia > Yarrowia phangngaensis. The sequence goes on along the minus strand of ULGR01000001.1, from coordinate 3,223,169 downwards.
GATAGAGCCACTTTCCGTGGCACTCTGCAAGTGTTTGCTGACATTGGACATCTTCATGGAGCCCAAAAGCAAGTGTTCAACGCCGACGAGAGTAAGTAGGACGGAATTTTTATTTATTCTATGATAATACTGTGATAATGTTCGATATAGCACCTAGGAATATGGTAGGCTCTCGCAGATCATTTGCTATTTGGGATGAGAGTGAGACTCCACCATAATGAGATTATAAATGGCTAATTCTAGTAGAAAGTCTTTAACGGACCTTTCAAGTTTGAAGAGACAAGCATTTGGTCAAGAAAAGCGGTACTCTACAAGCAATACCTCTGCCACACAAGTAATGAACATACCATTGCAGTGCCTAGCCGGAAACGGGCTATCACGTATGTATTCTGTATACCAGCCAGCATCGCGACACAACATCTGGCCAAGTTTCATATTTAATAATAGCTTCGATGACTATCATTTTTCAGTTCAATGTTTCAGATAAAACGTTCTATTCTTCTAGGGTAATAAATATGCAGGTTGATCCATGTCACTTTTCGGTCAACCAATTTCTAAGATGGTTCCTTCTCTTTTCGGTAACTGTGTCTTTTTTCTTTGTCCTCAACTTGTTCTTCTTTTCGCTGGTCATGGTGACTCGCTGAACCTGTCTCAACGACTTGAGGAAATGAGCAATAATCCAGATCGTTAAGATAGATGCTACACCAGTTACTCCCAGAAACCCCCAATAACTCTCCTCGATAAAGTTCTTCAAGTTCATGCCATACAAAGATGCCACAAATGTTCCTCCAGCCAAACCAAGGGCTCCGATCTGGAATTTCAGATCCAAATGCATCAGCGCATTTCTATTAGCGTCAAGAATAATGTTGACAATTTCCTCTGTGTTTCTGATATTGGAAACCAAGTTACCAACTGTTTGAACAATTTCGTCACAATGCTTGTAGTAAGTCTCAAGAAGCATTTCCACCTCTGAGTGGTCATCAATAGCCCGAGGTTGACCAGCCTTTTTCTCGGTGAGATACAATCCCGCTAGATCTTCATCTGCGTCAAGCAGCTCATCAATAACGTCTCTGATAAGCGTAGCCTTCTGAAGAAACGCACTTAACTTCTTGGACTGAATCAGCAGATGCCGCAGCTTCTCTCGATCAATATCCTGCTCCAGCTCAGATAGAATTCCATTAATGACTGTAGTATGCACCTTCATTTCCGCATCTAGGGCCGCAATAACCGAAATGAAAATCGCCTCCAAAGCTCGCATTTCATATGGCAGAGTACCCATTGTTTTGTTAGATTTCTTGAGCTTGTGACCGAGATCGTACATAAACAAGCTCTGAGTCTTGGAGTCCGTACTTCCAAAGACATCGAACAAAAGGACCTTGTCTGACTTGATCAGGGCTCGGATATGTAGTAAGTTAATCAGAATCGAGTTGCCTCTAACCAGAATAGTTGGAACGATGGAGTTGACTCCCGTATCTAGTTTTCGAAGATCACGTGGCAACAGTCCATGCTTACTTAATAACTCAGGACGTTTGAACTCTCCAGAAGCCACTGTCACGTTTCCATCAGAATCAAACACCGTACACCTCACCAGATTATTCTCAGGAAGAGACTTATGAGTGAGTGACTTGATCAAAAGATCTGAGTCTTCCGGTGATATATCTCTAGGGGCACTATCTATAGGCACCAAGTAGTTGCCGGAGACCGAGGTTACAGGTACCACACCTGCTGCAGGTTTTTTCAGTGGAGAGTAGAAGCGACATGGCAGTTGTGAAGGTGGAAGTTTTGGAATGTGAGCTCTTCCGCCCACATAACCGAGTGTTCCTCTAATCTTACCGCCCCAAAGCCTCAATACTGGTCGTATCATTCAATGGTGGGTTGTAGATGATATTTTCCACCTGTCTGCAGGTGCGAGATTAGGTTTCATGTTAGAGCTTGAAAAACGGTGACACTAGTGAATGGGCTGGGAAATGAGGCAGGTTGAACAAATGTGATTTGGAGTTGGTCGCATTGGATTGTCTATTAGGAAGATGACATATCAAGCAAGGTTACGAAATAAGGAGTGTAGCATCCTCTCTCGTTTCATATACTGTTTTGAGAGTATTCCTAGATCACCGAAGTTAATAAATGTTGTAGAGAACGAAATAAAAAAAAATAGATCTGAAGTAGTTACGAACAGTTGATAAGTTATTTTAAATCCCCATTCAAAGCGGTACTCGCATATTCGCTAATCTAGACAATCCATGTGGCGAATCCAGGTTTCGTGCTGAGCTAGTTTGAGTACTTGAAGATCGAGAAAAGCCAAGATTAAACCATCAAAATAAAATGTTTGTAGCAAGAAATGAGTAATCTAATTCAGAGCCACCTTCCTGACTATTTTGCACACAGTTCAGTCCTGTGACTCCTTCATCACCACCTCAATTAAAACTCAAAATTATTTTAAACTTCAGATTATAGTTTGTCAACTTCTAACTAAGATCAATTAGATTGTTTACTCGAATCCAACGATGGCAAGGTACCAAACGATAGTGCGTCGTCAGGTGGAATGAAAAAACACGTGATAAAAAAGCCCAGACGAATGACTGGAGTCGTTCGTTCTAAAGTGGCAAAGCCGGTTCGAGAAAGTGGCTTAACTAATGATACTCAGAGCAAGCACAAGCAAAAGCAAGAGTACACCATTTTGAATGCTGTGGAACAAGGAACGTACGGTCACGTCAGTAGAGCTTTGGATGTGTCTAGTAATCGAATCGTTGCTATCAAAAGACTCAAATCTAACCCCTCTGCTGGTTCAGATGGGGTTCCAATGACTGTACTTCGTGAAATAAAGTGTTTGCAGCTTCTGGCAAAGTGTGATCACGTGGTTAAACTGTTATCGGTCATTTCGTCGCCTTTTCAGCTTGTTTTGGAGTTTTGTGAACATGACTTGAAGTCCATTTTGCAATCTCATCCTCGTCCATTTGGTTTATCTGCTATTAAACGGATTGCTAAGGACATTTTAACAGGATTGGAATATGTTCATGGTCACGGTGTTATTCACAGAGATATTAAGCCTGCTAATCTGTTGTACACTCAAGGTCGTATTGTTAAAATTGCAGATTTTGGACTGGCTAGGTTGATTAATACTGAAGCTGAACTGAATTATACTCGAGAGGTGGTTTCACTGTGGTACCGAGCTCCTGAAATTCTGAGAGGAGAAACATACAATGAGTCGATCGATACATGGGCTGTTGGTTGTGTGATCAAAGAACTACTTTCTGGAAAGGTTTTTTTGAGGGCACAGAGTGAAGTGGAGCAGATGGACCTTTGTAGTCGAGTGCCAGAAATGCTTGACAAAGACGATGAGTTTTTGAAATCAGTTTTTGTTGAAAGAATGCCTGCTCGAGAACTACTTTTGTGTGATTTTTTTACAAAAGATCCGACACCCAGAGAGAGGTTACTAATGCCAACATTTCCATCCAAGGCTAGTGGTGATTCCAGGCCTGCTCATGTTGCTTGAAACAGTCGTTTCCTGCACAGCTTCAATGGCACTTGCAGGTGTATAGTGTGGGGTAGTATGTAACTGTGTATCAGGCAGACTTAACAAACGTCACAGCTTATATATATGGGCCAAGATGAAGGTGAAATTGACTCCATTACCTCTGAGCTCGTAAGGAACCAGGCGATGAGAACCAGAGAGCTCGGAATGTGCTTATTAACAACACCCCTACTGGTAACGACACTGACAACGGCACTGTTAACTCCACTGGCCAATGCTCATTTTGTTTGCCCTAACCAAATAATATAATAACATAATAATGTATAATGTATAGATTTGAATCTATCGCAGCATGAAAATATTAGTTGGCTTGACTTAACAATCTATAACCAGTCTCATTATACAAGGCTTGTAGCCCTGGGAACTGAAGTGACCCTCCCGTGAGACACCCTGTGGCAAGAAGCAAGAAGCACCTTTCAGAGCCACCGTATTCGGACCATCTGCAAACACACACTGTATACACTGTATTAGAGGGGATCTATTGTTTCGATGCATCTAGTTGCATTGTGCTGCGGCGCCATGTACGTGTATTGTTTGTTGTTGATCATGTGAGCAAACTTAGATCCGGAAATGCCAACCAACTAATACCAAGTCTTTAAGTGGCTAACAAACAAAGGTTCAGAAACTGGCGAGCTATTCACGGTGTTAGTTCATGCCTCATATGCATCCCATACTACCAAAGCCGGAATTAATCTGTTGGCGAACGCACCCAAGTAACAAAACCTGTAACCAATAGAAATAGGTGTCATAAAGTCCCCACCTGAAACTGAAACAAGTAATTTAGTTGTGAGTTAGAGTTTGTATGTAGAATGTATGACAGCAATAGCAAGGGTATACAGTGAAGCTACAAAAGTGGAACAGTGAAAAAGATGGCGAGTTTACAGTCAAATAAGTGCTAAGATAAAATTGATTTAATCTAGAGGGGTTCAGAGATAATTTTTTGAAACCTCATAGAGAATTTCAAACGCTTCAAAGTACTCTATTATGTTGCTTGGTAACAACTGATAAACAAAAACCTGCATGCCAGCTGCACAGTATTCCATAACATCATCTGCTATAAATGGATCGAGGAAGGGTCTCAGTCACAGAACATTATTCCTACAAAGAACACTAACGATTTTTTTTGAAACACATACTACACCACTAACTAACAAGACACTGCACAACCTATCTCATTAAATCACTTCTTGCATACTCCTTACTCAACACAATGATGATGACAAATGCTTCATCAGAACTATCCCGGCTAGCAAACCTCACATCTCGATCAATGTCGACGTCATCAGCGTCTTCAACATCCTCGTCTTTCTCCAGACCCCGAACAGCAGACTCTGACACCTCAACGCGCTCGAGACATTACTCAGCTGACCAATTCGAGCTTCTGGAAGAACTAGGGTCGGGATCATTTGGAGTGGTCTACAAAGCTATCGACAAGGTAACTGGCCAGATTGTTGCTGTTAAGAAAATAGACCTGGAATCTTCGGAAGACGACATTGAAGAAATCCAAAAAGAGATTGCTATTTTGTCGGGGTGCCAGGACGAGCACATTACTACATATTATGGATGCTTTGTACGGGGCTACAAACTATGGATTATCATGGAATTTCTGGCTGGAGGCTCCGGATTGGATCTGCTGAAGCCTGGAACGTTCCACGAGCCTGAAATCGCTGTCATGTGCAGAGAGCTGTTATTGGGGCTTATATACCTTCACGACAATGGCAAGATTCATCGGGATGTCAAAGCTGCTAATGTGCTAGTATCGGCAGAAGGCTCGGTCAAATTGGCAGATTTTGGGGTGGCTACACAGTTGAGCAATAACATGAGTAGACGAAATACCTTTGTTGGAACGCCGTTCTGGATGGCTCCTGAGGTAATCAGACAGGAGGATTACGACACAAAGGCGGATATTTGGTCGTTGGGAATAACGGCCATTGAGTTTGCGAAAGGTGAACCTCCATTGAGCGAGTATCATCCCATGAAAGTGCTTTTCCTAATCCCCAAGGCCGAGCCTCCAACTCTCCCTGCTGGGTCACAATGGTCAGCGGATTTCAGAGACTTTGTCGCGAGTTGTCTGAAAAAGAATCCTGCCGAGCGTCCCACTGGTCGGCAACTACTCAAGCACAGGTTCATCCGGAAGGCTGGTAAAACTAGCCAGCTCAAGCTTCTGGTAGACCGAAGACAAAGATGGATGGAGCGTCATCGGAAAACCAAACCAACGAAAATGGCGATGGAAACAGTAATTAACATCAATCAGGTCGAAGATGATGAAGATCAATGGGATTTTGGCACAGTGAAGATGGACGCTCCAAAAGCTGCTAATCACCACCCAGATACATCCATGGACAACAGCACTATCAATCCAGCAGTCCTTAGACAGCTGACAATAAACGAACATAACACTCCTCCAGAGGTGACTCTCAAAAATCCACTTCGGAAAGTATTCCTCAGCTCTGAATCATTAGCACGCTCTGATACTGACACGATATCTAGCAAGAGTTCATCTAACCCCTCGCAAGATGGCGGTACAGTCAGGCCCAATACTATACCTACCATTCATCCGCTTGTACGGTCATGCATCGAGGAAACGTACAAAGAGATTGGAGGCGAAAACGCTACAAATGCTCAACAACATGCCATGAGACGTTTGGCTAAAGGATGGAACACTCTGGAGCAAGTGGATTCCAATGCGGAGTTTTTGTTTTTAAAGAAACTGTTCAATAGCGTTCTCAGGGACCCCAAATTAGTAGAGCTCATGACTGACAAGACTACCAGCAAGCGAATCAGCCAGGCTAGTGCTAAGGAGACCAAGAGAGACCAGGTAGAAGAGTTGATGTTAGGGAGATGGATAGAAGAGTTTGAGGAGTATGACAGATATTAGTAGACACTATGACAATGCATGTTTTGGATGTAAGGGTAGGTTGCTCGCTGTTGTAGAATCTTCGACTATTCTTAGAGAACACCAACCGCCACATAGTTTCTCTGGTTTACCCCTGAATACCTGGCAGGCAAAGTCTTGAAAGTTCACCGTAACCATTGTCCGTAGCAAGTTCGGCCTACTTCAACAGTATCGTGATTGGAATTATAGAGAAATTGCTGTAACAGATATGAAAAGCTACTCGCAACTTGTTGAATAACAAAACAGATCTGCTTATTGACCTGCAATATGCCTTCTACACCTGGCTATTCTCACGTATTCCACTGCCCTTCATTCTTGTTGGCAAAAAAAGAGGTTAAAGAAGAGCTGGATGATCATGGACTGATAACAGCTGAAGTAGACAGGAAAACTTGAGAGAATGGGACGATACAAAGACAAAGTGTTTCTAGGTTCTCAGTTACAAACAAAACAGTCTATTGTAACATTTTCAATAAAATAAATCATTATAAGTATCTGGTGGCCATGGTTACTGGGTCAACATATGGAACACTAATGGCTTCTAGATATTCCTCCTTTGAAGTAGTGCATTCCAATTCCTGCTTGTTTTCTGCTGTCAGAAGCTCTCCTACATCCCAAGTATCTTCCTGGTCCCGATCTCTCCACTGTAAAGTCAAGAAAGCCTCATCCTCTGCCTTCTTGACTGCCAACAGTGCGCCAGAAAATCGCGGAGTCTGTTCAGAAGAAGATTTTACGGTCATCTGAATAGCCTTGGGCTCATTAGCGTTTTGGGCTGCCTTTTTGGCAGCTGCGGCTGCAGCCGGATCCTTATTGTTCTCGTTATTGACATGATCAAACGCAGGACGCAACAACGCCGTAGAAACAATAGGGTTCAGATGCAATTCGTTGTTTTTGAAAACACCCACCATATTTTCCTGAGGGTTAGATGCCACCAGGTTGCCCTTGAGCGTCTGGTTGTTGATATTTTTCCATTGCTGGCCCTTGACGGTGTCGTAACATCGATCTGTAGGTACTGGCACATCCACCTCCACTACACCACTTTCTTTTTTGATGCGCGATTGGATAATCGCGGTATTATGCGAAGACGTGTAGGGAGAGTCTACTGAGCGGGCAGGATATTGGAACAGGTGGACATTACCTGAGAGACGAGTAGAGAAGAAGACAGGGAACTCCTTGACAATCGGATCATCATTCGAAGGATCGGGGATATCTTCAGTGACAGGTGTCATATCAATTTCCATGTGGTCCTCGGTTTTAACCTCCACATCTTCATCTGGCACGAATAGATCACTCATGGTTGGGTTGAGTTGAATTGAGGTGTGGTTCAATCTGCAGATAATGCATGGTGTATGAAAAATTTAGGGTTCATGCGTGACCTCTAAATGACTAACGAAACGGTGACGTTAAATGACCCTAACTGATCTGTCGCATCAGTCCCAGCATTAATCAAAGAAATCTCTTTGATGGATTTGTTTTTGTTGCTCGAATAACGTTCTATTAAGTCCAGTAATGATTAATACGCTTAAAAACAGAACTCAGGTTATACAAATTTGGGCATTGTAAAACTAGCATTTCGAAATGGAAAGGACCTCGAGATAATCGCTTGCAACAAGTTTACATTTTTCAGTGTCGAGGGTAACGGAAGAAAGAATAAAGATAAAAAAATAGAAAATACCCGTCTTTAACAATTGAAGTGAAATAGACACTCTAGGAAAATAATCATCAACGATCCTCTCTCCATAGTCCAAGTTTTATATAGACATGAGAATGACAAGTATTCGGTGAGGACAACTCCCATGAAAGATTTCGTTTAACCTCAAGTAAACTCCTAAACTCTACGTTTGAAAACTGAACCAACTCCAACCCCGAAATTTAGCTGAGCAATAAGAGATTTGAGAGCTGATGCATATAAATAATAACTGTTTCTATTGTTATTTTGCATTCATTCAATTTTTTGCAATCTTAGTACCCCTATACCTTCATTCCAGATTTTTCTGTATTCTTTAATTATACTTCGTGCCAGAGTAACGTAACCTAAATAACTAACTGGCCACTGCGTTTTTCCGGATCCAGTCTCGAACTCAGATTAAAGTTGACGAACGAATTAGATCGTCAGCCGTGAGTAACCCTCCATCACTGTTAGTAATGTCTGTTCATACTACAATTACGTTTTTCTACCTATATTTCTTTGCATTACCATTTTATCCTCGTTGCATTTTAGCCTTCGTATTGGAATGCCAGTGGCAACTTTAAGATATTCACATGTTGATGCCTCAATTAAAACCTTTGATTATGCAATGCACAGAAGCCCTACCCCACTCTGGTGAGCCATCAAACATCGAGGTGGAACACAAGTCTTACAATCCCACCATTGATGAATAACACTTAAGAGGGGCAGCGTGTTACTTTTAAAACTGCACGATCACCTTCCAGCTTCCGTAACAAGTCAAAACTATACCTCGGCTATATTTTAACTCAATCATCACATGATACTGCAGTTCTTAATCAAGAACAACTGAAGTATAAATCAGGTTATTCTCCCACACCACGCTCCTTCGACATTTCCTCAGCTTTTCACGGCCCTGGCTAGAAAATGAAAACCATTACGGTGGCGACGATTGTAGCTCCGTTTATTGGAATTTTAAAAAATTTGTGGGTATTCTTCACGGCTCTCTTTGAAATTCTGTTTGACGTTGGCTGGCACTGGATGTTGAGGTTGTGGCATTGGTGGAGCTCCACCGACCAAAAAACTCTTCTGCAAATTCAGCTCGACAATTCTACGTCCTACGAAGAGTATGAAAGTATTGCTGCGGAACTAGACGAGTTGCTGGGTAACGATATATGGCGACAGACTGCCTCATCTAAGAGATATGACTACAGACTTATTGCTGGCAGATTACGCGATCTCATCGAATGCAGGGCCACCGGTGATATTGCCACATTGATTTCACGGCTCAGAAGTGGCCTTCTACGTAACCTAGGATCAATCGCGTCTATCCAATTGTACACTAGGTCTTACCTGGGGTCGAAGTTGCTGATTGAAGAATACATTACTGAGGTTATCGATTGCCTCAAATACATTAAGGACTATGGTATCACAGGTGGGTTGGACACAAAAGGTGTTCACTTCTTCCCAAAATCGGAACAGCGTCAACTTGATAGCGAACAGCTGACTCGACAGAAGAAACATAAACTGTTTTATGACACCCGTCAGAGCTTTGGACGAACTGCTCTAGTTCTTCAAGGTGGCACTATTTTCGGACTGACACATTTGGGAACTATCAAGGCTCTAACTCTACAGGGGTTGCTTCCGGGAATCGTAACTGGTTTCAAAGAAGGTGCATTTGTTGCCGCATTGACAGGTATCTATTTGTCTGATCTGGAGCTTTTGGACACCATCGATGCCTTGCCAAACATCCTGAATGATCTATATCAAAAATACAAGGAGCGATTGGTGGAAGAAAACAAACATAAGGATGAATCATTCAGTGCCTCCAACAGCGACTACGATTTCGACTACGCGTTTGATTTCGAACAGTTTGCCAACACATACAACCTCACCTTTTCCAGTGTTACTGATAAAGTGGTGAGATCAGAGTCTCCTCCTGAGATCAAGATGTACGAGGAGTTCATCGAGTCGTTGCTTGGAGACCTCACGTTTGAAGAGGCCTTTAACAAAAGTGACAGGGTGTTAAATATTATAGCGCACTCCCACGATTCCAGCTTCCCTACCCTAATGAACTACCTCACCACTCCCAATGTGCTTATCAGAAGTGCATGTAGAGCGTCCATGGTGACAGCCCATGATGAGCCCCAAACCAAACGGGCTTGTGCTCACTTGCTTGTAAAGGACGATTATCAACGGGTAGTGCCTTACGAAAGCTGCAAATCACGAAGAGGGTCAGCTACAGAAATTCTAGATGCAGTTCAGGAGGAAGGCGATACATTGACTACAGAGTCCACGAACCCTACGATGGAGTTCACTGGTACTGATGGCTCCAAAATTAGTGAGAAAACCTTCACAGGACATTTCGAGACCCTACTTGGTGGACGAGTTAGTGCTCTTCCAACACCGTCATACTCCATGATCAACCAAGGTAAGATTATCTCACCTTATGCACGACTTTCCGAACTGTTCAATGTGAACCATTACATTGTTTCTTTGTCTAGACCATACCTGGCGCCTTTACTTGCAATCGAGGGACGTCATCGAGGTTACCATGGCTGGAGAGTCAACCTGATTCGTGTACTAAAACTCGAGTTTGAACATCGTCTGGCCCAGTTCGACTACATTGGACTGTTGCCCACCATTTTCAGACGATTTTTCATTGACGATAAAATCGGCGTTGGCCCTACTGCTGAGGTTCTCATTGTTCCTGAATTGGCCGCAGGTATGATTTCAGACTTCAAAAAGGCGTTTTCCACTAACGACATCCCCGATAAGGTTCGATACTGGACTTTGGTCGGTGAAAGAGCTACATGGCCACTTGTATCGGCCATCTGGGCCAGAACTGCCATCGAGTATACATTGAACGACATGTATAACCAGACCAAACGACAAAACTAGGTCTTCAGTCTCAGAATTATATACTCATTACATACTAACTCTCATCAATCAATGGAAATATTCTTAGCAACAGTTTCATTGTGAATGACAGCTTCCTCCACTTCAGCAATCTTCATCAAGGGCTCAGCCGAGAATTCCTCTTTCTCGTTTGCGTCCTCTGTAGCGTAGGGTTTGCGCACTTGTACCTCACCTTGAAGAGCATCTTCTCGTCGCAACTCCAGAGTCTTGAGATAAGACCACTTCAGAAGCAACATGTACAGTTCCCTTACCCCAAATTCAGGCCATAGAATATCAACAAACTCAATTGTACAATCCTTGTGGCACTGCCACAACATGAAGTCTGAAAGACGCGTAACACCAGAGGTACGGATTAGCAGATCCAAAGGTGGACTGTCTCCAGTGTACATGGTTTTTTCAAGTTCCTTTTCTGTCACTTGAATAGCTGGCTGCAGAGATGACTTGGAAGAAGACTGTCGTTCGCCGTCACTCTGAACTCGTGTAACCACCTTTTGAATTGCCTGGGCAATATCATCACGTGAGGTGTAAGGGAAACAAATATTGAGAGTTCCTCGTTTGTTTCCCTTGGTAGTCTTCTCGACACGAACAATCAATTCAAGAATGTCAGCTGGAATGAGATCTCGGTTTCCCAAGATTTTGATGGCAAGACCATATCGCTCTGCAAGCTCATCTTTGCCTCCAATAGTAACCACATTGTCTCGAATAAGATCAAATAGGGCATCAGTTTCTTCTTTGGGCCGATTAAAGTTCTCAATGGAGAATGCGTAGATGGTGACAGTATTAATCCCCATGCGGAAACATACTTCCAATAATTTGAGCAGAGACTCAGTCCCAGCCACATGGCCTTCCCGTAACTTTAGGTTGTTTGTCTTGGCAAAGCGACGATTTCCATCCATCACGAAGGCAATGTGACGTGGCACAGGTCCTGTTCGTAAAACTCGGACGAGACCGTCTTGTAGAAATCCTTTTGCGTATTGTCTCAAAGGAAAGGAAGACATTATCGTAATATCAATATAAACAAGTGGTGTTCTTTTGTGTTTAGATAAAAGATTTAAGGAAAAGAAGAAAGTGTGGGGTGTTAACCTGTTATTTATAAAGGCACAGACTCAAATAGTTTAAGGTGCAAAGATGATATTTTGACAGGAGGTTGGCCACAATCAGAGATGCAACACAAAACGAATTCGGCCCACAGATCCTGAAATAGAATAAGTTGTCATCTTTGGAATTCGTGATCAAAGACACAATCACCTGTACACAACGACTTCTAGCAGGTTTCTGGTCTATTCTCTCGGATGACCAGTATTCTTCAAGTTCAAAATCATGCTCTGATAATCTAAAAGATCATTGAGGAAGATACGCCCTTTAGGTGACAACTACGCAATTATGTGAAAAATGATTTGCCTATATTGACTATGTATTGTTTAGGAAATATAGCAGGCCTCATCATATGTGTTTTAACGGAACTGACTATAACAAGTTATCGGCAAAGAACCCCACCACCGAGAAAGAAAGAGGAGCCCTACTTAAGTCAATTTCGCAGGTGTACAGCTTCGTAGGAGGCAGAGGCTAAGTAGCCCCAAATAAATGTGATATAAACCCATCTTTGTCATATTTGCACTTAATACAAGCTTAAACTTAGGTATAACTGATGGGCTTTAGACTTACCCAACCACCCAACCCATTGGTTTCTCCTCGTAAAATACAAATGTTGGGGTTAGTAGTGTCACCGGTTAGATGACACTAACACAACCCAACTCTAAATAATTTTTTAAAGTTTCTACTTCCATTATGCATCAGATCTCTTCACAACTACATTGGCTACAACATGCTCTGTGTTTTGTGTAACTGTCGAAAAGCGGTTCTGAAGCGGCCTAAAACTCTTCAGCCGATCTGTAAGCCATGTTTTTTTAACGTGTTTGAGACTGAGATCCATAACACCATTGTGGAGTCAAATCTGTTCTACCCTGGCGAAAGGGTGGCTATTGGAGCAAGTGGAGGCAAAGACAGTACGGTTCTGGCCCACGTAATGAAGACTCTCAACGAGCGGTACAACTATGGTGTTGAGTTTGTGTTGCTTTCTATTGATGAGGGTATCCACGGTTACAGAGATGATTCACTAGAGACAGTGAAACGAAACAGGATTCAGTATGACATGGATCTTGAGGTGGTCAGTTACAGTGAGCTGTACGGCTGGAGTATGGATCAGATTGTGGCTCAAATTGGCAACAAGAACAACTGTACTTATTGTGGAGTTTTCCGACGACAGGCGTTAGACCGAGGTAGCGCCAAGCTTGGTATTGCACATATTGTTACAGGACACAATGCTGATGATATGGCTGAGACAGTGCTAATGAACCTGTTACGAGGAGATACTGCTCGTTTAGATCGATGTACAGAATTGGTGACCGGATCTGATGACTCCCCTGTCAAGAGATCAAAGCCTCTTAAGTACGCCTACGAGAAGGAGATCGTACTTTACGCGCATTACAAAAAGCTGGACTACTTCTCCACTGAATGTACTTATAGTCCCGAAGCGTTTCGAGGCACCGCCAGAACTCTGATTAAAAATTTGGAGGCTATTAGACCAAGTGCTATCATCGATATTATTCATTCAGGAGAGGCATTTGTGTTGAAGAAAAGACGAGAGCGTAAAACCGGAAAAGGAACTGTAGTCACTCGGGAACCTGCAAAGATGAACGATGCACCTACACAAGGAGGATGTTCGGTTCCACTTGCATTCGATTCAAGTCTGGGGATTTCAAACAGATGTACAAAGTGTGGATATCTATCTCACAATCCAGTATGCAAGGCCTGTGTTTTGCTTGAGGGTCTCAATGCTGGTCGGGCAAAGTTGCAAGTTGAAGGAGACACTATTGATGGAGCTGCCAAGAACATCAAGACCCTTGAGAAGCTGGCTCTTAGCATTTAGCATGTATTTATTAATGGAACGGGTGTTTAGATGATTCTGATGGTTTGAAGAGCTGGATTATATATAAACAAGAATAATCATCGTACCAGCGTACAAGAGGAGACACTTGGAAGTGTATTCTCTTGCCATCAACTCTTTTACGTCTTTGACCCCAGAAAAGTCCTAAATATTCAACAAATCAAGAGATAGTTAGAATTGCAAAGACGAAGGCTCTATTGAATCGGTGATACTGTATCGATAAAATGATAATCCCACTAGGGTATTCACATGAAGTATCGTATGCCTGTGAAGTTGTGATCATGGCAGCAGATGACGTGGGGCAGAGCTCGATTACACTATAGCTTAGCTTAAAAAACACAAAGATAGAGTAAACAACACTTTCACACTGTCTCAAACGATGAAATCTACATTTGAACTAGAAAGCCATAATTCTTGGATGAACTCGGAGGTAGAGGGTCAACCAGAAAGTATGACTCCTGTGAGGAACACTTCTCCTTCTGATTACCTTCATTTTGCAATCGAATCCTCGATTCGACGACAGCGAAAACGACTCAGATCACAGCTTAAAGAGCTTGATAGACTTCTGCAAAATCCCATTGACACCTCATGGTTTGCTGCTGCCAATACCAAGTTGGACTTTTCCCCTGAAGGTACCCTTTATCAAAGTGAACCTGCAGGTTCTCCGGAGGGAACATTATTTTCTACAAAGTATGATTGCTCACTCTCAAATATTTTTGCTCATGACACCTCACATCGACAGAACTCTCATGATTTTGGCGGTATCTCTACAGACATACTGAGCTCTTACACCAGGTCGTTAATTCAGTAATGGAAGAAAGTGGAAAACATGCTAAACGATACGGTACAAATCACAACTACAGCTTTCAGAAAGGATAATCGCCGAGTAGAAAAAAAATTGCTTAGGGGCTACATCGCACAATTAACTAATGTAATAAAACGCACTGTCTATGAGAATGTAGTTTTCGGTGTAGAATATACTGAAGACAATATCAGCAAAAGATTTGCATTTGTTGCCGATATTCTTTCAGATTTCATGAAAGCACCCTGTTATGTTAATTTTTGCCATCACAAGTCTTTATAGAATAAGAGTCCTTCCCCTCGGAGCAAGGATCTGGATGATAGCGCTTTCATGATAGTACGTAGTTCATTTCAAAAAAAAAGTCTATCTCACCTATTAGACTGATTAGTTTAGGCTTGTCAGTTAGACATTATTGGTGAGATGGATAGATTTCTTGTCTAATCCAGACCTTTGATTTTTTTTTCCCTCCACACCCATTAATTACCATGAAATAGTAATTGAAGTAAGCCTACCAGTTGGACTGTGCTTACTTGGTGTTGCAACAGGGAAACCTCAAAAAAACCAAGTAAGAATTGGAAATTTGGCTATCCAGTTGTTATCATGTTCTCAGAAAAAAGCTGTTCGTATTTTCTCGGTTAATCATCATTTTGACCTCCTTTTTGTTCACTACGCTTTTTTTTTCTCATACATTCAATTGACTATAACATAAATATGAAATAATTGACTATAACGGCTCCACTCACTCTTTTTTTACTTTCGAATAGATTTTACCATTTTTGCTGCATACTTCTAGCCATCATAGTATAGTGGTTAGTACACCACGTTGTGGTTCAGTTCGCAATACCGTGGAAACCTCAGTTCGATTCTGGGTGATGGCAAGCAGTTGTTTTTTTCTTTTGGCCAAGTTTCTTCAAGCCCTGTGGGTGTGAGGGCAAGTGTGCATGCTAGATGTGTGGTGAATGAATCACAAAGATTCTAAAGTTCTGTCTTCTTTGTTCTGTTTGGGTTTGACTACTATTGGGATCTCTTGTCGGTTTTTTTGCATTCTATCATCTGTTACACACTAAAAAGTGCTTAGGCCTTTAGGTCTCTTAGGGTAGCTCTAATTCACAATCCTGACACATCTAGTAAAAGAACTTCTCGAGACCTTCTTCTGGCTTCAAGCAATAGGTGATTCCAGCTGTCAGGTCTCCTACTCGGAGCCTTTCATATCCACCAGTAAAGATCCATCTTCCACGATTATATATACCATTGAGTCTTCCATGGCCGAAGGGATTTCCCAGGTCAATTAGAGGTCGAGCTGGAAATCGAAAAACAGGAAGGCTATAATACTCATAGTCGTGCTCAACCATAGTAAGACGGAAACGTTCTATTGCACCTTCTTCTTCGGGTAAATTAAGCTCAATCCACAGAGGAGAACCCCGAGAATAGCTTTCGTCATCCCGGAGTCTGCGAAACTGGACATACGACAGTAATCTAGCAGAAGGCTGTAAAAACGGTAAAAGCCGGGCATATTTAAAATCGAACCACAGTCCAACAACAGTACGCCAGTTAAGAACAACATAGAGCAGCCCATTATAAATATGACAAGAAGACAGAATCGTGGAATCATTTGGCATCTTGCAGAGCATTCTCGTAATAATGGTTTTACGCGATTGAGGAAAGGCCTCAATTATGGACAACCAGTTTTCCACCGAAACTATAATGCATTCCCAAGATCCAGGTAGGAGCAGGGCCTGGGAGCATCTGAGTGTGGAATTGATAACTGGATGGAAGAAAAGGACCCCTTTAGTCTTTAAATGCTCTTTCTTGTGTATTACAAACAGCTTTTCTTCTTCATCCTGTTCGTGTTCTATCACAGTTGGCCCTTTGTCCATCTTCACCAGAAGCAGGCTATCGTTTTCATCGTAAACACAAAGTCGACTATCGAGAGGAATATCAGAACAGATTTCAACCCCAGAGACACGATTCTTCAAGCGGTGAAGTTGATCGCCTTCGATGCTGTGAATTTCCTCCCAGTCTTGGGGAGAATATACATTTGCTTTAGAACCCGGAATTCGTGGCATCTCTTCTGAAAACACGTTTTCATGCAAATGCATGTTCTGAAAGCGTATGCTCTTTCTAATCTGAGGTAAATCCAGCTTGTAAGGGTTTTGTTCCATTCCATACTCCTCTGCGAAAAGCGTGTTTCTAGCTCGTATGATTCTAGCAAAGAATCCCCAGGGATACTTAAACTCATTCTTGATATCTTCTGTAGTCATGAAAGGATTCCTTTCTAGAACCTGAGAACGCACAAGATCATCATCCAGCACCCGATAGTGATTCTGCGCATCGAAACAAGTCTCACTCAAAGCAAGCGTGTCTTCTAAACTGGCGTATTGGGCAATTTTTTGAAATACTAGAAAAGGTATCATTTGGTGGAGGTGGATAGAAATGACGAATCGAAAACCTCAGCTCCCGTTTTGGCCAATTGGGGCAGCTGGTCATTTTGGGGCTGAACCTAGTCTAATACTTGTACTGTGGTTCTATATAAAGCAACGAATGTGGAAAGTTGGGGACTTGGAGTTGCAACGTTGATTAAAGGGAGCTATTAAAATTGTAAACAATCTTTACCAGGTAATTAGATATTCTTCTGGGTTTTGCAGTAAATAAAATGGCAGAACGCTCATAGTGTTAAGGATTCAATCCAACATCAACTATCAGATATTGCCAACAGGGACCTCAACTTTAAAGTCAAAATTTAGGGGTTAAACACTTCAGGCGATACAGACAATGGTGACGCTGTCTAATTAATTTCATCCAAAATCTGTCTCACTATCATGCGACAGATAAGCGGAACTTTCTTTTCTAGGCTACCTAGTAGTATGGTATTACACTTGCGTTGAAGCTCTTGCAAATATTCCCGAAGAATTCCTATTTCTGGTAATCTTTCTGTTAGAAACCTATCTCACGTCAACTATTAACATAGCTAGTACCTGGTATACATAACTAACCTGGTATGGAAACTCTAATGTCAAACCTTATCTTATCTCGCATACATTGCCACACTCACAGTCACTCACTCACACACAACACAGCGATTATGACACGTCTAGCAATCAAACCAGGATCAGGGTTGGGTCCTTTCTGTGAGTATCACGGGTCGGCTCGTCAATAATATACTAACCAGAGACCTAGGAATGGACCTCTATGACTGTCTGCAGTTCATCAAGAGCCACCACACCACTTTCCCAAAAGTAAATGTCATCTACTCGTCACAAAACCCACTACAGAATTTTGTGATTTTGTCTATCGAGAGAGTGGGATTAAATTTACAATTTTGGGGGGCGACCCAAAAATTGATACTCATTGAAATCTGTGATTTTACGGCCAATCTAAACTTGGAGTACAACGAAACACCACTACCAAAAGGGGGGAAAGTAAGCCTGAGAGAAATTTATGGCGGTAAACTATTTGGTCCAACTTATGCTGGAAAATACAAGGAAGAGCTAGGAAAGTACGTGTTGTCGTATCCTGGTGTGGCGTTCAGTTTCAACGTTGATAAAGATACAGTTGAGAAATTAAATATTCGCGATTCTCAGTCGTTTATCAAGCATTTGTCTATATCAGAGGCGTCAACTATGGCAATTTTTAATGGTCCTACATGGTGGGACGCTCTAAAGGAACTCACGAATGGTGAGCTTCATAGTTCAAGTGACATCACCCTACATCCTAAAGAGGGAACCATAGATTTTCCTAAGGGTACGGTTACCATTGGAATTACGACAATTCATGATGTCGTAGCCATTTATGGGTCGCCTGAAGAAAAATATACTCGTCAAGAATCTGCTCTAAGAATTCACAAAAAGAACAGCCCAGCAACTATAGACTCCAGCTCAGGCTCTGGACACATGAATTTTTTCAACTATTTTCATTTGGGAATTGATTTTGCATTCTCTAACAAGGGTGTTTTGACAAAGGTGATTTTTCATCAAAATGTGCCAGGTACAATTGAGTTTCAACGGTATGCACGATGTCGGTGGGTTCTTGAGACCGGTGACAGATGGAAGCATATAGTCACATCTGAAATGGACTATTCAGAGTTGGCTGAAACGCTCAACCTTTCACATTCTAAAGGTTTGACACTTGCCAAAGCGATGGAGCTGCCAAGTGCTTCGATAGAGTTGGTTAATGGCAGCAACGAGGTTTTTCCAGATTCCAACTGGGGTATGGCTGATCTTTGTGGTATAGACGGAGCCGTTTTTGAGTTTTGCAAGCAAGGATCCATTTCCAGTGTTACTATTTATTGATTGCGACTTTACTGTATTTTTGTTTTCGTTTTTTTCATTAGAGTCTTCGGTTTTTTCTACAGCAAGCCTGAGTCCTTTGGGTTCGCACTATCTCTCTTTTAAACAACCAGGTTATAGCTATACTCCCCTCTTGAAAATAATGATCGTCATTTATTTATTGTAGAAGAGCATTATAAATCGTTGGCCTCGTTAAATTAATCTATACGTTGTCCCTTACAAGTCAACAATGTCAGGATAAAGCAGGTCGGTAAGAAACTCTGCAAAGTCCCCTCCAATCTCAGAGCCAAGAAGCTCTCCAGCACGTTTGACGGATGGAGTGTTGCCCAATTTCTCAGCCTCTTGGGAGATCATTTCGAAGACTTCTTCCTTGGAAAAAACACCATGCTTGGTCCATTGCCATAGCTGAGCACGTGAAACTTCGGCAGTAGCAGCATCTTCCATCAGATTATTGATTGGGACACATCCCAAGCCTCGAAGCCATGCTTCCATGTATCTCAAACCAATGTATACATTTTCCTGCAATCCCTCTTTGGTGATGGCAAAACCTTCAATGGTGGTATCTAGCAGTTTTTCTGAAGGCACATCAGTTCCTAAGAAATCAAACTGGTTCTCTCCTGGCATTAGGTCATTGAATTCCTTTGTGGCTGTTTCAGTAAGACCAGGATGGGCAATCCATGTTCCGTCACATCCTGCAGAGGCTTCTCTGTGTTTATCAGCCTTAACCTTGTTCATAGCAACGGCATTCTCTTTGGGATCTTTAAGAGGGATGATAGCAGCCATTCCACCCATGGCATGAACCTTTCTCTTGTGGCAGACGTGTACCAAACGAGTAACATAGGCATTCATGAACGGAACAGTCATTGTGATCATTTTTCTGTCCGGAAGGAGCTTATCAGGCTGGTTTCGGAACCGCTTAATCACAGAAAACATATAGTCCCATCGTCCGCAGTTGAGACCTGCTGAATGATCTCTCAGCTCGTAAATGATTTCTTCCATGTGTAGTGCGGCTGGTAGAGTTTCAATGAGACAGGTTGCTCGAATAGTTCCATGAGGGATTCCACAGAAATCCTGGGCGAATACGAAAACATCGTTCCAAAGACGAGCCTCTAAGTAGTGTTCCATTTTAGGAAGGTAAAAGTATGGGCCACGGCCTGCATCTATTAACGCCTGAGCATTGTTGAAGAAGAAGAGCCCAAAATCAAAAAGCGATCCACTCATACATTGACCATTGATCTTTACATGGCTCTCGCTCATATGCCATCCTCTTGGCCGAACAAGTAGAGTCGGGCGAGTTCCGGTTGATCCTCGTGCATAAGTAGCATCCTTCCAGCTCTTTGTGGTAACTTTGTAAGGCTTTTTCTCGGTATCAAAATCAATGTTTTCTCGAATGGCATCATACAAATTGACCTGACCATCCAGACAGTTGTCCCAGGTAGGAGCTTGGGAATCTTCAAAATCTGACATGTATGTAGCAACGTTCGTGTTGAGGGCATTAATGATCATTTTTCGATCAGGAGGGCCAGTAATTTCAACCCGTCGATCTCTTAGACCTGGAGCTAAGCTGGCGCCTGTCCAAGAAAGATCTTCTCTAATACGAGCGGTTTCTTCCGGGTAGATTGGTGTTTTTCCATCATCAATATCTCTCTGATTCTTTTGTCGTAGCTCCAAAAGTTCAAGTCTTCGTTGGTTGAATTTTTCATGTAGTTTGACTAGGAAGTTTTGAGCCTTCGAGCTGAGGATTAGAGCTTGAGTGGTTCCACTAGGAAACTTAGCAGTTGTTGAGGGGGCTTTGAAGATAACGTTTTGAGTCATAATATTTGAACAGGTTGGTTTGATATCATGGCTTCTTCAACATGTTTATATATAGCTGATTATTGTTGCACTAGTGTTGCGAGATTAAAATCCGGGGTGCATAAATTAGAGTTTTAAGGAAGGTAGATAGTCGAGAAAGTTTAATGTTGTGGGGGTTAGTGTCAATAGCCGCCAATGGTAGAACAAGAGTAGACGCTCAGATACGAAAGAAAGGTATTGAGATGGTAGCACCAGAGAAATCTTGTTCTATAAAATTTGTACTGATTCTCCCTTACTTTGGAGTTTTTTCCTTTACTCCTTAATCTTTCCGAAACTTCCCTTCATCCGATCCGAGTTTAACCACATCTCCGTTGCGTCATACCGGACACATTCTTTTGCGGTTAAAATTACCAACCGGAAAGAAACGTAAAGAAACAGTTAAATTGTTCCGATTACTTCCGTAAATTCTGAGGTTTAGTGTTACATAAAAATAGCAGAAACAAGAGTCCTGTTACCTCGTACACTGCTGTCACCTGAGCCACATCTGTTTTGTTTTTTTTTGTTTTTTTTTTGAGTTGGTTCTCGATATCAAATACAGTAAACTTCGGATAAGAGGAAAAGGGTGCAGGAGCACAATGGACCCTGACTCGGTGAATGCAGTATTGACTCAGTGAAGGCTACGGACATAGTGGTGGGGGTTGATATCCGTTAATGAGGCTAGCCGCATGATCCGACCAAGTTTGCCGTACTTTTTTTTTTTGGCTAATAATAGTCGTCGCAGATGCATACACCTTTCGAAAGGCAGAAGGAGGTTAGTACTAGCTAGAGTGGTTCTCAACCCAAATGACAGAGCCGACTTTTGTTTCTCTTAGAGCGATTCAATAATTATTTTCTTAATGGTAAGAAACATGTGAAAAAAAATATACAAGTCTTCGACATGTTCTAATATTCAGTCATTGTTAGCCAACCAGGAGCTAAGATTGGCAGAGACACGATCTTGTTAATCCTTGTGAAGTGTCCCTAACTGCGCCTACGATAGAAAACTGATTACAACATTACTACTGAAATGTGGGGCGAAGACTTTGTGTCCTAAATTAATTATCCCAAAGGTTCGTACATCCTCTATTGAGGTTCACTGCCTACATCCTTTCCAACATCCGCCGACTACCATCACACCAGAATGACGAGTCAGACCAATTATTGGCTCCTTGTCACAAAAAAATAAAAAATAAAAAATAAAAAACTCCAGCCTCAAACTGAATGTGACGTAGAGATGTGAACCGTCCCATTGTCCCATTGAGGCTTAAGATATCCTTTGGGTGGCCTTGCCGATGAGGTCACTATGACAGAGCTATCTTTGACGCACATGGATCACCATGGCTTTTCTTACAGATGTTATCCATGCCCTTTTCCTCATAGATATAGGCCTCCTGTCAGTACCGTGCAGTTTCTCTCCTAGGGCTTGGCGAGAAGCACTCTTCTGTTGTAGCCACCAACAGAACCTCTGAGGCTTATGAAGGTGCAGTTGGGACACCAAGTGTTTATATAATTCTCGCTGGCGAATAAAGTTGGGGTTTAGAATTCTCGTATCAAGAGTTTAAATTTAGATCCATTTTGGCAAGATATTGGAAGAATCAGGTAATAACTGTGTCTGACAGCCAACCTCAGGTAGTCTGATATTTTTGGCCAAAATTGTTAGATTAATAGTTCAAGACTGTTGCTGGTTGCATCAAATGGTTCAATTGGTCATTTCGAACCCATCATGTTTTCTATTTGGGAGTTCGAAGGCTCGATTTGTCACACAATTGAATCACAAAGAAAGGGGGTTGGGTATGGGATTCTTGTAAAAAAATAGACAAAGACTCTTTGTGAACTTTTCTGATAAACCCAAGCGCGCCAGTCATCATAACATGGTTCCTGCTGTCTGCATAGAGTATAACCTACTTCACTAATCAAATGCTCTTGCTGACGATGCACCAATTGTTCATGGGTGAAGTGATCCTAATCAAGACACATTTGGAGAGCTTACATTTATTTTTAGTTCCCGCTTTCAACAGGTCATACTTACATATACACCTTAAACTTAAGTTAATACAGTTACCCTTTATGATCTGTATATAAACGGCCATGCCCCTCTTGGCATTGTACACCAGCAATCATGTCACAGAACCTCATTAAAATCTACCACCAGCCTCACTACGAAGACCGAATTTGCGAGAATGGCTACGTTGTCTTCATCTCAGATGAGGACCTATACAACAAATGGAAAAAGGATCGATCTATTCCACTTGTTGATGTAGTTGCGACTTTCCAGGTATGGACCACTGGTCAACGAGGAGTCAATGGGGAACTTAACGAGCCCTCCAACTTGCAGCTCGACACAGATTGGGGCACCCACAACGTTGATGATATCATTCTCAAGATTCTTGAGCTAGGTGAGGTCAAGGGCTCTGGAGTTCTCAAGGGCAAATTCAGCACTACCAACGCCACAATGGGTGCACGAATGCCCCATTAATGGTTAGATGCGTATAGCTTAACATATTGATGTCCAGTCGTGGGGTGATACCTTCAACACCAGAAATTGTCATATGGGGTAACTACATGTTTTAAGCAAGCCACTGCAGGCACATACATAAACCATATTGTGTGAGAAACCTATAACCACACGAATTGCACGAGTCATACAACTTATTAAACAATTGATTTCTTATTGCTTAGACATGGTTGCTCCTTTCCTCACGCTTCCGTAACCTTCCATCAATCTGAGACAAGGTCAGGCGGTAGATATTATTAAGGTTCTTATCAAAGTTTAATTGGTGGCGCCACAGAGGAACAAAACATGAAATTAGAGAACTTTTACATGAAGGAAAATATCAATTGCTTTTAAAAAGTAATACTTTAAGATTTTTATTTCGCTATTTTCGCTTTTTTGTTGTTTCGTTTCCACTTCATGTTTGCTGCAGCAGGATAATAAAGTTGGTATTGTTGTTGACCAAAACAGAAGTGAAGTAAATCTGAAGAAAAAAAAAAAAAAAAAAACAAGTTAAATACAAAAAAACGAATAATACAAACAACCGAAAACACCATTACCAAAAACACAATTACCGAAAACACAATTACAAATAGACATATGTTAAATTGGTTGCCTATGCTGTGAAATCCTGTTCAAATTTATCTCCTCTAACGTCAAATTGCCACCCCACAACCCAATTCACCATGTCTCATGGAAAGCTCTAGAATAATAGCTAGCAATATATAGTCGCTAGTATATCATGTCCTTCTTCCACACGAACAAACAAACATGTCCAAAGCTATTGGAATTGATCTTGGAACCACATACTCATGTGTGGCTCACTTTGCCAATGACCGAGTGGAAATAATTGCCAATGACCAGGGCAACCGAACCACTCCATCGTTTGTTGCTTTCACTGACACAGAGCGTCTTATTGGAGATTCTGCCAAGAACCAGGCGGCCATGAACCCGGCCAATACTGTGTTTGATGCCAAGCGTCTGATCGGTCGAAAATTCTCTGATGAGGAGGTCCAGACTGATGCCAAACATTTCCCTTTCAAGATTATTGACAAGGGAGGAAAACCTGTCATCAGGGTTGAGTTTAAAGGTGAAACTAAGGACTTCACTCCCGAAGAAATCTCCTCCATGATTCTTGTGAAGATGAAAGAGATTGCCGAAGCCTACCTTGGAACCAAGACCAATGACTCTGTGATCACAGTGCCTGCTTACTTCAATGATTCTCAACGACAGGCTACCAAAGATGCAGGTCTCATTGCAGGCTTGAACGTGCTTCGAATAATTAATGAACCCACAGCTGCTGCCATTGCCTATGGTCTTGACAAAAAGGGCAAGGGTGAACAGAATGTGTTAATTTTCGATCTTGGTGGCGGAACCTTTGATGTCTCTTTGCTGTCTATTGATGACGGTATTTTTGAAGTCAAAGCAACTGCTGGAGACACCCATCTTGGTGGTGAAGATTTCGATAACAGGCTTGTGAATCACTTTGTTCAAGAGTTCAAACGGAAGTACAAAAAGGACA
Organism: Yarrowia phangngaensis; assembly: GCA_900519005.1. Lineage (NCBI taxonomy): Eukaryota > Fungi > Ascomycota > Dipodascomycetes > Dipodascales > Yarrowia > Yarrowia phangngaensis. The sequence goes on along the minus strand of ULGR01000001.1, from coordinate 3,198,278 downwards.
TTTCTACCAATCAAAGGGCTTTGAGACGATTGAGATCTGCCTGTGAACGAGCAAAGCGAACTCTGTCCTCTTCTGCTCAAACCAGTCTTGAAATCGACTCTCTGTATGAGGGTATTGACTTTTATACATCCATCACTCGAGCTCGGTTTGAGGAGTTGTGCCAAGACTTGTTCCGAGGCACCTTGGATCCCGTTGAAAAAGTTCTGCGAGACTCTAAACTAGACAAGTCTGCTGTCAACGATATTGTCCTTGTTGGTGGGTCGACCCGAATTCCCAAAATTCAGAAATTAGTGTCTGATTTTTTCAATGGAAAGGAACCCAGTCGATCCATCAATCCTGATGAGGCTGTTGCTTATGGAGCTGCAGTTCAGGCTGCCATTCTGACTGGTGATACTTCGTCTAAGACCCAGGATCTTCTTCTGTTGGATGTGGCTCCCCTTTCTCTTGGTATTGAGACTGCGGGTGGTGTTATGACAAAGTTGATTCCGAGGAACTCTACCATCCCAACCAAGAAGTCTGAGACATTCTCTACTTATGCCGATAACCAACCTGGAGTTTTGATTCAGGTCTATGAGGGTGAGCGAACAAAGACTAAGGATAACAACCTTCTTGGTAAGTTTGAACTTACAGGAATTCCCCCAGCTCCTCGAGGCATTCCTCAGATTGAAGTGACTTTTGATCTTGATGCAAATGGTATCCTCTCTGTTCACGCCATTGAGAAGGGTACGGGTAAAGCTCAGCAGATTACCATCACCAACGATAAGGGTCGACTGTCCAAAGAGGAAATCGACAGGATGGTTTCTGACGCCGAGAAATACAAAGAGCAAGACGAAGCTGAAGCAAAGCGAATCGCTGCCAAGAATGGTCTTGAATCTTATGCCTACTCTTTGAAGAACACTCTGGGCGAAGAAAAGTTTAAGGAGAAGGTGGATGAGGCAGATCGAGAGAAGCTTGAAAAGGCTATTACCGAGACCATTGAGTTCCTGGACCAGACTCAATCCGGCGCAACTGACGAGTACACAGACAAGCAGAAGGAGCTAGAGGGTGTTGCAAACCCTATTTTAATGAAGTTCTATGGCGCTGAAGGTGGTCCGGGAGCAGCTCCTGGTGGGTTCCCAGCCGGAGGTGCTGGTCCAGGTGCTGGTGGTGCTGGCACTGCGGGAGGCCCTACGGTTGAGGAAGTTGATTAGTTTATGAGTAAGTGTAGTTGAATAGAGTAATGAAAGTGTTGTTTTTTGGTAGTGGCTGAACACTATGACTAAACTTGTAATATCACTAACGAAATCCTGTGATAGCTAATTCCAGCATATGTCAGGGTTCTTAACCCAAGAAATAAAAATTGCACAGCACGTTAGCGCTAGCAAAGTTTTCAATTAAGCAATTAGCATGAAACTAATCGTGGGAACGAGGAGGAAAAAGTGGACGACACCGGAATCGAACCGGGGACCTCGCGCATGCTAAGCGCATGTGATAACCAACTACACCAGACGCCCTAACTTTAATGTGTTAGGAATCGACTCCAGTAGTCGGTCACGTGGGGCATCACGTGAACGTCACGTGTAACGTGATGTGATGCAATGCGAGGTACCGAACCAGATGCAATGCATGGGATCAGCTCACTCACGGCCTGGTGCCGTCTACGGCTCGCATATAGTCCAGTGCCGTCTTTAATTGGCTGCAAGCTGCATCTGGCGTCTTGGCAGCGATTCCTGAGAATATATAATCACCCTCTCAAGTAGTATCTTAATACATCTCAATTTCATAGTAAGAACTGGATTTACTTGGTTAACCGATAACCACACTGAGGAATGGCGATGTACGTCAAAGGTATGATCTAGGCCGGTCCGGTTTCTAACATAATGTGTAAGAATACGCCTTTACTGTATTCTTAGTAGTATAGATAGATCCTCAGGAGTACTATCTGATTACTAGGTTTAAGCTTCACAATAAACTTATCTATTCCATCTTATAACAATCCTCCTTAAATACCTTTCTTCCATCCATTCTCAGATGTGCACTTTGAGTGCACTCTCTTGAGAACGCAGTCACATCACGTGCCCTTTTGATAGCCACGTGTTGTGCCTTAGTAAGAGTTTCGTCGAACTCTTACATAATGTTAAAAATATTGGAAAGGCTTCAAGGAGAACTTTACCACTCAGATTCAGGTTTTTCCAAATTAGGCACAGTCCACTAGTAGACTTACTTCAATTACTTAGAATTATTTCATATTTATGTTATAGTCAATTGAATGTATGAGAAAAAAAAAATTTCCAATGTCATAGTCAATTGAATGTATGAGAAAAAAAAATTCTAGTAATCCCTACTACAGCATCAAGTAAGCACTGTCTAACTTGTAGACTTATTCAATTACTTAGGATTATTTCATATTTCAGTTATAGTCGATTGGATGTGTGAGAACAAAAGTCCGCTTTTTCATGTAGTTACTACACTCGTTAACTAAGCTCAATTGTTTAGGATTATTTGATATTTTTGTTGCGATAAATAGAATGTATGCGAATAAAAAATGATCTTTGGATGATGCAAAAGTGTTGTTTTTTAGTGTTGTTTTTTGTAGTGAAGGTGGTTGCTTCTGGAAAACCTGAAACTTTAATTTACAAGAGATGAATGTTGTGCCAGTCTGTCATGAACAGGTCTTTGTGATGTTAAAGTCGGGTTTAATCGGAGCTGCGTTTTATTAGCTGAGATACGAAAAACTCGCCATCTGTTTGCGTATATCTTTGCTTTGTATCACATAAAAATCAAACTTTATTGTAATAGTCTTCCAAAGGCATCCCAACTTTCTTCTTTGTTTTGCGCTCAATCTCATTTCACTTTATGATATTCTGAGTTCAGGTTTCCAAGGTGCTGGTACAAGAAAGTGGGTCGCCATTATCTTGCTTCAGAACATTCGGTGAAGCAACAACAAGTGTCTGACACTGACAGCGAATGAAGGCCCAAGCCGTTTATTCCCAGCTGTTCCGAAGTCTTTTCGATATTATATAGCATACAGGTTTTAATTTCGGCTTGTGGTCTATATTTCATCTCCGGGCATGAGTAGTAAAAAGGGAAACACTAATTTAAGGGTGTGCAAAAATTAATTGTTTGCTTTTGTGTTTCATAGACGTGCAGTATAATGACATGGCCGGAAAAGTGAGCGTCGAGGTACAATCAGGCACCACCAAAGACCTTGTTGGGATTCGTTCGCTTGGCAACAAAATTTCGCTTGTACATAGATTGGTACATTCCTCTGACAATCTGACACTATATATCAAATAGGCAATTATGACATGAGCTGAACTTCAAAGCTTATCCATATAAAACTCGTCACAGAAACAAAAATTAGATAAATAGTATTAACTTTGGTTAAAATACCTATTATAAGAATATGGTCAGATTTGAAGGCATCATATTTGCTCTTACCATTACACAACCTTGAAATACCCACAGCAAAAAAAAGGTGCATTACATTGCATTGCAGATTTCCCACCTTATCATATAATGTGGAGTAGAGTAGCAAATTTTTAACCTTAAATTTTGATATGATGCCATTTTTTTGGGTGGGGAAACGGGGTTCGAGGTGTATAGTCTGATTCAGGGGTGTCTGTATCTATTGTCTTACTTCTAAACAATATGGGTTTTTGAATTGGTGATACGTTTTGGCTACTTTCTCATTCTGTTGAATTGTCTTTACAAATAATTTACTCCTACAACTCTGCTAGCATACGAGGTATTTTCCATACATAACCTAGCCTTACAGACCCAAAGTAGGTTGAAGGCAAAAGTGGCTGCTTTCTTCATGCAGGGAAGCTTATTCAGGTGTGGTGCGATGAGGTTATAGTGAAAGATCTAACATGGTAGGTCATTGATAGATTTTCTAATCACCACGATCATTTTTGCATGCCAAGGGTTTGATATCACTAAGTGCCAGCCTGTTCTCTGAAGCTCTTCTTGATCTATTTTGACAACCGATGAGCATTGGCAGGAGAATGTTTTGAGGCAAGTGCAGGCAAATGCAAGGCATTAGAAGCGAACTAGGGCATATTGGCGAGAAGGTCAAGGAAGTGAACGTGATTTTAATATCATCCGCGTAGTTTTCAGTATACTTTTATTTTTACTAGAGAACCCTGGTTTAAATATAATCCACACAGCTTTGAGTAGACTTTGGTTATTTTTCAATACTGGATGTAGTTCATCTCTAGAGAGAACCTTCTATGATTGGATGCGAGGTAAGTTGTATTAGACATTGTGAGTCAAATCCCATGGATCAGAGAGGGGAATGATATGTCGGGTGGTTTGCTGTCAAAGATTGTGGGTATTCTCAAGTAAGAGAGTATTGAGGGTTTTTGAAGGTCAACAACCAGTAGGAGAAGAAACCTGATGGGTTTAAAAAAACGATCTTGAACGAGCAAGGACATCACCTCATAAAGATTTGTGTATTAAATAGAGAGCTCAACCCTCAACAAAAATGTTCCAGGCCATACTGCCCTAGATACCACAATAGGTACTATGATTAGAATCAATTAATTAACCCTTTTGGAATTGACAGGCGTCTAGGTTTGAAAGATGCGCACCATTCCAAAAGCAGGGTGTGGATGCTTAATCAAAATCCACTGCAGCAGAGATTCCACAATCCCTGTAACTACAGTATATTTATATGGATAGTTCCCATGTCAGGGGGTGTGAAGACCCTTTTCAATGAAACGGTACCACTAGTACATGTTGTTCATTTTCATGGCGAAGACTGATAGGCTCGGTTGAATTATTCGAGCTGAAATACATGTGAGAAAAATCCCCTCAGATCTTGAAGAATGGTTGTATTCCGACGCATGTACTAATGCCAAGACGTCTTCGTTTTGATCCAATTCGGATTCAAAGTTAAGACAAGTAGATCGTATCAGGTTTGATTAAACAACTGTAATCTTTATGAATAGAAAAAAAAAAAAAAAAAAAAAACCCAATAACGAAGTAATGCACATATTATAATTAAGTGTACCTCATCTTATCTTTTCGTTTCTAACTTCATGCATGCTTACTAGTCTTATTTTATAGTCATATTAACTTCAACATTATTCCATTTCTAGCTGGTTAAGGTTGTGTGGGATAACCTCTTGAACCCTGCATGTTTGCATCATAGTGGTTCATTGTGTGTATGTGTGTGTCTGTGTGTGTCTGTGTGTGTCTGTGTGTGTCTGTGTGTGTGTGTCTGTGTGTCTATGTGTGGGGTAGTTGTACGAATAGGGTGTGTATGAGTGGAGAATGCCTGTGAGGGGTACGTTGTTGATGACTCCTAGAGCTGATAAGGGTTTTCGAGACTGGTATATTCTAAGGCACGCTGTCCATGAAGTACCACAGCCATTCAAAGTCTCACATCAAAAGTCTCTAACATCGAAACTCACATAAAAATCCTCCCGTAGAACTGAAAGTCTTTCTCACTCTTTCAAACATCCTAATTTACACCACGCCCAGTTTTTCCCCACATTTCAGATAATCTTTGTTCACCTTATCTTTCTTATTTCATGTAAGCTTAAACTCAAATCTTTTACCAATTTACTCTAGTGCTTGTTCGTAGGGCGATTTAGGGGAATTAAAAAGTATTTAATGGGGAAGAATTCCCATCTTAATTCCCCATCACCTACGAGGAACTACCTCTCTTTAACCAACAGCCCCCACCCCTTCCAGCAATCTCAATGGATTCCACAGAAAAAACCTACACCTTCCAACTTGAGGTTGACGATGGCTACGGCCCCTATGTCCAATACTTTCAACTTGATACTCAGAACTTCCGTGTGAATGAAGAGACACTCTGTATCGAAGAGATTCCCTCTGATGATGATGAAGAAGAGGAGGACATTGTGGAACGCCTTAGAAAGAAATACGAGGAAAACGTGATTGGTAACAAGCCACACTGTGATTCTGAGCCTCAAATGTCTTGTAACTCTTCTGATAAGGCTTGCTGGGATTACATGCTGAATCGTCCAGCTCTGTATCATTGCGCCTCCTGTGGACCAGAGGGACAGATGCTCAGTTTTTCAACCTTGAAGGAAAGAGCTGCCCACTTTGTTGAGTCTCCGGAACATCAGGATATAAAATGTCAATATTCTTACTGTCTTTTCTCTCAGATTGGGTTGGCAGATAAACGTGAGAGAGAAGCTCATCACAGAGCCGCCCACCCCTATTCTGCTCCTCCTTGCAAGATTTAAACGTTCTACTTGAATGTAAACGTTCTAAGTCAGGTTTCAGCTTCTTTATACTTCAAGATTTTGAACAGAATTTCACTTCTATTCATGTCGTTGTTTTTAACTCTATAAATACAGATTATGATTAAAACTCAAACTAGTAAACCTTGTGCGCAAATTGTTTCTGTTTAAATTGAAACCCTTTGGGGTGTCCATTGTTATGGCATTTATAAATCTGATGGCCATTGGGGTCATAAAGTAATCAAAATTGATGCTATTCATCATCAGCCTAAGTAAAAAAGTGATTTCTGACAGGATCGAACTGCCGACGTTCTGCGTGTAAAGCAGATGCCATGACCAACTAGACCAAGAAACCATCTGTTGAATTTAGGAGATGGAAATCTCTTACGGAATACTTAGCAAAAAAAAAAAAAAAAGACTTACTTCAATTACTTAGAATTATTTCATATTTATGTTATAGTCAATTGAATGTATGAGAAAAAAAAAAACACAGTGACAACACCAAACTAAGACCAGTTTTCCAGTGACAACACCAAATTAGACACAGTCTACTAGTAGACTTACTTCAATAACTTATAATGATTTCATATTTATGTTATAGTCAATTGAATGTATGAAAAAATAAAACTAGCATTGATGCACATCAGTTATGTGAATTTATTTCTTGGTATGCTGTAATAGATTGGTTTTAAGCATAATTAAACCTCCCAAACAGTGAAAATAGTTGTCTTGATCATATTTTCAGTGTGGATAAATTACTCACCCAAAGATAATTGAGTTCATTCAGTAAGTAACTGTTTCATAGAGTTGTTTAACATAGGTTGTTTTGCCCATAATAAAAGGATGCTCCTTGTGAGAAAAATAACAAGATTATCTACTATAATTAATAATCTGATTACGATTGTTGTTACTGAAAACTTCGCCTTGTCCCGTATTCGACCAGGCCAATGCGAATAAGTGACATCCATATAAGTGGGTTAACGACTTAGTCATATTCAGTGATGTCAAAAAACAGAATCACAAGACTAAAGGAACCCGTAAGGTGTTGTTCAGCTCTCAAACAATAAATGGTTAGACAGACTTAAGAATCAGAGTCTTTCTACAAAGAGAAAAAACAAAAAAAAAAAACCCATCTTTGACGTTTCGTACCCACAATTCACTAAAACTTGACCCATTAACTTCTTAGTTAGTGTCCAGCATGGATTTTTAAACTCGTTAGACGCAAGAACACCAAGCATGGAGAGGTTAGCCCTAACCCTTTCTATGCATGACACTGTAAACAAACTTGGGCCAAATTATAACATAAACTACAACATCATGGACCAATCTCCATTCACTCGTAAACTATACGAGGCTGGAAATAGCGATCTTGTTGGAACCCCCAATAAAGAAAATTTTACTGGTAATATTCCCCATGCCAGCATCAGATCTTCTGCCTCATCATTACCTTCTACACCAAAGCATTATCAGTTTCGAGAGTCTGCTACTGGAATAAATTTCAAGGCTAGTCCATCGACACCCAAAACTAGTGGGTTCACACCCAAATTTGCTACACCCGCCAAATTTGGTAGTCCCACCACACCTAACCAATCGACCACTACCCCTTCTCATAATGGACAATCTACCCCAACTGGATCATGGACACACCCAAGTCTCAAGGTGATTAAACAGAGGGGTGGTGTCAGCAAAGAGTTGATGTTGAAGCGTGTGGTATATAATGGCATGGGTTGGCTGGTGTTCGTGTTGGCCCGTTCTTTTATTACCCGATTTGTGATTGACTGGCTGGTTCCCATGAGTCTGGTTGAGCTTCCAGCAGATGAATCACCATTGTGGAACTATTTGAAGTACTTACAATATTTTGTGTACGGAATTTTGGCCACAAACATTGTCCAGGCGTTGTTCTATCTCATTCAACCTCAGGATAAATATTCGGACCTACCACTCTCAGCAGAACAAAGAGAACTGATGGGGTTGCCGAAACTCGGTAATTCCTCCACAACCAACAACGAGACTAAGAATATTCCCACACCACCCAAATATGTTCGTCACTCTCCTGGAGCCATGAACTTCCCATCCCCGAAACCCCGATCTCGTTCAAACTCCACTTCTTCTGTTGGAACTATCAGTGCATCTCCAGGTAATGCGTCAGTCGAGGTAGGTAACCTTTCTTTGGGACCTTCGACTTCTCCTCTCAAACGATTCAACAGCACTGTAGTGTCTAGTGTTTCAGGAGTAGGATCTCCCCTAGGCAACTCTACCAGTACCAGTATCAAGTCTGTGGCCAAGTCTATTCAAACCACGGCCAAATCTAACCCCGGAAACAGTACAATGAACATTTCCTTAAGCCAGAGCACTCCTATCGGAACCCCCAAGACAAAAAGCGTGTTGACCCAGAACCAGAGCTTCACCCCCACAGGCCGTTACATGTATTACAGCGACTCTCCCAGAAAAGCATAGACGGATAATGTGATAGATGACTTATGCATATAGCTAATTGATACCATTATATATATACATCCCGTTTGTAGACAACAGTGTATTCTTTGTTGTTCTTTAGCAGGAATCATGGTGCCTAGCCGGTATCACCAAGGATATAATAATGATGAATTCTTTATATTCCTAAAAGTGTAGCTGGTCATCACTCGTTTTACCGTTGAATCTACTTGAAGAATCAGTGGTTTGTTGGTAAATTATAACCACTCGTGGGTGGATTGGTCACCCCCATAAAACATAAACTTATATTTCACAAATAATTTTGAATAAACGGGTCAAATGGACCTCTCAGTGTTGGTAAAAACCTATCAACCTTAAACAGAAAAAGTAGGTTAGTCTATAAATTCAATTGAACGTAAATATGAAACAATTCTAATTGACGTAAGTCTACGAGTTGAAATATGTTCAATGGGTATACTTAAAACAATTCAGACTTTCTAGTAAAAAACAATACAAGGATTTATTACTTTTTTCTCATACATTCAATTTACTATAATCAACAAGAGTGAAGGTTTTTACTCTAAGCCAGGAGGAATATTTAGCCAGTCTGACGACAGTAAGATACAAAACAATCAGTAAAAAGAATACAGCACCTAGCCAGGTGGAATGTTTAACCAGTCTGATTCTGACAGTAAGTCACTACTAAAGTGATCAGTAAAAAATTACAGCACCTAGGATTCTCGTATGACCAGTAAAAAATTACAGCACCTAGGATTCTCGTATGGTCTCCCACTACAATACTAACTAGGCTCTCTGGTGCTTGACTATGGCTGATCGGACGGGAAGCCGTATTTTCACCAGGATATGGCCGTAACCAAACTGCGCCGACCCGGAATCGAACCGGGGGCCCATCGATGGCAACGATGGATTTTACCACTAAACCATCGGCGCTAGTTGTATTTTAAATTTTTAGGGCTTTCAGATCCTAATGTTTGCTTATGTAATCAAATGAGAAGAAAAAACTGTCTACTAGTAGACTTACTTCAATTACTTAGAATTATTTCATATTTATGTTATAGTCAATTGAATGTATGAGAAAAAAAAAAAAAAGCTCATCAGAACTGGATTGAAGTATATCCATGGCACAAAGGAGGAAAAAAAGAGGACAAGGAGGTAGCGCCAAAGAAAAAAAACGAAATGAAAAATAAACGATAAAGGAAAAAAAGGGAACAGCTTAGCTCTCAGCACATGATCAAAATCCAGTAAATACGTCTTTCCAATTACAACATCAAATCAACCAGTTTTCCAGTGACAATACCAAATTAAACACAGTCTACTTGTAAACTTTCTTCAATTACTTGGAATAATTTTATATTTATGTTATATTCAATTGAATGTATGAGAAAAAAAATCCGATTACTTAATTTCATGTTTATGCTGTAGTCAATTGAATGTATTAGAAACAAATATAAAGTATAAGAAAAAAATGATAAAAAAAAGAAAAGAAATTTCTGAAACCATGATTACAACTTGATCATTATTTTCCATGTTTTTCATAGTTATAACACTCACAACCAATGAAACACTGTATGGCTCGTTTACCTATTCAAAGACTTGAGAATTATTTTATATTTACGTTTTTATGAGTAATCAATTGAATGTATGCAAAAGTAAAAAGAATAAAAAATAAAGAATCATTTTTTTAAATGAAACAATTCTTTAGGATTATTCCATGATTACGTTATAATGAAACGAACAAAAGGGGGCAAATCACAGTTGATTTATCAAGGGTAATAGTTTAGTTTAAGTACAACCTACTCTCTAGTAGACAAGTGCCCATACCATACAGTACAGCACAGGCTCAAAAAGATTAATCTGTGGTAAATTCCACTGCTGAGTGCTCATTTCTTGTTGTGTCTATGCAGGGTATAAAGAACTTATAGTGGGGCTTTCAAAATTCAGGATATAGCATACCTCGTTAACCTTTTAAACATATTTGTTGTGATACCTTTAGCTACCTTTTTAGTCCAAATTTTAGAACTCTAGGCAATCTGCATGGTGTTGAACCTAATTTTGAGACCTTATGCGAGTGTTGTCTTTGTTTATGCACTGTTCTTCGTTTAATAATCTTAATGTCAAACTCTTGGGATGAAGTAAAACACACGCATGTCTCACTTCAGGATTAGAAGAGAAATGAATAATAATTTGCCAGACTAATTGAATCTAACAGTAGTTTATTTACCAAACTTCAAACACAGTTGAGCGATCCTAATATCGAAATGTATTTCCTGAAAGTCGTGTTCACCTGGTTGAGTACTTGACCCATAATATAATGGCTTGACTTTTAGCGTTGTAGGAGTATCAACAACAAAAAATTTAAGCTATCTAGTATTTTTTGAGCATTCTAGAATAGGAATCCACAGCTTGCTTAGCTAAGTCCTTGGTTAATGGACATGTACCTTGTGGCAGCACCTTTATGTCATCAAATACTTCATAGTTACCAACATTTTCTAAGCTATAATTACATCAAGGTTTGAATTACTACAAATAGCAGAAGTAATACTATTTTTAAAACGCCTAGCCTTGAAGAAGTTATCGGTGTCCAATGCTGCTCAGAGCACTACTTGGATGAGGTAATCATTTAAGTTCGCATGAACCCTTTGTCACTTCAAGTTTAAGAGCAAAGTATTAATGGGAGACAGGAGACATCTGAGGATAGATGGCAAATTTGACCTAAACACTCTCAAAACAAGCATGTTTAAAATCTTAGTCCTCTTAGGAGTTCTTGGTGTCTGCTGTGTATTTTTAATGTCCCTTCTGGTTTAAATGACGCTGGGTTGTTTTGTTTTTTTGGCACCGATGTAGACTGGTGACACAATTAGTGTGGAACCTGTGAGGAACCAATTTACCAAAGAAGTAATTACCTGAATCATGCACCCGGAATCCGGTAGTCATATGAGTATTCTTCTGTCTCATATATGCTTCAATGTGCAATCAGGGAAGTGCCAAAAACACCAGTCTTGAAATGCAAAAATATTGCTTAAGTCTTTGATTCAGACTCCAAATATGGTTCACATCCTTCCTTTAACAAATGTGAAATATCCGTGCAGCGTGACGACCGTTTTCGAGGTTGATTCAACTCGTTCAGTTCGTATTCATTTTCGCCACAAACTCTCTGGCAGTGTCTTTGGAATCGTTTTCTCTGTCTCACTTTCTTAGATACCTCTCTGATCTGATAAAGCTGATACTGGGAGGAAGCAATGGTGGGTGGTTGTCGCTTAGATTTTGGCTTTGAGAGAAAGACAATTGTCCACAGTAAAATTACTGCTATTGCCACATACATGACAGATCATGTGATGTTGGCTTGATTGATGAGATGGGTGGTTTATAACGCGAAACTTTGTTGAGAAGTTTGTTGATCAACCTGAAACTCTAACTTTCATCTGCCCAACAAGTGGACGTTTGGATATAGTGTGAGACGTACACGAAGAATAAAAGAGAAAGTTTATCTCAAAAATTGAAGTAATAATGAGCTTAGGGTGCCTTCTTCTTCATAAGTTTTGGGGATATCTGCGCTTTCTCTTACACCATGAAAAGCTTATCATACTTGATCGACAATGTGGGGAACACCTAAACTCTAAGTAAATGGAGTATACTTTATAGTGAGAGTTTAATATTAGTGATGAAAAGTATCTGGAAAGATATCACAGTTGAATGTTTGAAGAAGAGTTCATCAGTTTTATTCATGACAAAAAAATTCAAGCACTAGTGGCTTATCGAATCCAATTCCATCTCAACTAACTCACATTCATAATGGGCTTCCCATCAGTAGCGCACACTCAAGTGACAAGTCCATAAGAATTAAACAAATCAACAAAATGTTTTAGTCAATGTACCCCTCTTAATGAAAGTACATGTCTCTAATCTTGAATCTCGCCCCTTCCAATCTTTGCTTTTGTTAGACATGCAAAGCTGATATCAGGATTCAATTTATTAAGGACCTATCGAATACTATTCAGAGGGGATTACTTCTGATAAAAAATTCATTTATAGTTCATGGATATCGATCAGGATGTTGCTTACTGGCTATTCCTTCTTTTCTTTGGGAAACATCATCGTGCTACCCCCAAGAGCGAATAAGCAGTTGGTTGATGAAAACACGCTACTAATAATAATTGCATATTTCTCAGCTGGACGGCAATAGCAACATGAGTTTAAGGGTTATATGAAAAAACTAGGTTTCTAAGACTTAGGGAGGATGTTCTGGCTTAGTGAACTGAGAAGTCACTCGTATTTTTACCTGACATCGATAGAATCCTAAGAGAATTGAGAGGTTTCAAATAGGAAACTATAAACTTCTTGGTAGAAGAAAAATGGACCAAGGCTTCGTATACAATAGCTCGTTAATAATTATTGTGTCTATGTCTACTGTCTAAGCTCGGCAATGGCCAGCTTGAGCTGGTCTAGGAAAACGGTGGTCTCCTCCTCGGTTCCGATGGAGACACGGAGAGCTCCAGCACATCCAGGCTCCTTACCTCGGAATCGCACCACTACATTTCGCAAGTTCGCTAGCTGCTCGTAAACCTTGAGGGCCAGCTCGGTATCAGGCTGGCCAGCCTTGTTGAGAACCTCGAACAGAAGGAAATTAGCATCAAAGCCTCCAATGATTCGGCCAGTGCCCTCAATCTCGGGAAGAGCTGCTGCAATGCGTGCTCGCTGCTCGAGAATATCCTTAGTGTAAGCCTTCATCTTCTGGACACCCTCAGCAGAAAGGGCTCGACCAGCAAACTCGGCGGTGAGGGTAGAAATGTTGTAGGGTGCCTTCATGTTGTTAAGAAGAGCGGCTATTTCAACTGAAGAGAAAGTGAAGCCAGCTCGAACACCAGCCAGACCAAACGACTTGGAAAGAGTCTGCATGACAACAAGGTTGGGGAATTCGTTCACCAGAGTGGAGAAAGATGAGCCGGGAGTGGTGAAGTCAATGTAGGCCTCATCAACGACAACAATGCCGTTCCACGAGTGGTCCAGGACTTGACGAATGTCAGACTCCTCTACAAGCTTGGCAGTGGGGTTACCAGGAGAGCAGATATAGAGCAATTTGATGGAAGGGTCAGCATCCAGCGCCTCGATGATGGCCTGAGGCTGAATGTTGAAATCGGCAGTAAGGGGAACCTTGGCTACACCAATATCGTTGATCTGGGCGGACACTGAGTACATACCATATGTGGGAGGACATGTAAGAAGCTTGTCTTTACCAGGAACACAGAAAACTCGGATGAGAGCATCAATAGCCTCATCTGAGCCAACGCCCATGAAGAGGTTATCAGGAGTAATAGGCTTTGCAACTTGTCGCTCAGAGTTTCGCAGATCACACAAAAGCTGCTTGACAAATGTCTGTCGAGGGTCGGGGTATCTGTTCAAAGAGTACAAGGCCTCTTCCTCATTAGTCTGGAGAGCGGGACCGTGAGGGTTCTCATTGGCATCAAGGAGAATACCAGAGTCATAATCGTCTCTTGCACATCTGTAGGGCACAAGGGCTCTAATATTGGGTCTTGCAAGGGTTTCAAGGTTGAATATGGTGTTGGTCATGTTTAAAAGTATCTAAACCAGGTGAATTGAAAACTGGATAGATATAGTGGTTAAACGTTGTGAGTCAATATGCAGGTTGAAACTTTGTGAAATGCCTGTCATATGCATAGTCGAAGGAGGATAGGTGAGGAGATGTGAGAAACGGATTGGTTATTAGACAAGCAATCTTTATCGAGAGAGCATAGTGCACATAATGGTACTGTATTCTACTAGCTTGATGTGATAGACAGTTGTACACCTAAATAGACAATTAACTTTATTAACATTATGGTTTGGTACTTCATTAGACATGCCAATGTAATATTTCTATTTAGAGTTCCCCCAACCCGCGGCATACAGCTTCCAAACAAAAATCCCATATCTATGTAGGAGGAAAGTCAGGAAACATGACTGTGGAAATCCTGGAAGAAACAAATACAGACGTGAGTTTTTTTGGTTACATACTTCGTGATCCCACTAACCTAGAAATTTGGTTACAAAGGCCTTGCTGGGGAAGCCATTCGGATTGTGCCAGGTTGGGGCGAGGAGGAGCTTGGGCGTAAGCATGTCCAACTTTTTGACGTGGCAAATGTCAGTGGGCTTTTTGTGGCTGCTGGTAACGGCGAGGGTTATGTCATTGGAAAGCTAGCTGATCTTCACAAGCTAGCTTTCAACTCCGATTTCAAGAAGGATTTTACCAACCAGGTGACCAAGATCAAGCTGGACGCGAAGCCATCTCACGTAGGGTTTACAAGTGATGAAAAGAGCATATACGTTGGCATTAATGGAGAACTGAAGGTTTTTGCTACAGACAACGCCGGTACAGAAGCAAAATCTATTTCTATTGGAGAAGATATCGTTCAGGTGTTACCCAACCCCAGAGTGGCATGTGATGCTGCTGTAGTCACCACAAAGGGATCGTTGTTTTTTGTCGATTTTTTCAAGGGGACAGCCAATAGAATTGATGTTCCTGAATCCGTCACACGTGCATGTTGGTCTCCCAAGGGAAAACAAATTGTGGCTGGAACCTCAGGAAAGTGTGCAATCTACCAGATCCGACCAGATGGGTCTATGGCAGCTGTTTTAGATGCTCCTTCAATCGACGACGATGAGGTTCTGCAGGCTTCTTCTGAGGTGGCTGAGCTGATCTGGCTAGAAACACATCTTTTCTTTGTCAGTTACTCAAAGGTGGATGAAGATGACACAGAATCCTCGTCGTACTTTATTCGTAGAACCACAGGCCAGCCCACCACATACACAAAGTCAGCAGACGACCTATCACCCCCCTTTGGGGACGCGACGCGTGCCAGGTCATGGTTCTCTGCAGTGCTTCGAGACTATGCAGGATTGGATTATCTCATCTCCACCAACTTTGCTCCATCTACAGAAATTGCATTGCTTACCAAGGACGAACTTTTGAAACCTACTGATGATGCCCTGACAGCTACCATGCCTTACAGAGAATTTGACACTTCGGCCATTGGTATTGGATTGGATGTAACTTCTACAGAAACAGTGGAAACACCTATAGCAGGTGCTGAAAGCAGTGGACCCTTGCCTTTGTTATGGATTTTGGATAATGAGGGTCAGCTGACCGGTTGGCATATTGTCAGTCTTGATGGTATCAAACAGGGCACTGCCAGTGTAGATTCTTTGTTGAAGACTGTGACTGAACACACCCAAGAAGCTTCTGCTGCATCCAGTTTGTTTGCTTCCAATACACCTTCAGTAAGTGATCCATCCCCGCTGACTTCTGGAGCCACTCAGATGGCTTCTCCGTTTGCTTCTTCACCCTTCACCAGTGGTGCTACAGGGACCAAAGTTTCCTTCTCCAGTTTTAAGAATCCCACTGTTGCAGAGCCAGAACCTAAGTCTGAAAATACTCCCACTTTTGGAAGCAATGCCTTTGGTGCCCAACCATCTGCTTTTGGTTCTAAGCCATCTGCTTTTGGTTCTAAGCCATCTGCTTTTGGTAGTAATACCTTTGGCGCAGCTTCAGCTTTTGGAAGTAATACCTTTGGCTCCAAGCCTTCTAGCAGTGCATTTGGTGCTAAGGTAACCTTTGGAGGTGCAAAGGAGGGTGAAGATGTGAAGAAAGTAGAGGTCGCTGATGCTCCGGCTTCAACCATTCAGAAGATCAAGGATGATGATAGTGACGAGGAGGATCATTCTTTCAAGTTCGAAGAAGGAATGGCTGACGACCTAGAACCCACCACCGAAGGAGATCAAACCGATTCTCTCATGGCTGCATTAAGCCAAAAAGATGAGCCCAAAAAGTCATCAACCACAAAGGAGGATGATTCTGCTTTGTTTGCTCCTTTGGTTGTAAAGAAGGGGGGCCTTGTTAGCCGTCATGCTAAAGGGGAGGCTGAGGGTGAGGCTGAAGATGAGTGTGTAACCGAAAAAAGTTTGCCGTTTGGATCGAGTGCTAAAGCTAAAGAGGAGCCTGCTGCTAAGTCGGCATTCGGTTCTGAGGTAAAACCATTTTCATTTGGACAGAGTGGCGGCTTTAAATTTGGTTCTCAAGCTTCAGATAGTAAGGCATTTACTTTTGGACAGAGTAGCTCGACTCCGAACCCATTTGCGAGCAAGTCTTTATTTGGAAAGACTGATGAGAAGGCGAAGGAGTCTGCAACTACAGAGACCAAGCCCTC
This sequence comes from Yarrowia phangngaensis, assembly GCA_900519005.1. NCBI lineage: Eukaryota > Fungi > Ascomycota > Dipodascomycetes > Dipodascales > Yarrowia > Yarrowia phangngaensis. The sequence continues at coordinate 3,181,426 of ULGR01000001.1, read as the reverse complement.
CACTGAGTCTGAAAAGCTATCCGAGTCCGTTAAAATTGACGAACGTCCTGTATCTAGAGAAAAAACTCCCGTGAAGGATCTCATCAAGAAGTTTGACTCTTCTTCTTCCCAGGATCTCAATAGAACCGCTCTGCAACACGTCAAGGCTTCTGCCGAGGGTAAGACTTCCTCAGAGGTGGCTATCGATGATGAATCTGATGAGGCTAAGGGAGAAGTCAAGGGAGAAGTTAAGGGAGAAGTCGAAAGCAAAACCAAGGTTGACGAGACCAAGGCTGATTCAAGCTTCGCAAAGTTTTCTGATGACGAGTCAGACGACTTGGATGAAGAAGATGAGGTCGATGAAGATGACGTGGATGAAGAAGATGAAGTGGACGATGAAGAATTAGATGAGGAAGATGAGGAAGATGATTTGGACGGCGAGTATGACCAAGTTGACGACTTCCGTTCCGACGTCTGTGATGATGAGGCTAAGATGGAAGAAAACATCAACAACACATACTCCAGTGATTTTGGAGACGACAAGGAGGTGAATGATGAGCACGACATGGAGTTCGATGCTTCTATCGTCCAACCTGCATTCAATCCACCCCAAGCTCCTGCTTCAGGGTTTGCCACGACTTTTGAGCCTGCCAGCTCTCTTCAGGCGACCAGAGCTCTCATGGTATCTGCTGAGACTCAGACCGAGTCAGAACCCCAACCCGAACCTGAACCCGAACCTGAACCTGAACCTGAACCTGAACCTGAACCTGAACCCATTCCGTTTGAAATGCCCATGAGTATTCCCGCAATGCTCATGCTTGAGGAACCAGCTGACTCTCAACCCAAGTCTTTGGAAGAAGCCATGGAGCAGATCTACTTAGGCGTTGAGTCTGAGTTCCAGACCCTCAAGAAAAATCAAGGGCTTCTCAACACCTTTCTGGAGGATCAGAATGCATTCCAGGAGCCTGAGTATCAGCTTGGTATCACCGAGGTCGAGAAATGGCGTCTATCAGGAGCCTACGAGCTAGGAACCCACATTTTCCAGGCCCTGGAAGAGGTGTCTCCTATTGCTGCAAATTATGAGGGTGCTGAGGAAATTATGAAGGAATGTAACCAGGGAATGAGCAGTCTCGAATATAAAGTATCTCGATACCAGAGTCTTCGACCTGTATTGGATAACCAAGAGGTTCTTCGATATCGAGCTCTTTCGGCCCGTGAGCAAAAGCTAAAGGATAGTCTACGATCACAGATTGCAGAGTACACAAGCCAACTTAGCGAGCTGGAGGCCACTGTGACTCAGATGAAGGCCCAAACTATTTTCCTCAATGGTGGAACTTACACGACTTCTACAGCCCGGATCCAAGATACAATCGGGAAGATCACTGAGAACTTTCGAGATCGTCTAGCTACCCTTGATGCCACTGAGGCCACTGAATCGTTTGAAGACCTGTCTTTGGGTCCTGGACGAGGTCTCAAGGCGATTGAAAGCGGAGAAAGCTCCTTTGTTGGAGATGATTCCTCGTTTGTTGTTCCTGCAGATATTTCCTTTGCTGCCAGTTTCCGTCAGCTCATGGGTAGCAGAAAAGTTATGTAATATGTATTTAAGTGTATCTGAGTGGTATTCTGGTTGGTTATAATCCTGTAATCCTGTAATCCTGTAGTAAGTGCAAGGTATTTATATTTGGCAGACACCATTTCTGGTTATATGTATTGTTGTGATGTTATAGTCAACCTTGGCATGATAGAGTTTGACGCTGTCAACAACAAAAAATCTCTCAGTGAAGTAAGATAGGAACAATTTCATGGTGGTTGAGCTAATCAACTCTGCCGCTTCAACAGAGACTATTTTGGTCAACAAAAATTGACAGTTGAGGGGTTGGACGATGATCACTTCCGCTTTCAAGGGTACCCTGTTTCAGTGTTGTTCAAATAGGCTTTATCGTGAAGATCACCATGACATGATGAGGTGTCAGCCGAGATTCAACACGAGACCAGATTGTAAGAGCTGTTGATCAGCTAAATGTCATTGATCTGAAGCGGTTGTTTGATTTTCTATTGTAATTCTCCAAGGTTATTTTGGTTGTTATTTTTCTTGGTTACTTCTTCGTTTGCTACACTAATGATTGACTTCATAGTAACCAGTTTTAGTTATGCCCACTATAATTTGATTAGTTTGCGGTCTGACATCTAGTAGTGCATGGTGGAAAAAGATATCACATGGGACATGTGAAGGGTGGACAACCATAAGATGGTATCTCTGGGTTTGAAATAAATCTACCTACTTGATACATCGTTAACCGTTTCCCGATAAAACTCCGGCCAGTGTATGTACAGCTTGGCATTTTAATCACATTCGAATTCCCCACCTTGTCCACCTTGCCAGACTTGGCCACCTTGAAAACTTACAATGGTGCAGGGCTCCCATGATTGATTATACCCCACCACTCATTTTCTGCTGTTACTAACACTAACGTCTTCCACCAATGGCTTCATCATCCTGCATCTGCATGCGGGGTGGGGGGGACCTTGTTACTGGTTAGAAACAACATTGAGTGACCATTCAGAGTTCTAGAACAACATAGGGAGACTACAGAAATGGAGAACAGACTGTGTGTAAGAAATGACCCGATTTGATATTTATTCAACCCCTTAAACCACTTATCCACCCCGATAGCTTCACCTCTCCAGGTTCCTGTGGCTTTGTGGGGATGCCGTTTCTAATCGAATTAAACTTCGGCGCGTTTCTTTGTCTTGTCGGTTGATCTGGGGTCGAACACCTCGGCAAAAACTATCACATGCTGCCCCTCTCAACGAGCATCAATTTAAACTAAAAGTGCATATCGCCATATATATAAGGGTAACTGTATCCAGTTGTCCTCTCCACACTCACACAACACACAACACACAATGTCTCTCAAGGTCGACGGTTTCAACTCCTCTGTCATTTTTGACGTTATCCGAGATGGTCTTAACGACCCTGCTCAGGCCAAGCAGAAGGCTGAGTCCATCAAGAAGGCCAACGCCGTCATTGTCTTCAACCTCAAGAACAAGGCTGGCAAGACCGAGTCCTGGTACCTTGACCTCAAGAACGACGGTGATTGCGGTAAGGGCAACAAGGCCCCCAAGGGTGAGGCTGACATCCAGCTCACTCTTTCCGATGAGCACTTCCAGCAGCTCATTGAGGGTAAGGCCAACGCCCAGCGACTTTTCATGACCGGCAAGCTCAAGGTTAAGGGCAACGTCATGAAGGCTGCTGCCATTGAGGGTGTCCTCAAGAACGCTCAGAACTCCCTCTAAGCGTGTCATTTATTGATAATTGATATTTCATTTGACCATGGATCGTAGAAAGTCAATCGTAGTTGGTTTTATAATATTACACAACGAATCCACTTCTAGAATGTTTCTGACCTACCTAACAAATAATTAAAATTGAATACATTATAGCTGCTTTTATTTATACTCTACAACTAGACTCGTGGGTACATATCAATGCAAGGATTAAGCGATCTGTGATTGGTTGATCTGTCACAATGAGAAATGCTGAAGACAGAGAGTACCAGGTGGATGGAATTACCTCAAGCATCTCCCATCTTAGTTAGTAAATCACTTAGACCAGCATGTACCTTGACGTAAAAATCCTTGTCATTGGTCATGTGCACCAGATTCTTTGGCTTAGTAAATGCTTCTCTTCTGAAAGACTCGCTCCAGTCGTTTCCCTTCTCCCTCGTCTCTTGATGTTTTTCCACTTCTCCTCTAATCCATGTGCCCATGCTTTCAAATCTCTCAGTGATGTCGATCCACTTCTCCATCAGATGTTTCTCCTCACCAAGGCAGAAAAACCCATATTTGCGGATCCCTCCACGCGATTCGTTGTCGTTCACTTTAAAAACGTACCCTACAGTAGCACCTGATGAATCTCCAAACATGAGCGGGGTGCCTGAAAACGTCGTCTCACTACTGAGCAATTTTAGACATGCCTTTCGGACTTTCGAATAATCATCTTCACTAACGGCACATTGAGACGATACATACGTCTCTCCGTTGATTTTGGAGCGTATAATGGATGTATCGTTTGGTAAGATTAGTTGGCAGTTGACACATATGGAGCATTCGTTGGGCGTCAATGCTTCACTTTTCTGGCAACACATTATCGATGTGGGCCCATGCAAATCGCAAAAATGCGCGAAACACAGCTGGTTAGTTGAACTGGCTTGGGTATGCCTCCGTCCCCCATACTCACTAATAGAGTCATATTGAATAGAGTGTTTTAGAGAAACTCCCCAACCCCATGAACTTAATCTGAAACTCGTAAATCGAAAAAATATAGCGGCGCCTGGTTTCGATCCAGGGACATCAGGGTTATGAGCCCTGCGCGCTTCCACTGCGCCACGCCGCTTTCTTTGTTTCGTTAATGTGTAGGTGGTAGTAGAGATGTTGTTTGTGTCACGTGAGGGAAATTGTTAATTGCACATTTGACCAATTTCTGTGTTTCAGGGTGAAAAAATGATTAAGCCTCTTATTATTTATGACCAAGGAAAGTTTGAAATCTATGTTACATCTCAATTTGACAGTGCAAAAAGTAGTTTATGTTGGTTGATTTGTATGGACATATTGACATTAACAGATACGGCACCGACAGCCAAAGGTATACAGAAGGTAACATGGTGCTTGGCAAAGAAATTTACATGACTTTTATTACGTTTGGTGGTATTTTCAAACTCTTCATTGAATAGTACAACTATAAAAATCCTTCGTCTCAGTTAAACTGATAATATAGACATGGTTTCGTCCCAAGAAGAAGTCATAACTCCCACACCGTCAGGAGAAACCTTCACCTTCGTGATTGGACCATTGTGCTGGATTATGTCGCCAAGAAAATCACACTTGAGGGTGTCCCAGGCAACCACCTGACCACTATCGTGGCCACAGAACAATACTCTTCCTGAAGCACTTACTGACACAGAGTTGACTGAGGAGTTAATATTGGGAGCGCTGTAAATGTTTGACTGACAGTCTGTTCGCAAGTCAAACAATCTAGCGGTAGACTCTTCTCCTCCCGAAACGACTGCGTTTCCATCAGGGAAAAAGGCAATCGAATTGACGTCACTGTTATGTCCCTGAAATGTCTGGACACATTTGGAAGTACGAGTATCCCATATTTTGACAGTTCTATCTTGAGAAGCTGTGGCTAAAACCTGCACCTTGGACGGATGATTGGCAACAGCTACCACGTCTCCCAGATGATCATAAAGAGTGGACAATTTTTTTCCGGTATTGACGTCCCAGATTGTGCAAGTCATATCGCCTGAAGCGGAAACCAGTTGGTGGTCTGAAACAAAGCACAGGTCGCCAACATATCCGGAATGACCCTTCAGCGCAGCAAGAGGCTTGGATCGGACCAGACCATTCATTCTGCCTTGTCCCTGAGAACCGTATAAATCTGACTCGTTAACAGAATCAGTCATTGAGTGGATGGATATCTGGTTGTCTAGTCCAGCAGTTGCCAGGTATCCGTTAGACGGAGCCAGAGCGCACGAGAGTACATAGCAGTTTGGGAGCAAGAAAACCTTGGATTTTAAAGAGGTGCAAGGATCCCAGACGAGCGCTAGACCGTCCATAGCTACACTGACAACAAATTGGGAGTTTGAAGCCCAATCACAGCTCATGACTTTACCTCGATGACCTCTTAGCCTGTGTCTCATGTTCAAGGGAATAGTGGCAAGGGATTTGAGATCTGCTGCAAGACTGGGCAGAGTGGCATTCATAAATTCAGTTCGTTGTCTAATAATAGTCTCTTTCATGGAGGAGCATTTCTCCCTCAGTTCAACCATTCGATCATGGTGGGCTTCCATTGTTGGGGATACTGGTGTTTCTGGGCGATGGACTTCGTCAGTGGTCATTTTCAAAGTTGCAGTGTGTTCATGCTGTGGGATTCTTGGACATACGATTATCAGAACCTCCAATGCCACACTCATTACCATTTACATCCTGGTGCAGATTTAATGTATAGATTCTGTAGGCAGGATGTGGGGAAGCACTTTAATGAGGCGGGGTGATGAAGAAATAATAAAAACAGAAGTAAGAATATAATAATAATTTAATAAATAAATAATAACAGTTCTCAGATTAACGGAGAGTAGATCGATTGGATGGCATTTTTAAGAAAGAATGATTGTGTGTGGTGGGTTGAGTTATGGGATGCCCTCTTCACCTGACTTGCCAATCGTTAGTCTCCATCACCAGAATAGATTATGGATGAATAGTTGGAGAAAAAATAATAATTTAAATTTGTGAAAGTTGTTACCAGATCACCCTAATTTTTTGGTGCGTTCTATTATCGTAACACTACCAGCTTTGACTGGAGTGTGGTCATGAGATGCATTATGTTTATCTTTTGAGACTGACCTGTCATAGTTACCTGAATGTTCAAAATCTGATGAGTCGATATGCTGCTACATTTCGAAGCGAGACATTTATAACCCCCTTATGGGTACAGAAAGAGGCATTATGACTGTAACAATGAGTGGTATTGTGACGGTGTTTACGACTACGTCTTCCCCCTGTATCATATGTTCAAGTATGTCTTACTGCAGGATTGTGCTCATGCTATACAGCCATAAAGATGCTGTTTCAGTCGCAAACAGGAATGAGTAATATTGGCCAGTTTTTATGGTTAAATACTCTGGTTCTAGTCACCTGACATGGTGACGCAACACTGTATTAAGCTGCAACTATTATTAGTTTTAATTATAATCAGGAGATAGGGGAGGAGGATAGGTCAACCTGGCTGTGACGTCTTTAATGAAAATATACCCGAAAGTGGTTACTCTTTGATATACTGGTGAATATTCACTACTGATGAAAACTTTTTTGGGTCTACTTTCCAGGAATTTTGCTCTCTCCACTACTTCTGCATAGCGTCGTTTCCTTCGTATTACTTTACGAACACTCACATATCCTCATCAATAAATCAAATCAAGAAAACATTTAAAGTGTAAAACAGCATGTCTCGCCTTATTTGTTTTATTTCTCTCTAGATATTTTATTCCTTTTAACACCCGATTTCGAACATGCATACACACTCACCTTAATTCGTAAACAGCCCGCATACATCGTTCATGTCGTATTCGAAATCCTTATCAATTGGTCAAAGTTTGGCCCACATGCATGCTACAAGCACACTGTACATACCACCATATAATCATTTAATCACTTATCCGGGCCTTCCTTTCACTCTTTCTCTTATATGCAAATTTGACACTCGCTACACTCGCTAAATAATGAAAGTCACTCTCATTCAGAAAGGACTAGTCTTGGAGTCGAACCAGAATACCTGGTTGATAGACTTCGAGAAGAAGTCGCTCACACAACTAAAAGAAGACCAAGAAAGTGAAGATGGAGAAGAAGAAGATCTGTCTATATCATGCCTTGGTGTTTTTGGTGTCTTCCCTATTGGTGTTCATTTCTTGGCTGTCATCACAAACCATGAACAAGTTGCTTCTTTACGGAATGAACCAATCTACAAGATAACAGGGGCTCTTCTTATTCCGTTGTCATATCACCGGGCTCGGGCAACTATTACAACAACTTTGGAAGAATCGAATGGAAGGCTCTCTACTGATTCTCAGAAGTCAACTGAAGTGCCAGAAACAACCCTTGCTGGTAGTCCCTGTTCAACATCTCCTTCAACTCTTAAGTTTCTGAGAGAATGTCAAAAGCTTTTGTTTTCAGGCTCACTTTTCTATTCTCCATCAATTAATTTACACCAATCACTTAGGCAAGGGCTTTTCCACCCTGAAACTAAAAGCTCTTCTTATTACTTCAATTATAACAGAAACAGACTATTTGAAGGCACAGAAATTGAGCTAAAAATAATCCAAGGTTTTGTGGGACAGATTGAAGTTGATTTTGGATCAATTATACTAATTTCTAGACGATCAAATCATCGAATTGGAGCAAGATATCTTCGGCGAGGAATTGACGATGATTCCAACTGTGCCAACTGGGTGGAAACTGAACAACTCTTGGTCACACTTGAGAAAATATTTTCCTATGTCATTGTTCGAGGTTCATTACCAGTTTTCTTCCAACAGAGCCCTTATAGATTAAAACCAACAGCACGACTCCTTCGAGGGAAAGATGCAACCAGAAAAGTGTTCAAAACCCATTTCGACCGGATCAATCAACATTATGGCAGTACTATTGCTGTAAATCTGGTTGAGGCTTCTCCTGCTTCAACTGAGTTCCAAGTAGGGGATTTATATAGCAAGCTGTGCCAGCATGAAAGGCAAGAGTTGGAGTGGTTCGATTTTCACCATGCTTGCAAGGGAATGAAGTTTGAGCGAGTTGGTGAGATCTTTGATTCTGAATCTATACAAAATGGAGTTAACCATTTCCGATGGAACGGTCTTAATCTTGAGACAGATACTCCAACTTCAGATTCCCAATCAGGTGTTTTTCGAGTCAATTGCATTGATTGTCTTGATAGAACGAATGTGGTTCAAACTGAGATTGCCAAAAAGGTTCTTGAGATGCAGCTCCTGGAACTAGACATAAAGGATTTTGTGGTGTCATCGTCTTATTATCACATGTGGGCAGATAATGGAGATGCCATTTCACGCCAGTATTCTAACACCAATGCTCTTAAGGGAGAGTTCACTAGAAACCGAAAACGAGATTTGAAAGGGGTTGTGACTGACATGGGGTTGATGTTGACACGGTTCTACTCTGGGGTAGTTTCTGATTTCTTTCGCCAAGCTCTATTGGATTTTATTGTTGGAAATGTCGACGAACGAGTGTTTCGTGAGTTTGATGATACTTGCGCTTGCTCGGACCCTCGCTTGTATTCGAATTCAGCCATCGAAGTTGCCTCTGGAATATGTCAGGAAGATGTCATTTCTGGATGGTGGCTCGAATCTGTTTATAACAGCACTGACAAATACATAGTTCTGTTGACAGACACTTCAATTTACGTGTGTCGGTTCGATTTCATGACTGAGCGAGTCAGTGAGTTTGAAAAAATTGACGTGGATTCTATTTCCAAGATCCTGTTCAGAGGCAACTCCCAAGTTGTCATTTCAACATCTGACAAACCAATTCAGTTAAAAATTCCTACTTACAATGCTCATTTGGACAGTGATCTACGAAAGTATTGTTTGGACAGAAAAATTGAAATTCAACAGGAAGAGGAACAGTCAGATACTTTTGTTTCAAGGATAGAGAAACGGTTGAAACGGCTCATTTGGGCTTAGACTTATTTTATTTATGTTAATGACTTAATGACTTTCTAGAACCTACCTTGTGCTTAGACTTACTCCCTAATACCAAGATTTACACATAGGGTTATTAAAATTATATACATTTGTAATGCATGGAGGTTAAAAAAAATCCGAAATAAGGTTCATTCCCAAATCTATATAAACCCCCTCTTACCCACACCCAGTTTTCTTCTGTAAGTGACGTATTCCATAGGATCATTTCTATAGGACATGTCTCTCGTGACTTTTTAAAAGAAGCCACTCATTCAAACTTGGTTGATGAGATAGAACCTGCAAACCCCAGAGTGAGATTTTATTTGTTTGATTGTTTGTCCTTGTGACTCAGTCATCTTATTATTCCCGGCGCCTCGGCGTTCAAGGAGCGATGATCTTGTCCCTTTGTTTGAGCCTCTCCGGAGGAGTGACTTAGGGTGGGTTTGTATGGCAGTCTGACAAGTCTTGATATTACTTGAGTGTTTTGGTTTGGGGGTGTCCACGAATATGTCATATCTATATAGTTAAAAGGTATTTTTTATCTTTCAGATTTTGTAATCGTTAGATGAGTGTGCTTAAAGTCGACACAATAAGAATGGAATATTCCGCATTCATGCAGAATATGCTGGTACTTACGTCACTGTGTCAATAACTGGTTGGCCCCCATGAACCAATCAGAGACAGTTGTATTTACTAAATGGTATGTACCATCAGTTTAAATGTCAACAAAAGGGCCTGAGAACATCTCCTAATAAATCCCACATTCAAGATCCCCTCAATGGTCTGGAGCAGTCTGGATTTCTTCTGATCATGAGTAAAGGCGTCAGACATTGTTCAAATTACCAGACTCACCTTTAGTTGAACAAAATCCTGTAGAATGACCTTGTTGGTAGGTAGTAGGCTATTCTCTACACCATGTGTAGGCCCATTGACAGCCCTCATCAACGTTACCAGAAGATTAACCAAGAGAAAATTATGACTATTGGGAAGACAAATAAATTAATCTAGCAAGGACAGTAAGAAGAACAGTTTTCTCCTAGTGCAAATCAAAAAGAATCGTTATTAAATAAATGCCTGTGCCTACCTGTTAGTATTAGCTGAGATGTTACCCAACCTAGTGTTGCCTTGTGCTCAGACTTATAAGGTGGGTTTCTTCCAGTAATACTGTTTGTGAACCTTTCGACAAGATCGAACACCAGCACCACCCTTTGTTTCGTTGACGAGCTTGACTCGATCTTGGTCAGCATCCTTTTCGGGAACATAATAGTATTCCTCTTCAAGGGGTTTGCCAGATGCGTCCTTACCCTCTCGGTGAATGATGCCAATACACTCGATATCCCTCAGAATCTGCTGTAGCTGCTTCTTGGGTACCATGGAGATTTTTGGTGATACTCCCATGACAGTTTGAAGAGGGGTACACGACAGTCGAGAGAACGCCAGATGGTTGCACACAAGGTTTCTGATGGCCTTGATATCGATCTTAGATGGTGACAGTGGGGTTTCCACCTGGACAGGTTTTGTGTTTTTCTTAGGAGTAGACGATGCAGATTTGGGAGTTGCCTTTGGGGTTGCCTTGGGAGTGGTCTTGGTCATCTGGAGTACAGGGGTGGTTTCTCGAGTTCTCTCGATAGAAACAGTCTTTTGTGCGGACTTGGAGACCTCCTTCTTTGTCTCAACTAGCTTCTCAGTAGGAGCAACCTTTTCAGAAACGACCTTAGGTTTAGAATTCTTAGACTTGGAAACATCCCTGGGTTCAGCCTTGGAGACATTAGAGTCTTCAAATTTGACCTCCTTGAGCTCAGTCTTAGAAACCTTGGCGGTCTTAGAGACGACTGGTTTAGTCATGGGGGCCTTGACATCCTTAGACTTTACCTCCTTCTGTTCAGGCTTGAGAACTTTGTTGAGCTCTGTAGTCTCAGAAACCTTAGCCACAACCTCGACGGTCTTGGCCTCAGTAACCATGGTCTCAACTGCATTGGACTCGGGTTCATCCTTAACCATAGGATTTGAAACAGGCTTAGACTCGAGTTCAGTTACCTTGGGCTTAGTTTCAGCAACCTTTGGCTTAACTTCAGCCTTCTTGTGCTCGGACAATAGCTGAGGTTTCTCCAGTCTACCAGCAGGTCTATTCACTGGTCTCACAATAGGTTTCATCACCTTGACAGTTTTGAGAACAGGCTTGTGATTAGGCTTTGGGGTCTTGTGAGTGGTTGGGGTGTGATTTTCTTTACTCTGAACAGAAGCAAGGAACTTGGAGGGGGTTGTGGAGGTTGCAGTTTTGGAAGTAGTAGCTGTGGTCACGGTCTTAGCAGGAGTAACTGCGGTCACGGCCTTAACAACTGGCTTGTCCACCTTCTGCCTCTTGACATTAAGCTGAGTTTCAGAAACACTGGATAGAGGCAACAACTCTTCGTCGTCAGTCTCATCAGTAGTCATTTCAGCATCCTCGTTAGCAGTGGCGCCATCCTCTTCCTCAGTCAGGCGGATCATAAATCGCTCCCCTCTAACATCTACGACAATCTCATTGGCATCAACCTCCATTCGATCATTCTTGAACAGGAAGGTTCCAAAAGATGTGGTAGAAGATTCAGCGTTTTCTTGACCGTCTTTGTGTTCGGAATTGGGCTCGAATATGTCTCCATATTTAACCTTGGCCTCCTGAAGAAGAGTTTGGTTTTCGGGGGTTCGGAAAACACGGCCAGTTCGCATTACTCGACATCCATTCCAACCACAACACGAAATGGCAATCACCTGATGATCAAGATCATACCAAGTAGTCACATGACGTCGGGAGATTTGTCGGTTGCTTCTGCTCAGCACCACCTGAGATTGAAGAGAAGATCGTCCAACAGCAACAGGAGGATAATACTCCCCCATGATAGCCAAAAGCTCCTGAGCGGTTGGTTTACTGAGCAAGTCCTTGTTTTGTTGAACGCGTTTCTCCATAATGAGAGCATTCAAATGGCTTGCGGAAGGACGCTTGAGGTTTACAATAGGTAAAGAGCAAAGAGCATTTCGGGGTTCACGCTGAATCATAGATGCCAGTTGTAGTTTATCTTCTTCGTCTGCAGGGGCACATTCTGCTGACTCATCACGTCCGGGTGAATCAGAACGAGCGCAAGGAGACGAAGGAGGGGGACTTTTCTCATGGGCCATGGAACTGGAGGAGCCAGGACCAAACGCGGTTACATGACTCCGCTTCACTGGAGATGAAGACATAATCCCAGGCATCAACACGTCATCCTCATCCCGGTACACGTGGGTGATACCATTGGCCTCACCTGTAACAAACTTACCCATGGTAGGGAAGGCGGGAAGCAACTTCTTAGGTGGACTGGAAGGAATCTGGCCCAACGCGGACTGTTGGTCATAGGGTTGGGAGACCGACATGTTTTAAGATGAACTTGTTTTGTTGTTTTTTTGGTTTCGGGTGTTTGTTTTGCAAACTTGAGGTGAAGAGTATAAGAAGTCGCAAGGCGCGTTGGTATAAAAGAGTGTGGGTTTGGGATTATGTCTTTCGCGGGTAATGTGCATTCACGTCTAAAGTACATATGAACGTTAACCTGGCGTCAAGTGGGAGTTAACATGGAACAAATAAGCCGATTCAGTGGTAGATATCAGTAGAAATTGGATTGTAAATAAATTTTTCATGTCCTTTTATCACTTGAGTATTTGGTAGAGAGTGAGGTCTCGGGGCTATAATGGACAATTAATAATGCATCTATTATGCAGGTTTATAACGTGTATCGTGTATACCACGCGTGCTTCTGTCTTATTGGAGTAGTAGTTAGAGGTAGAGGCTCACTATTACATCGGAACTGTTTTAACTAGCCACATAATTCCTTTAGACAAATTTCTGGCATCAATTCATGTTCGTCGCGCGTCACTGTCATATTCTGTGCTGTCATACACTCACACCTTGCATCCTTTACGTGTACCTGTAAGACTTGAATGGCATACCAACAGATTAAAGTTTATACTCTTCCCAAAGTAGTTATGGGTTGGGGTTTGTTGTGGTTTATATTAGGTTTAGCTTGATGTTTTGGTTAAGGTTTCAAAATTGAGAGGTCACATGATTGTGTGTCCAAATTGGGAAAACGCAGTCCTGTGAGTCTCTCCCAAGCTCTTTGAAACTTGATTCCCACAACTTTTTCTTACATACACGACGACACTAAGCCAAAATGACTAGTGAGTGCTGACGAATTATTGAAGGATGAACGAGTTCAAGGGAGTCTCAGACGAGTACTTTGTGATGACGGTTATTTCCGGTGTTGAGAAACAGGTTGATGTGGTGCTGAAAAGATGAGAAATCGAAACTGAGCAAACCTCCCACAAAGTAGAATGCAGGCTGATATGGGATATCATTTGAACCCCATCTGTTGAGCACTTACTGAGGTTTACGATTCGGCACTACTCGGCATTCACACAATCGACCTATTTGTCATCTATCCAATGATCAAAGAACCATACTAACATTTTAGAGGGTACCACTTCGTTCGGTAAGAAGCACAACAAGTCCCACACTCTCTGCATCCGATGTGGCAAGCGATCTTTCCACATCCAGAAGAAGACCTGCGCTTCTTGCGGTTACCCTTCTGCTAAGGTCCGATCCTACAACTGGGGTCAGAAGGCCAAGCGACGACACACCACTGGTACCGGTCGAATGCGAACTCTCAAGCACGTTGACCGAAAGTTCCGAAACGGTTTCGGCAACAAGGCTTCCGAGTAAATTTAACCTAGGTTAAATTAATCTAAAATTAATGTATTGTACATGTGGATAGAGATTGCAGGTAGTTGTAGTTCGCTAAGTTGACTGTACACAAGATACCTCACGAACCTACAAAGGAAGATAGTATTAGAGTATAATTAACCAATCCGGTCTCATTTGGTAACATTCAGTTGAATCTCGTTCGTCAGTATATCATTGGGTATTATTACACCTCTAAATGAACAAAGGCACTGATAGAATTAATTGGGGCAATTAAACCGGTGGATTATGGTATTGTGCCCTAAGGTATCATCTAGTTTATCTCATGCTTTTCGTTCCAGCTCTTGAAAGTAGCTTGCAAAACCCAGCACTTCTGGTTGGAAATAAATGAACGTTGTAGTAATTGCCAGTTGTCGCACATATCACCACTTTGCTCAGATTTATAACAAAACAGTCTGTTCTCTGGTCTCTTCAAAAATTCTTCCAAGTCACCTTTGTATGAAATAGCAGTGTTTCCTTTCACATGATTGGAAGTGGGGTGCAAGACTAGCATATAAACAGGTAAAAATTACGATTCAAAACAGGCATTGTAAAGAATAAATTAAGTACGTTGAGCTAAGCCATGGCAGCTACGATCTCCAACTCAGGAACATCCATATCTTGTAGCCGACTGAGACAGGACCAAAATAGCCGTCGTATTAAGGGTGGAATTCCGTCATCGTTGAGAAGTGACATCACCCTGATACAATCCTGGCTCAAGTTGTTGTCTGGGTACTGATTGAAACTTCTAGTGAGGATTTCTACCACTGAGCTGAATAGCAGCATATGAGCAAACGCCTTGTCAGCCGTATCAAACAGCACAAACTTGTGTTTCCATAATAAATAATAAAGTCTCATGATCTTTCTTGCAGCCAATGCTTGAAACTTTTTAATGGGGGTAACGATTTCTCCTCCCAGGTTAGTCAGAATTTTAGACCAGGGCACCAAAGGTTCAGAAGGCGACTTGAGGTTATCATTGTATCCTTTCACATTGAGGTCGAATCCCACACAATAGAACCGGTCTTTAGGAGCATCTAACTTTGCGGAAAACCGCTCAATCTTATGTTTGGATTCTAACGGATCTACAATCCCAGGTTTGGGGTTGTATTCTGATACAATGGCGCAAAGAATATCCATGGAGTCACATCGTAAGGTTGCAATGGACAGGGAGTTGAGAAACCCACATAATTGCATCAAAGGGCTGACATCTCGTTCTCTTCTATTATCACGGGTCCATGCATTGTATTGCAACACCGTGTAATTTCTCAAGAACCGGACCACACGGCATGCAGTGACATACATGTTGTAACAAATGTCAGCGTGAAAGTTACTAGAAGTCCTGAAAGATGCTTCTGCAAGATTACTCTCAAAGTTCATCCAATCAGGTTTAACGCCTCGGCGGCGAGCTGCTGCCCTTCGTGCTCTAGAAGATACTCTGCGTGAGTCCTGATCAAACGCTTCAGGGTTGGCATTCTGATCAACCTGCCAAAGAGGACGTGAATCTCTCAACAAACGACACTTCATCACCCAGTCGCAAAGAAGTCGAATATCTGAGTTGGGTAGTTTGTAATCCCCAGGCGCCACAATAGTGGTATAGACACTGTTTAGAACTTCAAGATTCATGTTGGCTTCCCGTAAGTAATGAAATGGTTGGGCCATGTCAAAATGGTTCAGGTTGTTTATACATTCTAGTAAGGGATCTTTCATGGTTTTTATAACCGTCTCTAGAGTTTTGCCGTCTTTCAGATAAAATGGTAGCGAAGGTAGCTCTGAGGTGATTTCACCAGGTGGAATTTTCTGCTTTTGATACAGATAAGACGCCACTATATCTGCATATCTAGTGCTTTGGACGTGTTTCCATGACGATTCATCTGTGGTTCTGTAGAATTTTGCCCTTGTCGACACCTTGGAAGTAGGTCTGCTAACTTCTCTGTGAATTTCCTCCCCTCTGGATATAGCAAACGACTTTGCGTCAAGATTGGGAAAATCTTCTTCTTCAACTTCGTTCATATTAATTGTGCTTACACGCGCAGCACGTTTTGGAAGCATTGCGCCCCATTCATCTGTTTCCATGTGTTTGCGTTTCTTTGCACGATCAGATTCTTTCAGATCTGATTCCTTACGGGTAGTTCTGGTTTCTTTATTAGTCAACTCCAGCTCCTGTTGAAGAAATGCATAGCTTGATAGTTGTCTATCCACTTCTGACTGAAGAGCTGCAACTTTCTCCTCCAATTCGTTCACGACAGTCAAATGTGTTTTTTTGGCCATTGCCATTTCATGGGTATGACGTGCCATAGCGGTATCCAGTTTATTCTCAGCCAATCGTAATCGATCAAGGTGTTTCTGTTGTTCCCGTTTCAATTCTCTGTTTTCTTCATCAAGCCTTGTAAGGGTGGGATCTCCATGATCGAAGGGAGTAGGAGAAACGGATTTTCCAGACACAGAGCCATTTTCTATGCCGGTCGTAATCTCATCAAAGAAATCATCGTCGTATTCATCGTCCAGCTTGCTCAGCTGGGCGTTCAGAGACAATGGAAGCATGGCATGGGCACTTCGGAGATAGTGGAGAGTAGAACAAAGTTAATCAATGGTATGCATTGCAGATCAATATGATCCTGCACGCGATTTGTGGTAATGACTGACTGGGGCGTTGATAACAGAAGTTTTGTGTTTGTAATACTCAGGTTTACCGTTTCTTTCTATTGTCTAATTTCCCCATATCCATCACAGTTTCCCCAATTCCCCACATAACCCCATCATGGTTATCAAAGTTTATTTAAACTAGTTTTTTTTCATCTTTAATTTCACTCCACAAGGTATCCTCAACTCCACACACAATGAAGAAGGACACAAAACCCGTGAGACCTAACGACAAGCAGAACGATCTGCAGGCATCTAAAAAGGACAACAAGATCGAAAACCCCTCGTTTGTCCCTGAGCAGCCAAAGCCTCTGTCTTCAAAGGACAAGGACACTAAGCGGCTTATTGTTGTGCTTTCTCAGGCGTGCCTTGAAACCCATAAGATCCCTTCGTCTGGAGGAGATAAATATGCTCTTCTAAACTGTGATGACCATCAGGGTCTTTTGAAACGAATGCAGCGAGATATTGCAGAGGCACGACCCGATATTACTCATCAGTGTCTACTGACTCTATTGGACTCGCCCATTTCTAAGGCTGGCAAGCTCCAGGTTTACATTTCCACTGCGCGAAACGTTCTGATCGAAGTCAACCCTTGTGTGCGAATCCCCCGAACATTCAAGCGATTCTCTGGCCTCATGGTTCAGCTTCTGCATGAGCTGTCGATCCGATCCGTCAACTCGGAGGAGAAACTTCTTAAGGTCATCAAAAACCCCATTACTGACCACCTGCCCCATAAATGCCGAAAGGTGACTCTGTCTTTCGATGCCCCAGTTGTTAAGACCCAGGACTACATTGAGACGCTGGATGAAGACGAAAGCATTTGTGTGTTTGTGGGAGCTATGGCTCGAGGAAAGGATTCTTTTGCCGATGAGTTTGTGGACGAAAAAATTGGCCTTTCAAATTACCCTCTGTCGGCCTCCGTGGCTTGCTCCAAGTTCTGCCATGGCGCCGAGGATGCATGGGGCATTCAGTAGTTGAAATGTGTGGACAACTGATTTTTTGAACGATTATTTGGAACTTTTTTTTTCTTTTTCGTTTGGGGTGGATAGCATAGACATCTGCAACATAAAAATAGATGATGTATATATAGCAAGGCCGTTGGTTTTCTGGTTATCTGACACTTTGTAGATCGCTTAGTTTCAAGTACTCCTAGTCATGGTGTATGCTCTGTACTGATATTCTCGCTCAATGGGAATCTCATACAGCAGAGGCGATTGAGCGAGGTTTTAGTTATATCTCTGCTTAGTTTGCGAATGAGGGAACGCCGCTAACCCTTCTCTGGTACTAGCAACTATCACCACATCAAACTTCCATGCTCCGATTATGCAGGTGGATGTATCATGTGGAAATGTCGGAGCCGCAGTGACATAACAACGGGGTGCACGCAGGGACAACAAAACAATGTAGAAGTCTGTCAAAGTTGTCTTGGCTGATGGTGGCGGCTACTGCCTTTTAAGTCCGCTCCAGACTTTGACTAACCCACTAACCTACATGGCATGGACTGTGATTTGTCTCTGGACTGTAAACGGTGAACTACTGTGATCATGGCCAGTGGTTTCATGTACTTTTCGCACTGTTGGTGAATTTGACAATAGTGAGCAAAGCTATGAGCGTCAATTGAGAAGCCACCGGTGGTCTTGGGGTTTGGGATACAGGTCTTATGCTAGTTCTAATAATACTTCTGAGTATATTACTGACGTCAGCATCGACTTTATGATGTATCGAATCGAACGTTTGAGAGAATAAACAAACCTGTTTTGCATAATTATGATATGATGTTACTGTGGGGTCTAGTAACGGAGTCCGAGAGTCAAATAACTCTACGCACGATGCTCACATCTGCTTGGGATCAATGGACTCGTTTTGATGGACTGACGGGGTAAAATGCTGGGGATTCACAATCTGAACTTGTTTATAAGAATTTACGCTATTTGATGACCTTACGGATCTTCTAGAGGCATCGTCTACCCTGTAATTGGCGATTTATTACGATGAGTTTATAGAACGTTAGAACGTTATTATTGTGACGGTTTTACTGCGTCATTTTTTAACAACGACATTATAATGTCAGAGTCACATAATTTATGGTCTTATTTTTTGAGTATGGTCCCAAGTAGTGTGCTCACTATGTTATATATGTACTGAGACACCATTGTTTGTTCAATGTTTCATTGGCTGATGAGATAGTTTCATTCAACGCGTAGACTCGCTCCTCAGGTACTTGTTAAGCAAGCGCTAACGGCTCTTTCACCCCTTCATTCCATCATTCCCTTTGGGGACTCAAGACCCAGATGAGCTAGTATGCATGAAATCTGTACTGTCCCATTCTGCCACTTGCATTCCTCTGCATCTTGGTATCAGCCAATAGTGTATTTATTATGAGCAGGAAGCATTGCAAAGGTGTACTTCTTCAGTATTATTACCTTAATTTTCTTGACTTGTCGGTTTCAGTACATGCCTTGTTTAATCCCACCAAACGGTTATCACGTTGTCTCATTCCCCTCCTTAAACGGAGCCAAATTCCAACAACTGTAATCCAGACTTGGCAGCAAACGCCTTATACTGAATTCGTAACTCTAACTATATATTAAGGTTTTGTTTGTTTGATTGTGTGAAAAGACAAAACAATAGGGGCACGAGGCGAGGTGAGTGCATCATGGTGGCAAATGCAATGGTGATGTGAATGCTGTCTCGGGTTGTGGTAACACAAGCGATGGTAGTATAATTGGTAATTGCTGTTGTACTTGTGGGTTTGTTTCACGGACTAGTTTGTTTGTTTTTTTCGACTTCATCTTCGTTGCAGATCACTTGAACCGCACATATACATCCTATGTAGCAGGCATAGAAGTACCTCAAATCTCAAGCAGAATCATAACACATAACCCAATAAAGCAGAATGGGATTTTATCCCCCCTTTTTCTCTGAAGATTTGTAAAATTGTGTCTAAATAGGAGCTTCTTAAGTCTTGCTCTCATCCTCCACCTTTGTTTAAGATTGATATTTTTAGAAAAGAGAGCAACCCACGTACCAAGATCATCACCAAACGTGCCTTGACACCACTTCAGATGACTGATGCGTAAGTAAGCATGCCTTGCCTCTCTACCAGTGTCCTTTTTTTTTGCGCTTTGGGTCATCTCACATTTTTTCTGATGCACAGTGCGCCTTTTTTTTCCACCACCTTCTATGCACTCCTGTACCCCCTTCTTTGTCTCAAAATCTTTGTCTAGTGTATTTTTAGAGTTTCGTGTCACAAAAGCCGGGTAAAATGCCCAATTTAGCAACGTGCATTCAATCCCTACCTCCTGCGCTTCCCTCTATTTCAAAGAGACGTCTCCCTTCCTTTCTCACTTCTCTGAAAACGAAAATTTTCCTTTCGCCCAACAAACTCACAAACCCCCACATTGTCTGTCTAGCACAGCAACGCTCAACAGCACGCAAATACATATTCGAAACGTCGATTTGTTACGCGACTAACTCGTTGGGGATTACTGGTAATTAATTTTTCTGGTGATCTTTATTTATTGAGCACTTTTTTTCTTTTTTTCTTACGCCACTGACTCCTTCGCTGGCTGCTTGGTGAGCACAAATATCGTCTGTTTTTACTGACGTGTCCTTTCATACCCTTACCCAAAGTTTATTCCTAGTTGGGAGTTTACAAAAGTTTATTCCAAATATGGCCTGCCCTTTGACCCCCCCTTATGTTTTCAACTCAGCATGCTCTGATGATGACAAGATCCAGCTTAAGCGACGAGGTGACTTTGCTGACAAGGTCTTCCTGAAAAAGTTCAAGGTCCTCCCTTCTGCTGACTCTTCCGACTCTGAGTCTTGCTCTGAGACCGAGGCTCGACCCATGTCTCAACGACAACGGTCTGTCTCTCTCACCAAGCTTAGACGTCGGCGATCGTTTGCCCCCAGCTGCGATGTCCAGGCAAGACAACGGTGCCTCGAGTACCTAGTCTCGGCAATTGATGAAGTTTGGGCCCGATTCTGTGCCTGCACATCATTTGCTGAAGACCAACACTATGCCTACGACATGCCAAGCCCTAGGCACGAGGAAGAAGAGCAGCTTGAAGATAGTGGAAAGCTCCAGGCTCTTAAAGAACGCCTGACCAATGCTAAGTACTACCTTCAGGACCTTGCTGATGTCACTGACATGGATGCGTCTGTGTCATTCTGGAACCGCTGGGATCTCGTCAAATATGCTGTTATCGAGTTCGTCGAAGACAATGGCGAAGAGGACGAAGTCATCGAGGGTGTTTGCGCCGAGCTCGAGGAAGGTCGTCTGTGATCCCCCCACAAAAAAAATGAGAATAGCAAAAAGCTTGCAGCACGTGACTGTTTGAAACACGCAGGAAAATACCTACAAAAAAAAAACCAAACCACAAAAACAAAAAATTTAAAAAAACACACACGGATTGCATATTATGCAACCACGGATATGGGGATTGATATATAGGTTATGGCGTTATACATGGAAATAGATAGGGATTGTTATTATTATGATTGCTTGTACTTCTTAAGTTTGTAGAACACTTTAGTTTTGATAAAATGAAAATCTCAGTCATAGTCGATAACACCACAGTTATCCTCACTAAACCTGTAATTCTTCCTAAAAGGTGGTTCTGCCGGATTCCAGAGCGTCAGCAGCTGCCATCCTTTCATTAAAATCTCCAGTTTCCCTACTGTCCCCTTCGTTAATCTCAATCACCTGCTTCTTGATTTTATCCCAGTAATCCCAAAACTTCTTAGACTGCCTGTAAGTGTAATTTTTGTACGCGTTCATACCCTTAGATGGCTGGACCACTCCACCTGTGTTTGTGAGGATCGTGAGAGTGTTTTTAAGCTCATTGACAGTATTATCTGGAACTGCACCAGGTTCGGGCTTCCTTTGAGAAGATTGCTCCTTCTCATGCTCAATAGTCTCTTCAAGTTTCTTAACTGATTCCTCTAGATACTCGGTACATCTCCGCTGAGCAGCAACGTCGCTAAATGGCACAAAGCCAACCTTCTGAAGTCCTGTTGTGTACATGCTATCAAAATCCATGCCGAGGGTGTGTTGTGTAAATTGTGATCCAATTGAAGTGGCCTCAATTATAGTTGCTTGAGTGTGGGAACCGCAATAGTATCAGTGTAATTGAAATAAACAGTGCAAGTGCAAGTGTGCGAAAAAGAGGTGATGAAACAGATATTGCATGTTTCTCATGAAGGCGGCCGAATTGGGACATTTGAGTTCATGTGTACCAGTGGACCCCACAAACAGAACATTACGATCCTAAATAGGATGGGTAAAAGTGGCTGTGAGAATTTCCTGTAGGTTATCATATTCAAAGAAAGTTGATTAATATTTAGAATATCTTGCTTTACATACCGCGAAAAACGTTGTTTATTTCCCATCTCTTCAGTGTGGTCATTGGTTAATGTCAATTTCGCAAAGCTAATGGAACCACTAATAAACGCATAACAAACAGATTCTCTATCTGTCAGGTGGCCAAACGATTAGATGAAAAATACCCTTTATTTCTAATTTTTTGTATAGTTCGCAGTAAAAACTTTGAAGAGCATATGAACACTCGAACCCAGCATCATCAGTTGGAAGGTGTGGTTGCCAGAGCCCCCATAAGTACTTATTGATTGTCTTAAATGAAGTCTTAGATCCGTCTCCACTTCTGGGCAGTGCAATGGTTCACAGTATTATATCGTACATCTGGGAAACAGTACTCTGAGGTCATCAATGTCGGCCAAGAGTTTACCATCATCCAGCCACAGAAAGTTCCTTGCATTTGATCTGTGAGATTCAGGTCTACACAAACTGAATTTGTTGGTGGTCACAAGACTTATCTGAAACTTTGAGGGGACGCCAAGAAAAGAACAACCATCTAAACTTTAAACAATGTGACTGTTAGAACCATGGCTCGCACTCGCGTGAGTACTTTACTGATGTAAGTTGTTCGTCATTTGTCGTATCTCACTGTGTAGCATGTGATTTTGGACAACCTTGCATAATCAAAGCATATTTAAGTTTCGGCAGATATAGTGGTCATGTTGGTTTAACACAGGATTTACAGAGGCTAACCGAGAGGTTCAACAAGGGTAATAAGGCCAACAGTACTCCACGTGTAGATAGGGCTCATAGTGTCAGATTTTTGAATCAAAGAAATCTAGAGTTTGCGGAAATTAGCGGTAGGCTCAAGGGCTTGAGAGAAAACTGGCAGGTGACATGTGTTTTATACGAATTATTCCGTTCAAACCCCTAGTTGACTCGAGTATTAGTCACAAATCCTGCCTAGAACCTTTTCTGGTTGCTTGCTCTGTTTCACAGGATCTACGTCACATGGACTACAACCGAGATAAGACCCTCGCCCAAAGAGGGTGGAATGACGGAATAACGCAAGAATAGTATTTCGAGGTACCCTACCTTTACACTGGTTGTATTCCTCATTCCAAAGTTTCATTTTTTTTTAGTATCAGATTTTATAAACTCTGTTCTCCGCGATAACGATAGAGTTTGACCCCCAAGGTCTCATGTAAAGTGAATCAAAAGCTATATTTTTTTGTACTACTATTTCTGACCCGGTTGATTTTGAATCCTCACCGAAAAATGATCCACCTACTCCCCCCAGAAATCGTGGAGAACGTACTCGATAATGTCGACGAGCTGGATGACCTTCTGGCTCTGGCTCACACTTGCCAGTCGACACGAGATGTGGTTTTGCATAATGACCAGCGGTTCAAGAAACACGTACAACACTTGTGCCAGTACATGACTCCGATTTCTTCATGGCATACCAGTTTATTTCGAATGCCAAGAAATGCTGACAACCTTGGCACCCCTGTTGATAATACTTGGACGATGTCTCCAGCTGTGTTTGCTACAGAGCCCACAAAAGAACTTCTGAAACTCGAGCATGAGCAGCTCGAGTCTCATTTCAATCGCATGCCACACATATCACACTTATTTCATGATCTCAAACATAGATCGCTCTATGGACCGATTTCTGAGTGTCAAGACACCATGTTTGAGCTTCGATCTGGAGTTGGTCCTGTCACAAGAATCAATATGTCAAACATGACCAGATCCAAGGCACCACCTCACTCTTGCCTGCATCACCTGGATACCAAAGTAGCAATCATCGAGAAGTTTCCGCAACTGAATAGACTCAACCATATGAACAAACGAGTTGTTACTGGCTCCAAACAGCATATGAGAAACGTGACTACCGAAGTTTTGGTTATTGATAATGACGGGGAAGCTGTCACACTTGCAACTTTCACAGACACTATTTCTTGTCGAGGAGAACCTCACGGATCACTATGTCTGTCTGTGGCCGTATGTGGAATCTATGTCGCAAGCATCGTAGGGTACTCCTTGTTCCTCTTTACCAAAAGAGGCAACCAACTGTATCTGGCTGATTCATACAAGCTAGACGCACTTTACTCTCCGGTTGCGGACTCTCATAACCAAGAGTGTCTGCTGCTACAGCGAAGTGGAAGCAGTGGCCCAGGTCATGATATTATGTTCGATCTCAGTACTCGAAAAGTTTCAATAATCGAAGGTGGAATTTATGCCATCGATACTAATAAGGCGATCTGGCGGTTCGATGATGCCTTCCTCAGACAATGTGCTGAAACTCCAAGTGAGACCATTCACTGGTACGAAATGGACAAGAGATGCTCTGCATCATTCACAAACCACACCCAACAAGTGGCACACCAAAAACAAAGAGCCTAGAATATATAGATAGAAAGAAGAGATTCCATTTGATGCTTAACTGTTCACTGCCACTGTAGAATAAAGGTGATATATCTTCGTTCAACGTTTCATTAATGTGACCTCTCAGATGCACTACAAGGTTCCGAGTTGCATAATTAAACAACAGAGGGATGAGAGGATAATCTAAATTAAAGCCAGAGTTCTTTATCCACATGTGTGAAACAATCTCATTTCAAGAAGAATAACTAACAGATCGGCTGACCTTTCTTAATTTGCGTAAAACTGTATACTTTGTAATTACCTCTTGGAGTAAAATACGGCTTTTGGGTATTTTATGACTCAAGTTGCTTAAATCATGCTCTCCACATTACACCACATCACGTGATGTGCACCAATTTCTCTTTTTTAATCAGATGATTTAGCGATTTTTCTTTATACTAAAAGCTACCTTCATCACTCCTCATGACTATGGAATCACTGCCTGTTATTGACTTGTCCTTGGCTAAGGACCCCCAGACCAAACCCCAGCTACTGGAGGACTTGAAGAATGCTTTGTTCAGAATCGGCTTCTTGTATCTTGTGAATCATGGTGTTGAGAAGCAGGCTCGGGATATACAGAGGTTTGCTCCAAGAGCCTTTACAGATCTTTCACAGGATCAGAAAGAAAGTATTGCTATGCTAAACAACCCTCATTTTATTGGATACACTGCGCTTGGAAGTGAGACTACTGCTGCCAAAATTGATCAAAGAGAACAGTTTGATTTTGGATCTTTAGGAAAAGAAAGCACATGGAAAGAAGGGGATGAACCATACAAGAGACTAGATGGTCCCAACAGATATCCTGAAGGCAAAGTGGGTGAAGAGATGAAGGCTGTAGTAGAAGCTTACCTTGATGCTATGAGAGATATGAATTTCAAGTTTCTTCAACTAGTTGCGGAGTGTCTGAATCTTCCATCAGAATCAGTGACTGATTTCCTGGGAGAAATGAATCGTCTGAAACTAATCAGATACCCAGCTGGAGAAGGTCAAGGAGTTGGGCCTCATAAAGACTCTTCTGGAATGTTCACATATGTTTTACAGGATCAAACTGGAGGTCTACAAGTACTCACTTCTGAAGGAAAGTGGATAGACGCTACTCCTGTTCCTGATTCATTTGTATGCAACATTGCTCAGGGCTTCGAGGCTCTTACAGATGGCTATTGTGGAGCCACTACTCACCGAGTTCAAAGCCAACCAAAGGAGCGTCATTCTATTGCATACTTCTGTGGAGTTCGTCTGGATCTTACCCGGGATGCTGTTAGAGAACAGTGTCATTTTATCAAGGACAAGATTCCTGCTCGTGAGGATTCCAAGAAGAGAGAAGTGGATGTTGCGTCTGAATTTATTGATGAGAAGTATTCTTGCTTTGGAGAGGCACATCTTCGAAATAGAATTGTATCTCATAGAGATGTTGGTCAGAAGTGGTATCCTGATCTTTACGAGAAGTACATTGCCGACTATTAGATTAATTTATTGAAATAATCTGAAATCAATATTAAAGTAAAATACATGGTGCTACTTAACTTCTGAGTGTCCGGTAAATAATGAAGCTGAGATAAATACACAGAAATCGAAATATTAAATTTCTTTTTGTTCTCAATTTTCTTCAAAGTTCCCAAATTTCCCCCAATCTTTATCAGTTCTAATGTCAGCTATAGACTACCGTCTCAATAAAGTTCATGTGCATATGGATTGGAAAAAAATTGGAGATCTGCAAGATTTCAGTATCACCACTAGTGCAAACGAAAACCAGCAATGTCTGCGCCTATAAATCGGTTGACTATTGCAAAGGAGGTCAAGAAGGGCTCAGACCTTACGCCTGAGCAGAAATTCTGGAAGACCTACCGTTCCCCTCTTCTCGTGAAAGAGTATAATGCCATTTCTCATGTGTCTTTCAACCACCATAACGATTTCGCTGTGACTTCGTCCACTCGAATCCAGATCTTTTCCGGAAAGACCCGTAAGGTGACCAAGACCATTTCGCGATTCAAGGATACAGTTTACTGTGGTGAGTTCCGTTCGGATGGAAAACTGATTGTCGCTGGTGACGCTACTGGTCTGGTGCAGATTTTCGATGCAGTGTCTAGAAACATTCTTGTGACTCTTCAGGCCTCTCAGCTGGCTACTCATGTTACTAAATTTCACCCTGCAAATCTCACAACGCTTCTCACAGCCTCAGACGATCGAAGCGTCAAGCTCTATGATATCTCCAGCTCCACACCAGTGATCGAGTTCGAGGGAGCCCAAGATTACGTGCGATGTGGAGCGTTTGTGGACGCAAACGTGGTTGCATCTGGTTCTTATGATGGTATTGTTAGACTGTACGATGCACGATCTGGCAAGACTGCTATTTCTTCGCTCAACCAGGATCACCCTGTGGAAGATGTGCTTTTCCATAATGGAATGATCCTTTCTGCTGGCGGACCTGTTGTTAAGGCATGGGATATGACCACAGGTAAAACTATTCGACAGATGGGCAACTTCAGTAAGACTGTTACCTGCCTTGCTCCTACTCATGGAGCATCTGGCTTCTTTGCTGGCTCTTTAGATGGCCATGTTAAAGTCTTTGATGATACCACATTCAAGGTCACTTATGGCTGGAAATATGGCTCTGGTGTTTTGTGTGCTGGCATGTCTCGAGATGCTCAACACATTGTGGCTGGTCTTGTTTCTGGAATTGTGGCTGTTCGAACCCAGCAGCCCAAGAAGGACGAAAAGATCAGTGGTGGACGAGTGTTAGATCAAAAGGCTGCTTTGGAGGAGGAGAAGAAAATCAAGGCTGAGGCCCCTGTTCTGGGAGGTACAAAGTACGAGGGTCAGTTTGAGCATGTGATTGTCGAGGAGCAAGAGCGACCCAATAAAAAGCTGTTTAAACGGTACGAGAACCTTCTTATTGGATTTAGATGGAGCGACGCACTCGATGCTGCCCTTTCTGGCGAGCATCTTGAAACTGCGGTTCTGGCGCTTGAAGAGCTCAAGAAACGAGGCAAGGTGCGTTCTGCACTTATGAACAGAGACGAGGACTCACTGGAGCCCTTGTTTGAGTTTGCTACTAAGGCAATTGCAGACACCCGATACACCAACATCGTTTCAGACTATGTCGCTGCTGTTCTGGACATGTACAGTGGAGTCATTACTAAAAGCCCAATACTTGAAGAGCGCGTATCGGAGTTTTTCGAAGCCCTTAAGGTTGAGGTAGACACCGCTAAGGAGAGTAAAAAGATCCAGGGCATGTTGGAGCTCTTGAGTATTTAGGACAGGGAAAGGGTGCATTTGTATAGATAGATAATGAACGTTGGATAAAAGAATATATGCTTATATTAATGCTAAAGTAATGCTACTTGCGATGCCTAGATGCCCATTGCTTCTGGGCCATGTTCACTTTGAAACCTGTATTGAGACGGTTGGTTGTAGAAAAGTTGTCGTTGTCAACCTTGGTGGGCCGTTTGACTGTTTCTGTTTCCACCCGCACAATGGCTTTGCGAGTTGTGCGTTTTTGTGTTTGATGTCTGCGCTTCTTGTTCTCCTTTTCACTATAAAATGGAGCACTGAGCGCCTCATCCCCTTCCAAAATAGCCTCATGCACCCATTCTAAATCGTTCTGTACAGGTTCATCAAACGGATTCTCCACAGAGTTTTCCACAAACTCTTCACTATCATCGATCGTCTCTTTATCTTCCACTTTGAAAGAACTGTCTTCTCGTGTAGGGGATTCCTCTACTACAGATTGCCTGATTCGCTCAGCAAAAGAAAGACGCTTCTCAAAAGGAGAAGCCTCAATCGACACACGACTGAGATATGCAGGAGTCGTAAACTCGTCAATTTGATTAGATGCGTTTTTACTGGTCGGAGTCTTAGTGGCGTAAGAAACAGCCCTTTGGGGTGTAGTTACAGCTTCAGCTTTAACTGGACTTGCTTCTAGCCCTTCTAAAAGACTGACGACACGTCCATGAATGTTTGGAGTAGGGCCAAGAGGTATACTTGGTGATGCCTTGGGTATCTCTTTTTGCGGAGTATCCATTTTTGGTTGTTTCTGAGGCGTTCTAGACAAAGCAGCTGTGACTGGTTTGGTGGGATGCGCTTTCTTGGAAGTTGGAGTCTTTATCGGAGTCTTTAATTTGTGTACCTTCGAACTTGATTTTGTGGACTTTGTGGGGGTTTTAGGTATAGTCTGAGCTTTAGCGTCATTCTCAGCCTTCTTCTTAATCTTGTTATATAGATGATACTTCTTTGCTGGCGTTAGAATTGTAGACGAAATATCCATTGTCAACTCACCAATAGGATCCAATTTTACCTCCTTGGGTGTTGGTTTACGACCATGCTTAGCAGCATACGCCCGTTCCCATGCCTTGATTTCTGAACGGAGTGTCTGGACATCCATCCTGACCGCGTTGAAGTTCGCGTAAATTGAATTTTTAATCTTTATTACTACATGCATGCTACCTACCAGAACAACCAGAATATCCTACTTTTCGACAGAAGACAGAGGAAAGCAGTGTTTTGTCACATTTAAAATGACCTCAATTGTCAGCACAAGATTTTTAATATAGCAGATTTCCATACATCCAGCATTAGATTACATCACCAATAAACACAGGTTATGACCATCCTTTTATAGCCCAATCAAAAACCTCAAAAAAAATTTGCTCCATGGCTCAAAGTACCTTCTATTTCAATGAAATGCCATCAATATAATATCCAAGACTGTATCATGTGTGAAGTGTGAGTGGATAAAACCCTAACCCACGTCTAACCCAACTCACAAGTGTGACTAGTGCAGATGACAAAAAAAGGACCTTAACCACCACAACATGATCCGAGTACTTTTTCGCCAAGGGCGTGTACTCAGACCCGTTAGGGTGGGTTGCCAATTTCGATCCTTCACTGCAGACACAAATTCCGGACGAGGGACTTCAGACAACGCCTCTAATACCAAATCTGCCTCACCAGAAACCACTCCTTCAAAGCCATGGTATCTTCGAGACCAACCAGTTGTTCAGGAGCAAACAGTGACTCTGGATCTTGATCTTCCTGAAGGAACCATCAATGATATTGCCAAGCAGCTTGCTCGAGATGCTATTTATGATATTAAGTATATTGCAGACCAGAATATTCTGATTGGATCTGGTAAATCTAGCCGACACATTTACAAGGCTGGGCGGGAGATTATGGGAGTTTTAAAGCACAAACACGACGTTCTTCCAACCGCCGAAGGTCTTTTCAAGAAGAATGCTCAGCGAATGTCATATCGAAGAATGCTGAAGAAAGCTCGAAAGCAAAACCTGGAGTTCCCCGACTCTGAATGGGTTGTTATTGATTCTCGGATGGGATTCCATGTCCATATTTTCACAGCCGAGAAACGAGAGCAGGTAAATCTTGAGGATCTATATAAGTTTGAGATGGATGAGGAAGAGGTTGAAATTACACCTGAAGATTTTGCATGGGCAGAGAAAACAGACAGGATTATTGCTGAAAGTGACGTGTTCTTATCTGGCCAGCAAAACTCAGATCCTTTCCTCAAGTCTGATTCTATTGCAGGTATTCCCAAAAAGTCCTCAAGCCACAACCCTTTTGATGGTGCAATGGGCAGTGGTCAGAGAAGAAGTGCTCACACATCTGCTCCCGCTCAAAGCGCTATCTCTGTTGGGTTTAATGCTGAACGCTCATTTGAAGAAGACAAGAAACCTAATAGTACTGTAGTACCACTGTTCATGTACACAGAATGGGCAGCCAGGGGCGATAAGAACTCGATTCTTGAAAATCTGAGCTTGCTTCAACCATCTCAGGAACGTGGTGAGCTGGTGCTATCTGCATTCACAAATTTCTTCAAGCTTCCAACAACGGGGTTCAATGATGTGCCTCAAGCAATTCAGGAGATGTTTGAAGTGTTTTCTCCTTCCGAAGCCACCAAACGTGAATGGAGAGAAGTTTTCAGAGCTTTGCTGAACGCATATGCTGTGAACCATCAATGCGTACCCACCCAAGCTCTTGTTGATCTCCTCGTTTCTCAGCAGGCTGCTGGATTTGCTGTAGTCAACTCCCAGATCCATGAAGTTCTTCAACTTACTATTGACTCTACACAATTCGAACCTGTCGGTGTGACGTCGCTTGTTGAATGGCAAAGAGTCGTTGACGCTAAGGTTCAAATCGTCAAACAGCTGATGGAGAGCTTTGGCAGTTTTAGACCTGAATCTCTGATGCAGAATGACTATTTTGTACGACTTTTTGCACGAGCACTGACACAAAAAACAAGTGCGTCTTTTGGCCTTAATGTGAAGGCAAAACCCGATACTACTAAACACCCCCTTGACTTGCGATTATCCATCTTGGAACAAGGAATCAATCTCAGGAAAACTAACCGACGTACCCTTTATTTGCTTTTTGCTGCCTACGCCAATTCCTACGCATGGCCAAGATTCTTTGGTCTCATGCAACGACTTCACAAGAACCTGGAGCTTGACGAGGCACATGTGGAAACTGTGGTTTCATTGGTTCTTAACTCTCGAGACGAAAGAGCCTTCTACCAGCTGGCAGAGTCGAAATTGCACTTGATTGCCAATGATGAGGGACGAGTTCCTTTCAACCAACAGTCTGCTGAGAGAATGCAGAAAATTATCGATTCCATTGATCCCGAACGACGACGATTCTCCTCCCTGCGTCGTCAGATCAGCGAATTCACGAATTAAATGTAATTAATGACTTGACTTGACCTGTATTAATTCGTGTAGGATTGTATAATGGAAAGCAGGTTCTTAGATTTTACGGCAACTGGTTCATCAGCTTGAAGGAGACATAACTTACTATCTATATGCACTGGCATCGAGTTAACCCCATTGCTCTAGCTGGTCCTTTAGGTTAATGAAACTTTCCCTTCTATACCCATGCTAACTTTACTGTATAGATGTGTGGCTATGCAGTACTAAACTCTAAATCGATGATCTGAAACAAGTGTCGTCCTCGACATAAACTAACCTAGCTAAACATAAACGAGAGTCGAGAGCACAATGTCGAGCCAACAGGAGCGTCGAATTATTGGCGAGGGTATGTACCGCGGCTTCAGATGAGCATTTCCCTAACGTGAACACATCAGACTAACACAGATTACAACCACGCTACTGATAACGAATACACCCGTCTCCGGAACCTTGCACGAAAGGAGCACGAGCGACGCGCGGAATTGTCGAAAAAGAGCCAGCAGGCCTACAAGAATGGAGACGGAGCTGGAGCTAAGCAGCTGAGTGAAGAGGCGAAGAAGCATGGCCAGAAGATGGATGAGTACAACAGACAGGCAGCCGAGTATGTTTTCCGAGAGAACAATGCGGACTCAGCCTACGATGAGATCGATCTCCACGGTTTGTATGTTGAAGAAGCGGAGGAGTTTCTTTCCCAGAGAATTCAAGCATCCATGCAGCGTGGAGACCAGGTGGTCAAGGCTATTGTTGGAAAGGGTCTGCATTCCGCTGGAGGAGTTGCAAAGATCAAACCTGCCGTTGAAAAGCTTTGTAATCAACATGGTCTGCGTAATCATGTTGACCCCAAAAATGCTGGTGTTTTGATCATCGAGCTTCCCTCTGGACCTCAGCAGCCTGGCCAGGTGTACCAACAACCTGGATTCCAGCAGCAGCCTAACTACCAGCAGCAGGGCGGTTACCAGGGCAACCAGTACCATCAGCAGCAACAGCAACAGGGCAAGAATGACAACCTGCTTGTTAACATTCTTTGTTTCTGTATTAACAAGTTTTTGAAGTAATGAGGGTGACGTTGGGAATATAAAGCTTGTTACTGGAGGTATCAAGACAGTAACATTACAGTAATACATTAATAATCAGTGATTCAGTTAGTTAGTCAGGTCTCGTGAAATGGAACAAAGATAGAAACTATTCTAAGATGAAACGACCACAGCAGAGAACAACATTACTTGGGACTACCATACTTTTTCTGCCTTCTTTATTCAACCTGAATTGACTTCTTAGAAAACCTCCTAATGTAAACCAGATGTCTTGTTTCTTTTATAAAACGACATCTACTTATTGAAGTAAAATATCTCACTATATACCTTGAAACCGACTTCCGTCAAATCTCGCCAAAAACAGCTGAAGTTCAGAACTACAAAACCTCAGTTTCAAATTTTATAACTGGCCATCATAGTATAGTGGTTAGTACACCACGTTGTGGCCGTGGAAACCTCAGTTCGATTCTGGGTGATGGCAATATCTTTTTTCTCAGACTGGCTTTTCTCATATGCTTAATGGTTAAATGAAATTATCAGTTTCATTCTTTTTTTTTTTTATTATTCTAAAGATCATTTCATCTTCTAACACCTGATAATCTCTTTTACCCTCAAAATAATTCATCTTGGATGAGAATAACATCATGGTTTTGTAATCTATTAATTATGCATTTTGACCTACTCATCGAAATTCTTTTCGAGAAACTCAATAAACAATGGGATGATTCTATCATCACCCAGAGCCCTCATTTTGTTGAGCGTCACGAACTGACGTCTCATACGTTGAAGCTCAGGAAGACTGAGAGCATCAATAGGAAGTTGAAGCTCATGTTGTCCTCTATCTAGTTTCACAAGTCCACCAACATTGTCTCTTTGAATCTCCAAGATCTCACTTACAATGGTCTGAGTCTTCTTATCAAGTTCGTAGAGATAATCTGTTGAAGTAGCAGGCTTCAGCACGGTTGCTTGATTGGGTTTCAGAACCTTCTTGAGAATCAGGGAATTCCACATTTCCTCACCAGGGATATCTTTGTCAATATGGGGGATAGTAAATAATGGTGAATCCCACTTGTTGGCTCCATTGGGCTCCTCGTATCTGAAAATCAGGGCATCAAAAAGATCGTCATCCCACTTATTGGGATGCTTCGAATTATACTCCTTGCAAACGTCCACTGGTGCTCCTACGTGAGCAACTCCATAGGTTGTAGCTACAGCTTTGGCTTCACACCATAGTTGGTATCTAAAGCCCTTGATGTATGTCATGTTGTCAAGAATAACAATAGTATTCTTGGAAATAAGCCTCTTAACAGCAGATATTTGTTCTCCTCGAGACATTTTTTCTGTCCGGCTTTCCTTATAAGAGTCTTTACTCAACCCGAGAGACTCATCGTTGATGATCTCCACAGTCAATTTCGAGCCCGTCTCCTGGATCTTTTTCTCGAAAAATGCCTTTATTTGGTTGGCCCGAGTAGTTTTTCCAGCCGACGGATATCCTGTAATTAAAAGGAGTGGCATTGTGTTGGTGGTTGTTCGTTCAACCTGAGGTTTTTTTAACTTCCATTAATAACTCTGTTTGATATTTTGCATGTATCATTGCAGATTCATAGATTTATCATTTAACCAAATGAGAAAACGCCAGACCGAATTAGTGGCTGCTGTTTTTTCTCATGGCTGTCTCACAAGAGGTGTGCGACTTCTGTCAACCTCCACACTAGCATCTCAGAGGCCTGGCAGCAGGCTCAAGGACAAGAGTCATGAACGACAAGAAACCCCCAAAGAACCCTTCATTCCGAGGTCTTCGTTTGATCCTGTGCAAATATCATCATCCAATTTCACACATTTTCACCGAGAATTCCTCAAAAAAGGTATGACAATGCATCCTCATCTCACTCTGGAACTACGAGACGCCAGAGCTCCCTTGAGCACAGGAAATGTCCTCCTTTCAAACTCCTTTTCCTCGGCTATTGGCTCCAACAGACTCTTCCTTTATTCGAAAAGTGATGCATCTCTTTTGGACGACGCCACTCTCCAGAAATGGCACCCTCAGGGCAACTACTTGCAGATTGATTGTCGATCTCGTCAAGCTGCAGTCAAGATCATGAAATATGCTGCATCTGTGTTCCAGAAAATCGATCCACCTCCACCAGTAGGATTTAATATGCTAATCTGTGGTATGCCCAATGTCGGGAAAAGTACATTGGTGAATACCATGAGACGTCTGGTTGTGGAGAAATCTTCAGACAGAAGAATCCAGGGCAAGAAACGATCTGTTGCTACAGTCGGCCAACAAGCCGGTGTCACTAAAGCTCTATCAAACAGAATAAAAGTATGTGATAGTCCTAACATTTTCGTTTATGATTCACCTGGATTGTTCATGCCCAGTATTGCCAACAGTGAAACCATGATCAAACTGGCGCTCCTCAAATGTGTCAAAGAAAGTCTAGTCGACCCTATCATCCAAGCAGACTACCTTCTCTATGCTCTTAACCGAGACGATCCCAAAAGTTACCGGGATTTGTGCCCACCAACAAATGACATTAACGATGTGCTTGATGCTCTCAGACGCCGATGGAGATCAACACCTAATCAAGACGCCGGAACTGCTATACGGTGGATTAACGAGTGGGTCAGTGGAAAGAAAGGCAAGGTGATGCTTGACGATGCCTCCCCAGAAGCGTTTGAAGAATACAACAAGAGGGAGAGTGAGAGAATGCGAGCGTGGATGGTCAAGTTCCAGCAACGAGGCAAGGAACAAGGAGGTAACAAAGCCAGTAAATTTTTTGGCGTTTAATGTATATATTATAAATAAATAACCTATTCCTCCTCCTCTTCGGCTTCCATGTCAGCTTGACCAGCTTGAAAAGTCTCATTTTCAAAGGTCGCATGCGCAGACATAAATCTATGTTAGAATCGCGTAACTGACAAGAACTCTCAACAACTTCCGTTTCATACTCACATTGACGCGTGAAGAATGCCCAGTTCTCGAATATGCATGGCCTGCTCTGTAGTTCGTTCCATCAAATTGCTCATATCCACGAGATTCGCTTCAAGTTGTGCCAACTGTGATTTGAGCTGGGTTAGTTGCCGTTCTCTCGTTGTCATGCCTGTGTGTATTGTTAGTTGTTGTTGGATAACCAGTATTAAATATCATACATACTGAAGGCACATCCAAACTGTAATTTAATGATCTATCCAATAGCAAATATGCTATTGTGAAGCAAACTAATTAAGAATTGATAGAATTTATGAAGTTGCCCAATCCTCAAATAGTTATTTTATCTTATTTTCAAACCGTCTCGATGGGTTCTAACCTACGTCTCACCTTATCAAACTGTAATCACTTCAATGTGCATGAGGAACGTGATGTGTTTCTATCAAAGCTGTAAGTTGCCACAACCATGAGTCTTCAACAGTACGGATATATCCCCCGAGGAAACCAGACGTTCCATTCTATGAAAGATGTCGAAGAATATCTCGACAATCACGCTGCCTCCTCTCTTGTGAAAATTGAAGGCTTGGAAGGCATTTTTATTGTTGACGACAACAACAATGTCCATGGTCAGCTTGGTTCAGAACTTTCTAGAGAATACGCTGGGGCCAAATTTGAATTGAAATACAATCCTCGCAATTATGGACTTGGTCTTGACTCTCCTCTTGATTAAGAGAAGCCAGACACACAGAAATGGACCTGTTCGTTTCCCAGCTATTTCATTTATTTGCTGTTGGTGGGTTCTATTGCTCACCTTATGACTAGATAAGGTTACTCTTGATTAGACTTTTATAGTTGAAATTTTCTCGATATTGCATGAAGTGTAAAAAAAAAAAACTAACTTCTAATACCACAACTATGGGTCTGGCTAAGAAGGAAAAAAGTGAAAAGAAAGCCCGGAGCGTGGTGAAGGGCAAGAAGGATAAGAAATCAAAGGTTGAGAAACCTTCGACCAAGTCCGTCAAACCATCCAAATCCTCCAAGATCACCAAGCCTAAGAAGGATGAGGTAGATGAGGTTGATGCGGAGTTTGATGAAGTCGAGGCTCTTCTTGAGAAGAACGATGATAATGAAGATGATAGCGACAAGGATTCTGAAATGAGCGATGCCAGTGAAATGGAACAGGACGATGAAGAGGAAGAGGAAGAGGATGACGAAGAAGGCTCTGATCTTGAGGAAGTTGAGGACACCAATGGTGATGGTGAATCCTCTGCTGCAGAGGTTGTTCATATTGCTTCAAATGCTGAGAGAAAACCATTTAGCACAATTCCTTTGTCAGAGAACACAATGAAGAGTCTACAGGAAATGGGATTTGAGACCATGACTCCGGTGCAGGAGAAAACCATTCCTCCTCTTCTTGCTGGTCGAGACGTGCTTGGTGCCGCCAAGACCGGATCCGGAAAGACTTTGGCCTTTTTGATTCCTGCTATTGAAATGCTTCGAAAACTCAAGTTCAAGCCCCGTAACGGTACTGGTGTTGTTATTGTGTCGCCTACTCGAGAGTTGGCTCTTCAGATCTTCGGTGTCGCTCGAGATCTTATGGCCAACCACTCTCAGACTTTCGGTATTGTGATTGGTGGAAACAACCGACGCCAGGAGGAGGAGAAACTCAACAAGGGAGTCAACCTGTTGGTATGCACTCCTGGTCGACTGCTGGATCATCTCCAGAACTCGCCTGGATTCGTGTTCAAGAACCTTAAAGCTCTTATTATTGATGAAGCCGACCGAATTCTCGAGATTGGTTTCGAGCAGGAAATGAAGGAGATCATTAAGATCTTGCCCAAGGAACGACAGTCCATGCTTTTCTCTGCCACCCAAACAACCAAGGTTGAGGATCTTGCTCGAATCTCTTTGAAGAAGGGTCCTCTTTACCTGAACGTTGACGAACACAAGGAAAGCTCTACTGCTGAGGGTCTTGAGCAGGGATACGTTGTGTGTGATTCCGACAAACGGTTCCTTCTTCTGTTCTCTTTCCTTAAGCGAAACGCTGGTAAGAAGATCATTGTGTTCTTGTCATCCTGTAACTCTGTAAAGTTTTACGGCGAGCTGCTTAACTACATTGATCTGCCTGTGCTGGATCTTCACGGAAAGCAGAAACAACAAAAGCGAACCAACACCTTCTTCGAGTTCATCAACGCAAAGCAAGGTGTCCTTATCTGTACTGACGTTGCCGCACGAGGTCTGGATATCCCCAAGGTTGACTGGATCATCCAGTTCGACCCTCCGGATGATCCCAGAGACTACATTCATCGAGTTGGTCGAACTGCTCGAGGCTCTGCTTCCGGTAAATCTATCATGTTCCTGACTCCTTCTGAGCTGGGCTTCCTGCGATACCTCAAAGCTGCTAAGGTTCCTCTCAACGAGTACGAGTTCCCCAACAACAAGATCGCCAATGTGCAGAGCCAGCTCGAGAAACTGATTTCTTCCAATTACTGGCTCAACACCTCAGCCAAGGATGGATACCGAGCTTACCTGCA
Source organism: Yarrowia phangngaensis (assembly GCA_900519005.1). Classification (NCBI taxonomy): domain Eukaryota; kingdom Fungi; phylum Ascomycota; class Dipodascomycetes; order Dipodascales; genus Yarrowia; species Yarrowia phangngaensis. The sequence continues at coordinate 3,143,864 of ULGR01000001.1, read as the reverse complement.
GGCATATGCGTCACACCACCTCAAGACTGTCTATCAGATTGATAAGCTTGATCTTGTCAAGGTGGCAAAGTCTTTTGGTTTCAGCGTCCCACCCAAGGTCAACATCACAATTGGCGCTTCTGGAAAGACAAACAAGAGCACAAAGGGTAAAGGTACTAAGGGTCGAGGAGCACCTGGTAAGAAGTTCACCAGGTAGATTGCATATAGATAATGAATATTGGTTAATTTAGATAATGTGGTAATTATAACTTAAGATGATAAGATATTAAGTGGACATTTCTCTTCCGTCCCCCTCCAACCATCTTGCTGCGATTCTTTTCAAAAACTTGTCGCCGTAAGCATTACAGTATTGGTCATGTAGTGGTGGCTCAACTGGCAGAGGTAAAAACCACATCCATGGGTTGGTTCCAAATACTTGTCTCCAATTTGTAGCCAGATCTTGATTGTATGGTAACGGGTCTTCTATACGGAGAGGTTGGATGATTCTTTTGTTATCGAATCGGAAGTTGACTAACACCATCTCCCCCTGTTTCCTTCCTAATCCTTCCATGGCTGTTTGGTTTAAACATACTCCCCAGAAACTCTGTGCACATACTCCAATGCAGAATGCTGCCCATGCTGCTGTGAGAATCAACAGAGCAATGATGTTGCCGTTTGGAACGGAGTTCACAGCACCTCTATCATGTCTATACTGACCCATTCTGGGCGTGAAGGCAGCCACTGATGCCAGCGAATATACCAGGAACACACTAAATACCACTGTGTATTGTAGAAAGATCTTGTAGTTCCGCTGCCCAATCACGGTGCCGACCCAGAAACACATGTGGTCCATTTTGGGAACACATTGCCCCACTACAGCTGAATGATGAGTCCGATCAGGTTTATGAGTTTGGCATTCGGAACACCATTTGGGCATCCCCCATCCGTCGCAAACATATATATCTGGCAACTGAGGGTTTATAAGCCGTGAAGGAGCTCCTGGCTTCTCTTCATCCCCTGGAATGAAAACTCGCAATGGGGCAACCCCAGCCACTTTGCCCGGGCCTTCAAAAACAAGAAAAAACCAGAAGATCAACACCAAACCCAATAAAACGCAATAAACAATAAGGAGAGCAAGCCCTGCGTTGTCTCCTAACTCATTATACAGTGTCCAACATAGGACGTAGGCATAGGTATAGGTACCATAGCCTAGAAGCGCCAGAATAACGCCTGGAAATGCAACTCGAAGCACCTGTTTAGAACTCGTCTTTTTCATTTCATGGTGGTGCTGGTGAAGTTAATGCATGATCCAGCAAGGATATCAGGGATGGGAGATGATCAATGAAATAAATGAAAAAGCGACATTATTTGTAGAAACGTTATAATCACATAGAAAAAAGGAAACACCAAAGTAACATAAAATCCAAAAGATACAAATTATTGTCACTTGACTTACTACTATTACCTAGACTCTTCCTTCCATCTAATTAAGTTCATGCACATATATCAACTCTCAATCCGAAGCTAATCTCATTTATCTCATTAATTCATCATGAACGAAGATGGGGATATTTGCCCGATCTGTAAATCGTCGCGGTATCTGAACCCCGACATGAAATTCCTGGTGAACCCGCAATGTTACCACAAAATGTGCGAGTCATGTGTGGATCGTCTTTTTGCTTATGGCCCAGTGACTTGTCCCCACAATGGATGTGAAAAGATCTTGAGAAAGAACAAGTTCAAGACACAAATCTTCGAGGATGTGTCGGTTGAAAAGGAGGTTGATGTTCGTCAAAGGGTGATCTCGGTGATGAACAAACGGGAGGACGAGTTTGACTCCCTCAAGGACTACAACGCTTACCTGGAGAAGATTGAAGACACCATCTTCATACTGCTGGATGGAACACCAGAAGAGAAGGATGCATTGAACAAGGAGATAGAAGCGTATGAGAAGGAGCACAAGGCCGAAATTATTGCCAACATGAAGCTCCGAGATGAAGAAGACAAGTACGAGCAACAGAAGGAAGATTGGATGAAGGAACAAAGAAAGGCCAACTATTTGATGGCGGTGGAGGAACAAAGAGCTGCTCAAGAAGAGAAGGAGGCTGCTAGACGAGAACTTGTCCATCAGCTGGCGACCTCGAATAAGGATGCTTCTACGATTGAAGAAAACGTCCAAACCACAGCCCTCAAACGGTCTTCAGCTAGAATGGTCAACTTTCGACCCATGCCCACATCTAGATACTTTGAAAGAGTTAAAAAGGAAACTGCCAAGCCAGAAACGCCGTTCACACCATTTAACGGTGATCGACAAATTCCTGACCTGTTTGAAGTCAGTGAACATTACGATGATAAAGTCATCGAACCGCTTGCCAATGATATCCAACACCAAGCCGGAGGCTTCACTCTCAAAGCTGCTTACGCTCGTATCTTACAACAGGCGTTCATGGGCCTTGGAGTGGATGTTCAATCCGAGCTTATGGAAATGAATCCTGAAGTCAAGACTGAGCCTGTTAAACAGGAGCCAAT